>JAKTQC010000038.1:0-114465 GCA_030558655.1 Monosporozyma yasuniensis | reverse complement strand
AGGACATGTTATTCCAACTGTCTTTAGATATTTAGTTATTGATTTTCTCTATATATTTTATATATTTAGACTTAGAGAAAATCAAGCAATTCAAGTACTATAAGTTATAGTTAATCAACAAATACTTCGAAGAACTTTCTAGCGATTCTAGATAGTTAAAGTATATATTAAAGTCTGTCCGTCAGCCGTATTACAAGAGATTAACATACAACAAAAACAACAACAGCGCAAGTGGTTTAGTGGTAAAATCCAACGTTGCCATCGTTGGGCCCCCGGTTCGATTCCGGGCTTGCGCATTATTTTTAATATTATTTTTATTAAAAAAATATGTAGTAAGCAGCTAACAATATCTCTTCTAAGACATATCTACTATGAATAAAGATTTATATTCATTAAAGGTTCTTTTTTTTTTTTTGGTTGTTTGAGAAAATAAAACTTAGTAAAAAAATGCAATTATTAAATGATTTTAAATAATTTTAAATAATTTTAGCGTATATAACAATTTATCTTATTTAATCAATGTATTGTTGCTCTTTCAAATAAATGGCACATATTTCTTTATCATTACATGATCTAACAATGTGATCAATATTATCAACAAAACTAGGATAACTTTCTTTTTCTATAGGCATTTGTCGTGTACGTGTTTCAAATGAACCTTCCAGTAATGAATCTAGCATATTTTCTCTGAAACCATATTTGTCCAATAAATAGCTCTTTAATTCTTTAAGGGAATACTGTATTATTATAGAAATTCTTAAAGAGGCAACATCCCAATTGCATTCTTCGTCAGTCTTAAGAATCTCTAAAATATTATCACGAAGTTGTTCCTCAACAAAGTCCAAAATTTTAATTAAGGAGAAGAATTGACCTTGAGAATAGAAATCTAAATTGGCCATATTTGTTGCTAGAAACAATACTGATGACATCTTATTAAAATTTGAATTCATTGTCATCGTATCATTAAACTGTGTAGAAATAAATCTATCGAAGTGTTTACTGAATCTAACAATCGATTTGGAATCTTCGCTTATGATATCTTGTAATGAATGTAAAAACAAGTCATACTTATAGTAAACAGTCCCATGTAACACCTTTGAATATTCTATAGCAATTAGGATACCTTTAGAAACATTATTAAGTACTAAACTTTCGTGTTTCTCCAATAGATCAAACAAAATTTCCTTTGCAAGCTGCTTGGACAGTTTATCATCGGATGCAAGTAGCCCAATACTGTGAGGTATGCACTTAGAAGGGTTAATATATCCAGATTTAGCAATTAATTTTAATAATTTAATAGCAATTATTGAATCATGGGTGTTTTGTAAAAGACACATTTGTAAAATTTCATTTATGAATTTGTTGCTTAGTGCTGAGCAAATGCCGTCATCATTCATGTATGTACTTGACTTCCCTTTTCTTCCACACTGTTTATTCGATGAAACTATCCCTGCAAGACCAATTTCTCTTAGAGACCTGTTTTCCTCAGCAGTAAAAAAATCGAGTAAACCCTCTAAAATTGCTACTTTAATATCGAGACTTGCACCCTTTAATTCATTATCTAAAAGTTGAAGAACATGGCGTGAATTAAACAATTTAGGATAACTACCGCACAGTTTTATCAAATTTTTGATACTAGTTCTTCTCAGTGAAGGTGGCATATTGTTTCTAGATAAAACTAAAAGACATTTGGCAACATATTCAGGTAAAGTTTCATTCTTACCAATAAATGGTAGTTTGTCTGTAGACGCATCAAAAGAACAGAACCTTGCAAAGGCAGTAACTAAATACAATATTCTCTGGATCTTATTATCAATGATAAACTCTTTAGTAGATTTTCCTGCTTCTACAATATAGGGATTAAGATGAAGAAGGCACGACGAACAGGCCTGTATGATGCGTGTTTTATCTCTGCGTTGTGTAGCAGTTGACCAAATGATAGAAACCGCTTCATTGATTTCTTCTGTGTTCATTTTAACCAGTTGTTTTAAAATATCTGTTTCTATATTATCTAAGAAGTTGATCTTAAAGTTGCATAACCTTTGTAGTGTCTTGTTGAAAACATGAAGAATATGGTAGTGTAATATGCCCTTATCTCCAGACAGCATGTATGGATACAAACTTGAAATCTGTTCTCTTGTAATTAATGAAACAGTAGTATCAGAAAGCATAGATAATAGTTTTAAATAACTATCTATAAGTTTATTCTCAGCTTCATTAGTGTTATCCTTGAGTTGTAAGTTAATAATATCCTGAACTAAAACATCTGTCATGGTAGTTAGATTCCTAGTGATCTGTTTGAATATTAGTGGGGGATGGTCGTGTTTTTCTAGTAGATAGAAATTCAAAAACCAATCAAACACTTCTGCATTTCTTTTCTCAAGTGAAATCACTCCAGCAATCACAGATACAGTATTTTTTATCGCATTCATTTCATTTTCATCTCTTTGGTTGCTATCATCAAAAAACAAAATCCACTTATTCAATAGAGATTTTTTTGCAATGTCGATTATAACATCTTCTTCATCTTCAGTCTTCAACAAAATTCTTGAGGCAACATAAATATTGACCTCAGTATTGTCACATTCATTGTATATTTGTTCATTTATCTTTAGAATATGCTTTCGAACTAAAATACTATCATCATCAAAATTAATGTTAATTTGTTTGTGATATTCTATGTAACTGGAACCAATACCAATTAAATCCAACACAGCATCCTTCACGGATGCTGCGGAGTCATCACTCAATATTTGAGATATGGCAGATTTAACAATAGGATTTAATAATATAGAATTATCTTTAGAAACAAGTAACGATAGAGCTTTTATCGCAGTAGATTTCAATTTAATTTTGTTGCTATCTAGCAGAGTCAATAAAATATGAAAGTATGATTCATATCGAGGAATCAATCGATCAGATTGTAACACCGAACAAAAATCATTATTGATGTCTTCATATGATATGATTTTCTTTGTTGGTGACTTATCAGATCTAATTCTGATCAACAAATCATTTATATACGTGTCAATATTGGTTATGTTATTCACATCTGAATTTAATTCATAAAGTTTCAAAAGCATGAAAAATTGCTTACATTGAAAATATTCATACGATGAATTACTGCTACTATTACATTTTACGTAATCGATACAGTTGTTAAATGATTTCAAAAATTGGGGAATGTATTCAGGATAATTATAAAGTTTTACAATGTTATTATCTTGTTTAGGTAAAGTGCTATTTTTCACTTCAAAAATAGCAGACCCAATTTGACCAACAATTTGTAAGCATGATGTCTCAACTAACGACGATGTTGTTGGAGAATCAAATATAGCTAATAGTTTACTCATCATTGATGATAAAACTTCAGAGGCAATAAACCATGTTGGTAGTCTGAAAAGTACAACCAAATCTTGAACAAATGACTCCATAATATAACGATACTTTGTTGAATTTTGTAGGAATCTTTTCTTGATTGTTTCATTGATATGTTCTATGAAATCTGATACAAACTTTTCCTGCTCTTTATTTTTAGATTTGAATAGTGTAATTGTATCTGCCATTGTTACTTCAGTACTGAACAAAACTTCAAAAGAATTTATATTCTGTAATAAGGTAAGTAAACATGTCGAAAAATAGGTAGCGTATCTATCCTTGGCCACCTTGTTTAAAATTTTCTGAGTCCTTTTGGAAGGAAGTTTATCAATATTGGACAACAGTTCATTGACTAAAAATAACCTTTGAGCAGGAACCACTTGAAATATAGAAATAAGAACATCTGAACTACAACTCTTTATATTATCCCATGCATATTGGCATGAAGCATTAGAGTTAAAAATTATAGTAGAATCAGTTATAATATCAGCAAAAAGATAAATGAACTTTGTAAGAAATCCATCATCTAAATATGTGTTTTGACAAATATATGCAGGTAAAGGTTGAATTGATCGTAATAATAATACAAGATCAGCATGGATATTTTTGGAAGTATAATTTTCCTTAATTTCTTTGATAAAATTTGATAGATACATAGTGGGAACTGAAATATATTTTTCTAGGTATATTTCTCTTTCACGTCTCTTTAACAAAAAGACAGAATATATTATATATACCGAGATATTAGCTATTCTTTTTGTAATATTTGAACCTTTTCCTTTAGTTGAATTGGAAGAATCGCAACTTGTAATATTTTGGATCATAAAATCTAATAATAAAACGAGATTATCTAATTTGATATCATTTTTTAGTTCAGGGATACTAAGAATATTTTTTAATACCAAGTTTATCTTCTGTAAGATCCTTTCATTTAAACACACATTTTCATCATAGACAAAAATCCAATATTCTTGATTGCTGTAATTGTTAGAATCCGAATTCAACCGGATATGATCCATTAAGTTGTTAAATTCTTCCAAATATTGTTTCCCAATTGTAGATTCATTTATTGAAACACCAGTAGATGAGGTAGTTTGTTTATTCTTTGATTTATATGTCAAATCTAAATCAGCGCCTAAAATATTTTCCATCTTACGTTTTCTTTTTAAACTTTCAATCGCTTGTGATCCATTATTATAATCGCTCTGTTTGATATTTGGAGGCAGTTCAGTAAGACACTGCCTAGCAAATGGTGAAAGATCCTTAAATAAATCAGCTTTACCAGAATCAGAAATGCGTTTGGAATGTTGAGTAATATGGATAGGTTTCCTATATTGAATTTTATTACTGTCATCGATTAGATTGTTGCAATAGAATTTCTTGATGCTCTCTGGAAGAATTATATTTCTATCCTCCTTCGATAAGGTTAACAAAGATGGGTCATCAGATACATCAACACTGGTTGAAATTTTAGAACTAATCAATGATGACAGTTTATCTTTGGGTACCAAGTATGAGAGAGGTTGACTTGGAAGAGCTTCCAAAAGACGTTTTGGGACTGACGTGTTTTCACCTGGGAAACTGGTCATAGCCGCCACTAGTTTATGGGATACTCTTTATATGGCACGAATCTAGTCAATCTACTCAAAAATAATTGCAGTGGTCAGTATAATTGGTATAAATAAAACTTCAACAACCTAAAGCTTGTCTTGACTGATGTTGATGTTTTGGTGTTTTTCTTTATAGATGCCTTTGTGTTTCTCTTTATTCTCGATTTAGTAAGAATCAAATTTAGTAAAAAAATAAAAAAAAATTAAGCACTAATGAAAAACCCAAGAAATTTCTAGTAGGAGCTTCTAATAGACATAGAAGTCAGTGAATTAAACTAAGTGTATAGTATATTTATGTATGTATATGCAATTTTGATGAGTTGATATATAGCTTATGCAATTGTCGACTTACAATGACTACAAAGATTTATTGCGTCGATAAAGTTTCCAATGATTCTTCTTGAGTTAGATGGGCGGCAACACAATCTAAAATTCTAAGAATTAACATTTTATTGCAACGCTTATCGTGTGTAGAAATCATATCAATCAATGAAATGGTATCTTCTTCCGTAACAGCTAGTAATTTATCCAACTTTTTCAATTGGATTACTTTCCATAATTTTTCAGCTGATTGGGTCTTAAAAATTTCAAATTCCTCACCAGTTGGTACAACAGTTCTTGGTCCCATTAAATCATCATTTGGAAATAGCAAAGTTCTAACTAAATTCAATATATGTTTTATGTTCAAAGTTGATAAGGCTTTGGTCCATACATATTCAAGGAAAAGAGCATTTATCCAACCGTTTAAAGTATTTGAAGATATTAATATATTTTGGAAATAACAAGTTATTGTGTAAAATAAAGGCTTCTTTTTATGCAACGATAATATATCAATATTTATTAATGTCCAAATATATGAACCTAGGACGTTATTATTTTCAGAAACAGGGTTATCAGAAGTCAACGTTCTAGAACTGGAATTATATTTGGTTATGCTATGAAAGAATGAAACAATTTTTGATCCCAATCTTTGTAGTACGTTACAATGCATATTTTTAATAGAAAATTGGTCCTCTTTTCTTTGAATTATTTTATCTGATACTTTTGTAATTGCCCTCAGAATATAATATGGTTCACTACAACTGTCCATAATTCTTCCTAATAGAAATTGATTTAATAATGAATCTAAAAACGTATTTTGTAATATGGAATGACATGGTAGATGATATTTAATCAATTCTGTTATAACAAATGGGTATGTTTCTTGTTTTATGAGGGATAGTTGTTGATAATCTTCATATGTGAATCGATCAATGTTATGACTTTTCAGAGTCCGAAGAACTTTTATATGGTCTGCTATTAGTACTGGTATATCATCCAACAATAAGCCAGCCATGTTAATATTTCCTGTGTTGTCCTGGATAAATAATGTGAAGTTGTTGAATATGTGGAAAATTTCCTCCAACAATTCTGGATCTTCAGATGGAATCTTGGGACCATACCAATGATTAATAAAATTTTTTACAATTAAAGCCAAAAATGCATGGAATTCTAAGGAACCATTGTCTAACTTACTAACACCTTCTAGCTTATCGTGAAGAGTTGATGGATAAATTGAATTACACAAATCTAGTAAATATTCATTCGAATTCTTGGTATATTTTGATTGAAATGGGGGATCTTCATCATCGTTTGTAATTTCTCCCTGAAGTTTACTATTAGAGGAAGTTGTAAAATTTTCTTGTGTATATAGCCCACTCTCATTATTATTCACCTTGCTGTTAACGTCATGCTGAGTATTCGTTGAAAAATTGGTGGTTGTAAAACCTAATTTTCTATTATTTGCATCCACTCTTTTATTTTGTTTATTTAAATATTCATTTCTTTGAATTCTTTGGATTAAATTCGAGTTTGTATTATATCTAATTGTTGACATACTCAATTCATAATGTTCTTTTATTTACAGTTCAATTCAACCAGGTTATAAATTGTTATGTATTCCATTTCTTGTAAACAGCTGTCAACTATGTCTACTGTTTTTATCAAATTGGATTTCATTTTCAATTTCCATATTGGAACAATCTTAAATTGAAAAATAATAACAGTTAAAAATTCAGAGGATAGATATCATTTTGACATTGTGTCGATCTGCAAGGGATAGTTTTAAAACAGGTTAAGAGATCACGATTGAAGATACTTTGGATAGGTCTAAATGAGGCATGGATAATTCAATTCGAGAAATATTGGAAGATCAAACTATATTCCACTATAAGAAGTATTGGCTCAATGCCTTAGAAGGTTCGAAAGAAGAAGAATTACTAGCCATATTCTCCTTCGGTACTGTACAAGATGTTATATCATATCAAACTGATTTAACATCATTAATGGTGGATAAATTGAGAAAATTAACTATAATATCGTTGGCCATGGATTATAAGCAGATTAGTTATTCATTCTTATTATCAAAATGCCACATGAATGACATTTCGATGTTAGAGGAATATTTGATCTCATTGCAACCAATAATTAAATGTCAATTGGATCAAGTTGGGCAGAACATTATTGTAATTGATTGTATAGATGGCAGAGATATCTATTGTGATGAAAAACCTTTACCAGTATTAGAAAAACCACCAATGAGTCGAGATAACTTAATTAGAGGTTTACAACAATGGAAATTGAAACTTCAGAAACAAATATTAGAATGAAAAGAAAGATAAATTAGGCATAGAACTGTGTTATAGTAATATAAGGATGAATATAAATAAATAATTAGATAAATAAAAATAATAAATAAGTTAGTTCAGGTGTATGTATATATACATTTAGGTTGTAATATTTTTCTTCACTTAGGCAAAAATGAGAACAAAGATTTTAAATCATTTATATCTTAGCTTCTTCTTCTTTTTTAGGTGCTTTCCATAAACCTCTAACTAACCCAGTAATACCGTCATTTTCAGTTTCTAATTTATAAATACCAAATAATGACACCAACGAGCCAGCACCTAATAAATACATAGCGTAATTGTGCCATCTACCATAGACTCTGGCGGTGATATAATCGGCAATACAGGATTGGAATTCCATATAACAGTAACCTAATAACGCCATAGAAAGTATAGAGTCTGAAACTGTAGATAATGGGCCTGAAGATAAAGTTGCGACAGTGACTAATGGTAAAGTGGACACAGCAAATGTTTTTTCTACCCACCAATGAATGGAACCTTCAGTTTTATGAATTGGAGGTGGAGTATATGCATCATTTGGAGTACCCATGACACCACCTGGTTTTTGTGGTAAAACTGGTAAGAATGGGATAGTTAAGGATCTCTTAGCAGTGGTTTGGAATGATCTGGAGATCGTTGGAGTGATAAATCTGGCAGCAGAAACGCTAAATGGTCTGATCTTGACAAACATATTTACTTGTTGTATAATAGTTGAATGATTTCCTTTACGTTCCAACGGTTATTCTCAATATGATCTCTTTTAATTACTCATATACTTCCAAACAAATAAATAAGTTCTTTTGTAACCCCCAACTTTGTTTCCTCCTTTTATAATTTTGTGCGCAAGAAACTCCGACGTTTAATTTTGTATGGTGAAGATTACATCTTATTGGTTTAAAAATGTGATAAGATGAATATTCCTAGATCACCCCATACAAGATGAGGGGAACAACTTAAACCAAAAGTAACAATTGTACAGTTAAATGTAGCTATATCGATATATATTGGGAGTTGTATATGGATTCATTTGAAAAGGGTAAGGAAAAAAAACCAAAACAAACTAATAATTAGATAGCTAAGGTTCTATAGATAATGTGGAATGAAAAAAAAATGTAAAGAAAGCAGCAAAGCAGCAAAAGTAAACATAATATGGATACTATTTTAATAATTCTTCTAAGACACGGTTAACTGAATCGTTATCAGATGGATCAAGGGTCTTGATACCTAATCTTCTTAAAACTTCGACAATTCTATCCTTTTCAAAACCTTGAGAAACAAATTCTTCTACAATTTCAGCATCGATACCGTATAATTCAGCTTCATCAACATCCTTGTTATCTTTACCTTCTTCTTCACTAGCATATAATTTAGTCCATAATTTTGCAGTTTTATTAAAGGATTCTTTATCTTTTAAATAATGTCGAGCTACTTCCGCATCTTGAGGATCATTAGGTTCAGGAGATTGTAATAAAGCTTGTAACGATATTAAGGCAGATTTCAATGTTATAACTGGGGACCATGCATCTTTCAAGATATCTAAACAGATAGCACCGGTAACAGAAGAAATATTTGGATGATAAACTTTTGTATCAAATTTCATCTTTGGAGCTTTAAATGGATATTCCATGGGTACTTCAATATCAACAATAAATTTACCATTTTCATATGGGGTACCTGGTGGACCTAAAAAAGTACCTTTCAAATGATGAATATCAGATTCACTAACAAAGAATAATTCAATATTAGCAGCTGGATCATCTCTGACAGCTTGTAATTCTTTCATAATTCTCTTACCTCTTGACATATTGTGTTTCTTTATTGATGGATTGTTCTTGGGGATATATAAACGGGTAGCAGATAAAAATTGACTTTATGTATAAAAATAAAGTATAGTCTGTATAAATTTCTAAAGACTCAATGGTTGTATCTTCTTTTGTTCCTTGCTTGCCACTGGAGATCAAATTGAAAGTAATACTTTTGTAAGCTTATTTTGATTTTTTGTTTTATCTCAAATTTTCAAAGTTCATAATTTTTCCATAATATTATAAGATTTTTTGGGGAAACAACACAAGGTTCATATGGTGAATCAGCCCAACCTCCTTCAGAATAGGAATTATTGTAAATTATTTGGTTAGTCATTATATTACGTAGATAACATATATATATCTACTTCGTTAAATATTTAGTCACAACTTACATAGGAGTACCTTTAACAGTACTACAAAGAAAAAATACACAACGGAATATGTAGATATGTTAAAGGTTAATGCATACTTTAAGAAAACTTGGAAAACAATAGCTTAAGCTTCCGTCAACTCATCGTCTTTATTTTCATTATTCTGACCGAAGACATCACCATCAACTTCTTCATCTTCATCATCTTGATCCATATCTTTGAAAATTGATTCCTTAGGGATTCTTTTCATAATTTCAGGTTTATCAAATAAGGGACCAATCTTAGAAATCCATCTTTGCCTCTTATCTAACAAGGCTTTTAAACTTGAATTAGCGGCCTTTTGTTGTGCCAGTTGAGATGCAGAAACATAATTACCTGATCCATTGCCAACACCATGATGATTACTACCACTAGAACTAGATCCATGGTGTTTCTTCTTCTTCTTTGGTGCTCTAATACGTTTAATATAAGCTTGATCGATTTGTTTATCTAAATCATCCAAAATAGAGTAATATTCTTGCCATGCCAATTCTCTTTCTAACAATGGTTTTAAAATATCTTTTCTCTTTTGATTACGTTTTGTTACAGCTTTCAATGAAGATTGTAAATCTCTTAATTCAGCTGAAATTTCGTCATCTTCTCTACCATTTAACCAATCTGGATCATCACCCTTTGGATTATTTTCATCCTTTGGTAAATTCATATAAATACCAACATATTTCAATTCTCTCTTTAATCTTTCTTCAAAAGTTGGATAATCTAAGTTAAGACTGTTAATATTCCAATCATCAACGTTTGGAATTGTGTTTGTAGTACCACCACCCAATTTGAGATCTTTGTGGATAGCTGGGGTAACATGTGTGATTGATGTGTTGTTATGTTCAAGAATTTCCTTTTCATCTTTAACACTAGCAGCTGGAGATGTTTGAGCAGTTAAAGATTGATCTTCAGTAATATGCGGAGTATCTAATTCGGATTTGATATTTTGTTCATGATTCATTTCTTCAGTGATAACATCATCTTTTTCATCTTGTAAAATAGCAGATAATAATCTTGATAATAATGGTCCACATGAAATATCCTCTGTCTCTAACACATTATCGTCTAAACTAGCTGCACTCTTCTTTGGCAGAATACTTGTTGGATCTCTGTATGGTAATGGTGAAATATTACCTAAAGTTTTAGCATCTTCCTTCATCCAAACGTTTGTATATAATGGACCTAATTTTGGAATTAAAAATGGAGTCACATCAGGATCATAATTTTTATCCATTTGTAAACTGTTTGGAAGAGTGTATTTATTTTCTAAAGCTTTAATATCATCATCATTTAATGCTTTGAAAAAATTATCGACAAAAGTTAAGAATGTGTTAAATTGAATTTGGTTTGCTGGTTTAGGACATGAATAATCTGTATCTGGGATAACACCTGGTAATAAATCTTTTAAATCATTCGTTGGATAACTTGCCACATTATATTTTTTCTTTAAATATTCTTCGCCAGTAGTTTCTAAACCTTCTTCATTATAAAGACCAAGATCTTTGGCAGCCTTAGGTAAACTTTGTGAAACTACAAATTCAGATTTTGGATTTTTAATTCTTGTATCATTGGCACTTGTATATTTACCCATTGGATTTAAATCTTCTGCTGGAATAGTAGTAGATGATGGAGAGGTTGCGCTGGTTTCAGCAGGAATATTATTATTTGAGGTAGAGGGAGTAGATGCGGTAGTGGATGGGGTACCAGGGATAGAATTAGTATTGTTTTGTACAGATAATGGGGCTGGAGTTTCAGAAGGAACCGTGGAATCTATTAGAGTCTGTGTATTGGAAGTATCTTCTAATTTAGCCTTCTTGGTCTCTGGTTCTTCGGTTGAAGCAGGATTGTTTTGAGCTGATTTTTCAGTTAAAGGTCTCTTTTTGTCATTGTCAGTATCCATCAATACATCATCTGTTATAGAATCTTTATTTAGCTCTTCAGATTGAACAGTTGAAGAAACAGTGGGCTCTGTGGTAACATGATCCAGTGAAGAAGGCGTTTCTGTTGTGGATTTATTCTCGTCAATCGGAGTATCATTAGGTTTCACACTTTCAGTTAATTGTATTTCTTGACTTTTTATATCTGGAACTGACGTTGCCTCAATTTCAGATGGTTGAGGTTCAGAGGTTTTATCGTTAATAGCAGTAGCTTCAGCTTCCGCAGTTGGAGTTTCCACTTCTACTTTGTTGTTTTCTTCCTTTGTCTCAGCTTCTTCCACTTTTTGAGCAACAACTTCTTCTTCTTCCTTAACTTCTTCTTCAACTTTTTTAGCTTCTTTAGCTAAAGATTCTTTTTCCACTATTTGTTTTTCCAATTGTCGTATTTGATCAATATTATTATTATCATCTTTAATAATTTGATTAAACAAATCATTTAATAGATTTAATTTAGTTTGTAATTCTAATAAAGTCTTTTTATCAGTTGGTAAAATTTTCATATGTTGACCTTTAATCATTCCAATATCTTTATGAAATGAAAGATCTAAAGTAGATAATACAGAAAATAAGACATCAGATGGATTTTTCAAATTGGATAAATCACCGGTAGAAACAACCCCATTTTTGTTCTTTGTTGGACTTGTACCTCTACGTGAGGGAGATGTTGACGTCGAATTAGATTGTCTAGTTGGTAAAGGTGGTGGAACGACAACTTTACCCTTTGGGCCTCTTGGTAATTTTCCTCTTCTACTTGTTCTTGGCATTATTTTAAATTTATTATTGATTGTATGCTAGCGGCTAAATTAAAAAAAAAATATAACTCTATAGCATATGTCTTTTTTGATCGTTGGTAAAAATAAAAACAAAATTTGAGTCTTAAAAGTTTAACCGGTATAATATTGCTAGATTACAAAGACGTGATAATGTTTATAATTAAGTTAATTGAATATTACGAGGTTGAAAAATTGATGAGTACCTTCTTATCTTGATTCACTGATTTCTTATTTTTTCTTTGTTGTGTTTTCTATTTTTTGTCACTTTTCGTGTTATCTTGATATTTTGCTTCAAATTAAAAAGTAACGTGCCTCTAATAGTGATAATAATAATAATACAATTGATAACACAAACACTAATAAAAAAAATTGTGATCTTAACCTTGTTTGTATTTATCTAGTTAAAAGATGTATCAATAACAAATAACAATTAGATATAATAATAATAATAACCCTTTGACACAATGATAATCAGGGTTCCTTATTGATAATTTAATCAGGGAATACCCTCTTTAGAATAAGTGGTATTTGTTTCGTTGTTGGCATTGCAAAGTAAATTTTTTCGTTTTTTTCGTTTCGTCGTGTTTTTTTAATTTTTTTTCGCAAAAACACCTCAAAGATTAATTGCAAATGGGCGTCCAACGGGATTCGAATGGGGACTGATTTTCCAAAAGTTAGAGATTTCAAAATAAAATAAAACTAAAACATTGAAGATGATTTGAACACAGAGGGGAGAGTTAGTGAGGTTAGAATAACAAAAACAAAAACAAAAAGTGTAGTAATATTTGAAAGACTAGCGATAAGATTATGTGGCCAGTATTAAAGAGTAACCAGAATTGTATTCGGGCGGTTTTGAGATTTAATTCCAGTATTAGATGGGTTAGCAACGGTCAAACTAATACTATCCCTTCAAATCTTTTCTTATCACCTCGTGAATGGAAGAGTTTATCACCAAACACAATTTTACAATTACATGAAGAAAGAAAATTTAAATTAGGTCCAAATTATCAACCTAATGTAGATGAATTAGATGCATTATATGCAACAAGTGATTTTACTGGTCAAACTAAAACTCAAATTAAACAAACGTATCAATCCCATTGGGTTAAAAATGTTTCTAAGACAGGAAAACAAAAACTTACTAAGATTAAAAAATATAGTGCTAATGAATTGAAACATGGGTTAAGACCATTCCAATTTGATGATTTACCTACTTCGGTACAAGAAGATTTAGATGATATTAAAGAAACTAGACATTATCACAGAATTGCTGCTTTTGAATTACCACAATTAGTTAAATTTAGACAAGAGTATAAACCTATTGATACCAAACAAAATCCAATTACATATAAATATACAACTTATATGGGGGAAGAACATCCAAATTGCAAAAAAGTGGTGTTAAGTTGCAAGACAAAAGATTTGGGACTTAATGAAAAACAATTACATAAATTTAAATTATTAGCTAGAACAAGGTATAATTTTGAAACTGATCAATTTAAAATGTCAAGCGAAAAATTTAATGAACCATTACAAAATGCACATTATTTACATGACATTTTACAAAAATTGATTATTGAGGCAAAGGATTTATCTAAGGAAACTTTTGAAGATATCCCATTAGATACAAGACATATTAAATCACAAAACCTTCGTAAGAAGAAAAGTGGGAAGACTTATAAATTCCCAGAAGGATGGAATAGACCAGAGGATGCTCCAAAGGAAAAGATTAATATCTTGAAAGAAATCTTTAATTGATCTATCTTCTGCGAAAAAAAAGTCCGAACAGAATCACATCAAAAATAATTATATAATATTCATGTATACAATAATTTCTGCATTTCATGTAAATATAAGAAACAGTTAGTAAATAATATGTTATAAATTAATATTAACATTACAATTTTGGATTCTAATATTTAAAATGTTACATAGTTAATTATTTAAATAATAAACGTTCAGTTATATTTTTTGTATTGTAGGAAATGAATAGATTGAAATCATTATGAAAGGAGAAGCATACTCATACACAACCAGATGTATGTTCTTGTGGATGAATAAAAAGATTTAACTAACAAATTTAGTTAGAAGTCTTATCTTTCTTCTTATCCTTCTTCTTCTTTTTCTTCTTCTTTTCACCGGAATGTTCATCATCACGATGTCTCTTAGAAGAAGAGTCGGATGGAATTTCTACTTGAGAGGCAATAGTTAAATCTAATGGGATTGGAACTGGAGCATGACTTGGACCATCTAATAATGGTAAAGTACCATTCTTCTTATTTTCTAAATATTCAGATTTAGCCTTTTGATAATGTTCTAATTCAACATGATAAGCAGCTTTCCATTTAACTTTTTCATCCTCACTTAATTCCTTCCATTTCTTTGAAATTTCTTGGGTAATTTCAGTTGAAGATAGTGGGGCTAAACCAGCTTTAGCTCTGGCATCACGTAATTCTTGACGAACATAAGCAGAGTAAGCAAAGAAGACAGTTAATGGTTTCTTTGGGGCATTTGGATCACGTTCAACCTTCTTCTTAGCAGGTTTGGCTGAAGCAACTGGAGAAGTTGGAACAACTTCCTTTTCATCTTCAATTGGGTTTATCAATTCATTGGTAATAGAATGGAATTGATTAGTAGCACCAGTTAAAGTTTGTAAAGATTCAGTTAAGTTAGTGAAAGCATCGATCTTTTCTTCTTCGTCTTCGTCAATGTTATTATAAAAATCAACAATGGCAGAAGCAGATTGATTAGCAGCTTTAGATAATTCGAATAAAGAAGAAACTAAGGAATCCTTAGCAACTTTTAATTTAGCAGAGGCGTCAGTGGTAGTCATTACAAAATTGAAATGATATCAACTGATCTGAAGTTCTTTAATTTGAAACCAAGAAAGGAAATTGCAAGACACTACCAAACACCTACTTTCCGTCTCTAGAAGGGATTACTAAATCCTTCTAGCCTAAACTCATCTGTTGCGAGCTGACTCTAGGCAGAGAAAGTGGTGTGCAGTTGGAAAGAAACCTTTCCAGTTCCCTTCCAGCCTACACAAAATTTTCCAATCCTTTGGCTCGCACCGTCTAGAAAATCAACTGATTTTTTCTCCAAAAAAATGGAAATGTCTGTATTCGTGAGTAATGATATATGTTTTATTATGAAGGAATTTGTGACACAATTGCCGAGTTAGACAATCATTAGTTGTATTTGTGACACTCTTCTGTTCTGAGAGTTGGTATACCCAATCTCAGAAATATTCTTTTTTCATTACAATGGTACTATTTTGAGATAAATTCCTAATTAAAAATGAAATTCATTTGTTATACTTAATTATATTCGGAAACACCTGTGATAAAGAAGATTAAACCTTATTTGAATTACAAAGACAAACAGTTTTACCTTCAATCTTTAAATAAGTTTTTTTATGTAAGTGGAATTGTGTAAATTAACCTTGTTGTTGTTTTTCAAACTTACATCAATTAAAAATTGAAAAGAAGAAATTTCAAGTAGAGGTTTTCATTTGAATAATTATGGGTTTGATCTCTCTCCTTGTCTTGCAAAAAAAAATTGAAATGGAAGAAGAAAAATCAAATATTTTAAAGGATTCAAAATAATGTAATTTTTCTTAATGAGAATTGTGACTTCCACCTGAATAGAGTTATAACTTCCGGAACATCTCGAGGAAAATATACTCCTCTCATAAGATTAGTTTCGAGTAACGTTTTTTTTAACTTCAATAATAAATCTTAATCAGAATTTTCAAATGTTCTAGTATGATTAAGACATTGTGTTGTGATTATATATTAAACAACAACACTCAGAACATACTGTTTTAAATAAACTATTCAGTAATTTAATATGATGTAAAACTTCCAATTTGTGAAAACAAAAAATAATCTCAAATGAAAAATAGAAAAGTCCAGAATTAGATCTCATCACCTTAATGAAAGTTTAAGTTCCAAACAAAAAAACAATCACTGAAAGAATGAGCAGTTACAAAGTGCTTGAAAATAAAGCCGCTGGTCATGATGGTACTCTAACCGATAATAATGGTATATTAGTATTTAAACCGTTAAATGAACAAGAAAAACAATTTTACCAACAAATTCAAACAAGAAACCAAGATTATGATAATGATGATGAAGAAGAAGATATACCGTTACAAACATGGATGCCTACCTTTTTGGGTGTTTTAAATGAGGGTAAACAAGATGTAGGTGTCACTGGGGAATATATGACTACCATACCAGATGATTCGGACATACATTTAAACACCATTCAAAATGCCATTAACATAGATTTAGAAAAGAAGGACTACTTGGTACTGGAGAACTTATTAGCTGGTTTCAGCAAACCGAATATAATGGATATTAAGTTGGGTAAAGTTTTATTTGATGAGAATACATCAGCAGAAAAGGTGGAAAGAATGAAACTGGTATCTAAAACTACAACATCGGGAAGCTTGGGCTTTAGAATTTGTGGCATGCAAGTAGAAAAGAAGTCTAAGCTGCATTTTGATCCAGAACATATTGAACATAGATTAGATAATGATAACAAAACAGAATATACGTTCGTGAATAAATTGTTTGGTAGAACAAGAACAATCGATAATATCACTGATGCAATTGAGCTATTCTTTAATAATGAAAATTTATCTACGAAGAGAATAAAAATGTTAAAGGACATGTTCTTAATGAGATTACAATTATTTTACAACACTTTGTTAAATGAAGAGGTGAGAATGATTTCAAGCAGTCTATTGTTCGTATATGAGGGTGATGGAAAGAGATGGGATTTAAAGAATGATGAAGATAGTGTGTTGAACAATATTTTTGTAGAAGATGACAGTGATGAGGAAGAGGAAGATGACGAAGAAAAATCAAAGCAGAAGAAAGCTCAAAAGTATCCATTAAGTTCAATGACCCTTATAGATTTTGCTCATTCTAAAATTACACCTGGGCAGGGCTATGATGAAAATGTAATTGAAGGTGTTGAGAGTTTAATCAGCATTTTTACGGACATTAGCTAAAGGTCTTGATCACTCAGTCATTTATACACAACTCTTAGATAAACTTTTAATTGCATTTATTATATTAATATGATACATAATTATGATTTGTTATAGAAACATTATAAGACCAAAGGATCTTACATATATGGATATATAAAGGTAAAGGAAAGAAAATGAATTAAACTTTCAAAGCTTAATTGTTTTCAGCAACCTTGATGATCTTACCAATAGCAATGGTGGTACCTTGATCTCTTAAGGTGAATCTACCTAATTGTGGATAATCTTCGTAAGTTTCAACACAAACTGGGGCTTCAGTTTCAAGAACAGCAATAATCTTCATACCCTTCTTAGCAAAAGCAGGTGGTCTCTTGGATTTACGGTTGGTACCCTTTTCTAATTTATGTAATAATCTAGTGATGACAACTTCTTCAATGGCAGTATGAAGATGCATAACACAAGAGAAACCGGCAGAAATAATAGATTTCAATTCAACAATAGCAATTTCAGCAACAAACTTGGTGGCACTTTTAATTGGGTTCTTTGGAGAGGTCAAGACGAAACCAGCAGAAACATCTTCTTCTTCAATACCCTTGATTCTCAATTTAACTTGTTCACCACACATAGCCATATCAACTTCGGCTTCGGTTTCGTTGTAAATGTTTTGAATTTCGACTGGAGTTCTGTTTGGCATTAATAAGGTGGATTGACCCTTTTTAATGTGACCAGATTCAATCTTACCTTCAACAACAGTACCTAAATCCTTCATTTTACCAGCAATTGGTAACATGAATGGAGCGTTAATACTACGGTTCATATGGTTCATACCATCTAAGTATTCTAATAAAGATGGACCAGTGTACCATGGACATTCCTTTGGATCAACACGGTCTTTCAAACCAGCACCGGAGAAACCAGAAACTGGCATGAAGATAACATCTTCTTTCTTGTAACCAATAGCTTTTAAGAAATTGGCAACGTTGGAAGTACATTGGTTATAACGTTCTTCGGACCAGGCAACAGTTGGGTCATCCATCTTGTTGATAACAACAACCATTTTGTTAACACCTTGAGTTTTGGCTAATAAAGCATGTTCTCTGGTTTGACCACCTCTTTCGAAACCAGTTTCGTATTCACCCTTTCTGGCAGAAATAACTAAGACACCGACATCAGCTTGAGAAGCACCACCAATCATTTCAGAAACGTACATTTTGTGACCTGGGGCATCTAAGATAGTATAACGTCTCTTTTCAGTTTCGAAATAAGCTTTACCGACTTCAATAGTCTTACCATCGTTTCTTTCTTCCTTGTTAGTATCCATAACCCAAGATAAATACCAACCTTGTCTACCGGCATCCTTGGCTTCTCTTTCATATTTTTCAATAGTTCTCTTATCAACGGAACCAGTTAAATATAATAAGTTACCACCCATAGTGGATTTACCAGCATCGACATGACCCATGAAAATTAAAGAAACATGATCTTTACCACCGAACATATC
Organism: Monosporozyma yasuniensis; assembly: GCA_030558655.1. Lineage (NCBI taxonomy): Eukaryota > Fungi > Ascomycota > Saccharomycetes > Saccharomycetales > Saccharomycetaceae > Monosporozyma > Monosporozyma yasuniensis. The sequence continues at coordinate 95,386 of JAKTQC010000038.1, read as the reverse complement.
GCTGACAACTTCTTCGTCAACTTCATCTTCTTGTTCTTTGATTAAAGAGTCAGCACCGGAGTGGGAGGCTTCAGAAGCAGCTGGGGTGGTGGATGGGGCTGGGGTAGCTTCAGCAGATTCAGTTTTCTTTTCATCTTCAGAAATCTTTAAATCAGCAACATTTGGTAATTCAGTGGTTTCTTCTTTCTTGGTTTCAGCGGCAACTGGGGCAGCAGCTTCTTCCTTTGGCGTAGTTTCTTCCTTCTTAGTAGCATTAGCTAATTTGATACCGGAACTAGAGACTAATTTCAAAGTTTTCTTTGGTTTAGCAGCAGCTTGTTGAGTTTGTTGCTTTTGGAAATCTTCTAAAGTCATACCTTGACCTTGAGATTGTTGTTGGTAACCTTGTTGTTGGTTGTAACCTTGATAACCTTGTTGTTGGTTGTAACCTTGATAACCTTGTTGATTATAATTATTGTAATTATTGTAATTATTGTAATTACCACCCTTGTTATAATTGTTGTAGTTACCACCTTGGTTGTAGTTTTGGTAACCTTGTGGTTGTTGGTTGTTGTTGTTATAACCTTGGTAACCTTGTTGTTGTTGAGGTTGGTACCCTTGTTGGTTATAGTTGTTGTAACCTTGGTAACCTTGTTGTTGGTTGTAGCCTTGTTGTTGGTTGTTATAACCTTGGTAACCTTGTTGTTGGTTATAACCTTGGTAACCTTGTTGTTGGTTATAACCTTGTTGTTGGTTACTGTTATAACCTTGATAACCTTGTTGTTGGTTATTGTTATTACCTTGGTAAGACATGATCAATTTCTTGGTTTAGTTGTCCTTTTTGATTACCAATTGAAGTTAATTTGTATATAATTAAATAGTCCTCATCGAATAGATCAGTTTTAATCTTCGATAATTTTAGTATTAAAATTGATTCTTACTGAAAAATTTTCAAGAAATTCGGGTAATCTAAAATTTTGTGACGTGAAATCCATCAAAGTTATTACTTTTTAACAAAGTATTGGTTGATAGTATTTGTTTAAAAGTTAAACTTTATAGTGATTTATATTATAATTAGCATATATAATAAAGATTAATTAAAGGGAATGTATAAAACAATTAAATAGGTTTAAATTTTTTCAACGGGATTGGGATTCTTTTCAAATTCTAATTCTGCATCAGGAATATCTTCAATAGTAATTCTCTTCTTTGGAGCAGGTTTATCAGATTTACTATCCATCTTTGGAACCTTGATTTGTAATAACCCATTAGAATATTTAGCTTTAATTTCTTCATCTTTAATTCTTGGCAAGACTGGGAATTTTATTGTTCTCTCAAAAGCACCATATTTAATTTCTGTAATCTTTAAATATTTTTCTTCAATACCTAATCTGTCAATAACATTACCTTTAACTAATAATTCATGAGATGATGGATGGTAATCGATCTTAAATGCCTTGGAACTTGCACCGGGTAAAGCTAAGACAACAACATATTCATCCTTTAAATCGTAAACATTAACTTCTGGGGTAAATGGTAAATCTAATCTAGTTTCAGGTTTAGAAATTTGTAATGGATCAGGAATTGGAGATGGAGCACTTAAATGGGCATGAGAAGATGCTCTCTTCTTTAATTTAGGTTTTTGTGGAGCCTTTTCAGTCTTTGCTTCTTTAGCCTTTGGTTGTTCTGGAGTTTTTGTTTCTTTTTCAGCAGTGACTGTGGTAGCTTGTGGTTTTTCAGCAGCCTTTGCTTCCTTAGCCTTTGCTTCATCTGGTTTGGTTTCAGTTGCTTCAGGTGCATCTTTTGCTTTAGCTGCAGTTTCACCTTGTTCTTCATCACTACTTTCATCAGCATATCTTGGTTCAGTACCAGTGAATGCATTAAATAAATCATTTAAATAATCTTTTCTTCTTCTTTGATAAACGTCTTCAGCTTCCGTTGTTCTATCACGAGACCCATCTCTAGTATGATAATAAGATGGATTTTCTAAATTTTCTAAATTTTCAGTACCACCCATTCTTTGATCTCCATCTTCATCACTGGAGGTTTCACCTTCTGTTTCTTCATCATATTGTGGACTGTAATAATAATTATCTTGTGGATCTCTATAGAAATAACCAGCTGGAGAATCATAAGTATCGAATGGATTAAAAATGTCAGATCTAGCAGTTGGATAAGGACCATGGAAGCTCTTATTACCATGATGGTAATGATGACCATGAGGACCAGAGGCAGTTAGACCATTACCTGGATAAAAATGACCATTTGGACCATGATGTGAATGTCTTTGATTCACTCTTTGTTGAGGATCTCTTTGTCTTGTTTGATCAGATAATGCATTTAGAACATCAAATAAGGATAATGATGGTTGATAAAAACTCATAATTTTATGTTTGTGTTTGTGTTTGTGTTTGTGTTTGTGTTTGTGTTTGTGTTTATGTTTATGTGTTACTTTTATTAAAGTTCAAATGTAGCAAGAGAGTACAAGTTAAAATGTAGCAAGAGAGTACAAGTTAAAATGGCAAGTCCTACCATGCCCCATCATTTATATAAGAAATCATTTGCTATATCCCTTCTATCAATTGACAAATCCCCCTTGATTTAAGAGTGGCACTACATAATTCAATCTCTTACAAATTATTCACGGTAACATCACCATATTTTCTTGTTCAGATCTCTTGCCTTAAACTTCCTCGAGAACCTTCTAGATCAAAAACAATAGATACTCGCCCCCCCCCCCTCTTTCACTATGTATTTTTGAAGGAAAAATCAGGGGTTCCGTGGATATTTATTTATTAGCGCTATAATATCAAATTATTATATTGAAAAACCTTAAAGGATACAGTGAGAGATTTCTTATTTACGTGGGCGGGTTGCGGCTTTAGTTTGGTCTTTGCAAAAAAGAGAACATTGCTTGTACTTCTGCCCAGATGAGGCTGACACTTTTATGTTAGTCTTGACTTGTAAGCTTAAAGTAATGAAGGTTTTAAAAGCAGGTTTAACTGTGGTAGGTTATCAACTCTTTGAATTGATAGGTTTGCAGAACTTGATTCAGTTACTAATTTGAAGAAAGTTTGTTTGTAGCTTTAATTGAACTGAAGTTAGGTAATATTTCTATTCCATGTGTATTTTTATAATAGTAATGTAACATATCTACTCGATATGAATATGCTATTTGATTGCAAGTTTATTACCGGTTTTAATCTAAAAAAAAAAAGAAGTAAATCAACTGCGAACCACAATTGGTTTTAGGAATTACTTTAACTTTAAATATAAACCTATTTATATTACTCTTTGTGTTTTAATTGAATTATTATCTAACTAGAGTTTATAGTTGTTTCTGAAATTTTTAACATTTTTTTAAAATTTTATTATTTTAATCAAAACGAAAATTATAAAAAAGTTTAAATGATAATTATAAACAATAAACAAATTTTGATATAGTTTATATATTTACTGTTTTTTTCAAGAATTTATATTGGTTTTATTCTTGTTGTAAGAATATTAGCTACTACTATTGCTAGGAATCCAAACAATTAATAATAATGGTGACGTCTAGGTAAAAAAAGGTTTTTTGTAATTAAGAAAATATTTTGTTTTATACTATGCCATGTGATATAAATATATAATTAACTAATATAAGATAATAGGGGAAAGAAACATATATATATAAAACTACAAGAATAGTTGTATCTTCATTATGTGAAAAAATCTATCTTCTTTTTTATGTTTAATTCTTTCAATAAATGCAAAGACAGTAAGGGGAATTATTAATAAATTATAGTAGGTGATAAGTACTTCTTATCTCTTAAATTGTGACGTTATAATTAGATTAAGGGTAGTTTAAGTATACTTAAGCTTCCCTACTTTTAATATGGTCTTAAAGTCCAAAAATATACATGACTTTTATTAACACCTACACAGGTTAATTATGGAAATTTATCATTCCTCGAATTTCATTCTGGTATAATTTTCTAACGATAAAATACTCATTATAGCTAATAGAGACACAACCTAGATAAATTCCCTGTATTTTGAGGAATTTACAACAATAAGAAAGTAACAAAGACTATTAAAATAAAGTCCATTTTCTACTGTAATTATTAGGATTATTAATTCCAGTCATTTAACTATATTAATTGCAATTTATGTTAGTGTGTCACCTTAAAAAACTACTGCTTAAATTCACCATCAAAAGAAAAATATCAAATATGAGGACTGGATAGATTGGAGAAAGTGAATAATTTAATACCTTTAAAGAACTATATTAAAACCCTGATGTTGTAAAGTTATTTTATTTCTTTTCACCTTTTATTATTGAGGTGAAAATATCTTATATAAGAGCTGGTCTCTTTTTATCTAATATATAATTTATAAAGAGTATAGAAATTGATTCTGATCTGTAATATTCTTGTTCTTTATATATCAATTAAAATTAGAGAACTTCTTATCTTCAAAGATAGTTGTAAGATACTTATGAGATGAACTCATAATGGGTGATAATAGAAAGGTTGAGGGGATTATGAGATGAAATCATAATTAATGATAGGTGACATGTTGAGAGAAGTATGAGATGAAATCATAATTAATGATAATTGAAATGATAAGGAATTATGAGATGAAATCATAATTAATGATAATTGAAATGATAAGAAATTATGAGATAAAATCATAACTATTGATAATAAAATTGTTGAGAGAATTATGAGATAAAATCATAATCATTGATAGGTGACGTGTTGAAAGAATGAAAGAAAGAACCAATTAAATGGAGTCGAAATCCTAAATATACTTATTGGTAATATGGAACAGAAGAAATACTTCTAAACCTTATAGGTTCAACTATTGCAAGTTGGGTTAAGGTTAGGAACCCTCAGCTTAATTTCTGAACTCCTTAGGGATGATTTAATAGAAAAATATGATCTTTTAGATGAGTTAAAAGAATCACATGTGTGACAAAAAACAACGTCTGGTTGTATAGTGTAGTGGTTATCACTTTCGGTTTTGATCCGGACAACCCCGGTTCGAATCCGGGTACGACCTTTTTTGCATATCTAAGATATTAAGTCTCTAATAGCTTTTATTTTTTGATGAATTGACTTTCTCTTTCACCTCTTTACCCAGTGTTTCTGTTGTAATATGATATGGTTATTAGGTTATTATGGTAATATAGTATGGTTACTATATCACCGATATCATAATGGGAATACAATGGTTATGACTAATATGATTTATGGGTGAACACTCATAATGACCTCCAATATGAGTTCTCAGGTTTCTTTTTATTAATAAAAAACTCTTTCACTATACCATATTATATCTTATCCTTTCTACTTGATGGTCGTATATAAGCCGGGATGTTCTGGTTTATCTAAACTTTATTTCTCTTTATATCTTTTATTAATTTATATAGTTTACCTTATATAATAGAGATCTAATAGAACAATAGTTCATAGTATTATTATCACATTATTCGATTAAATATGGATATTCACAATAGTAACAAAGTGAAAGACGATTATGTCCGTAATCTGTTACAACAGTTTCCTTATCGTAAACTTTGAATCCTTTTGATGGAATCCGTTTGAAGTCTTAGAAGTTTTTCATTTTTAATATAGAACTGTTATTCGACTATGTGTCCTGTATAAAAACACTCTACTGACAATTCATTGTTCTCTTAAAATGATCATATATACTCACTGCTTTATCAAATTTTTTAATTAAGTATTTATAATTTTAAATAAAAATGTTTAACCTTGTCGTAGTTATTCTAAGTTTTTATTTTGAAGAAGTGGCCATCGTGTATGGGAAAGGACATTTTTGCTAAACCCAATGATAGATACCAAGATTTTTAAGAATCGTTTATACAACCAAATGTAACACTTTCAACCTGGAATGCTTTAACCATTGGTTAAACCTATAACTGCTGCGTTACAGTTGGAGTTAAGCACCTAAAACATAGCGTTTATCCTATTTTAATTACCCAGCTTTTCTAAAATTGAAAACTTTAAGTTTGGAAAATTGATAATAAATCAAAATAACAGTATGAACCTTTAAGTAAATAAAAAGTAATCATAAAAATACTCCGCGATAAGTGGTCAATTAAACCAGATACACATCCAATTTACTATAAACAATTCACTCAACATATTTGTTAAAAGATAATCTAAATCTAAGATTAAAAAAGTGAAACAATTGTAGAAATAAATTGATCACTTGAGACTATTCTGATACACATTTTTATAACATATAAAAAATGTCTCAAGAAGATATTCCATCTCACGAGGAAATTGGTCCTGAGAGTATCTCTTCCGTAGATCTAGGAAGTGATGTCTCCTCTGTAGCAATCGATGATGATAACCAAAACGAAAATAATGACATCAGCGATAATGAAGAACCTCAAGTTGATGAAACTTTTGTGAACAACGAAGAAACTCATGAGGAGGAACATTTAGTAGAAGAAGCTGAACAACCCGAACATGAAGAAAGTAACGAATATATTGAAAATGAAACTGAGGATATAGAGATTAACGAAGATGAAGAGGAAGAACATTCTCAAGCTGAAATTGAACAACCAGACGAAAACGAAAACGAAAACGATAACGATAGCAAAATCGAAGAGGCTGAAGCTGATGAAAATAATGAAAATGATAAACCAAGCGAAGTTGCTAGTAGTTTACAAGAACCAGCTCCTTCTATTTCTGATGCTACCTCTACTCTTAGAACACATACTAGAACTTCATCTATTATTTCCACTACTCCAAATAATGTCAGATCTACAGTTCATTTAGCCAAAATTACATTAGAAAAGATTCAAGAAGAAAAAGATTTAAGAAAGCACCCAAATACCCAGAAGAGTATCGAAAGGGCACTAACAAGATTAAAAGAAAGTTTACAAGATCCAAACAACATTAACATTACAAATGATTCTCTGTTAATTTTTGATACCTTAAGAGATTGTTGTAGAACTGATTCCACTAAACTTCAAAGGATTGCCTTAGATTGTTTATCAAAGATGTTTTCTTTTAGAGCTCTTGATGAATCTTTATTAGTGAATCCACCAGATTCTTCTGCTTCTAATGACCAAACTGTAGATGTTAACTCAGGAATCACACCACCTCCAAAACAAACATTAATTGATGCCGCAATTGATACCATTGCTGATTGTTTCGAAGGTGAAGGTACTAACGAAAAAGTCGAATTACAAATTATCCGTGCTTTATCCAGTTGTATTCTCGTAGAAGATTCTATCTCATTGTGTCATGGTGCCTCTTTATTAAAGGCCATTAGAACCGTATATAATATTTTCGTCATGTCCTTAAGTGCTGCTAATCAAGGTATTGCTCAAGCTACGTTAAGTCAAATGGTCAGTTCTGTATTCGAAAAGATTGATCTAAAAAAAGTTAATCAATCTAACATGTCCATAAATGGTTCCAAATCTTTACAATCAAGCTCAGACATCCTATCTACTACTGGCGAAACTCCATCAACTAAAGAACCAATTACTTTAGCTGATATGGGTAACTTAAATGATGAAGAAGAAAAGATAGTAGAAGCTCAAAAATATGATTCCTTTACCTCAAGCCAAGATTTAGTTGTCAAGGATGCTTTCTTAGTTTTCAGAACTATGGCTAAGATTTGTGCCAAACCGTTAGAAAGTAACCTAGATATGAGATCTCAAGCTGTTCGTTCTAAACTATTATCTTTACATATCATCTATTCCATCATGAAAGAACACGTTGACGTTTTCCTTTCTCCAAATATTTGTTTACCTGGTAAGAAGAACGAAACTTTATTAGATGCTGTTAAACAATACTTGTGTTTATCTTTATCTAGAAATGCTGCATCTCCACTTTCTCCAGTTTTCGAAATTACATTAGAAATCTTATGGTTATTAATAGCGAACTTAAAGGTTGAATTCTCAAGAGAAATTCCTGTTTTCCTTACAGAGATTTATTTCCCAATCGCCGAATTGAGTACATCTACATCACAACAAAAGAGATATTTCTTGGTTATCTTACAAAGAATTTGCAATGATCCAAGAACTCTTATTGAATTTTACTTAAATTATGATTGCCATCCAGCTATGCCAAACATTATGGAACAAATGATTGATCATTTAACTAGAACTGCTTTAACCAGAGTTGAAATCACTCCTGCCCAAAGATCCTATTATGAAGAACAATTATCTAAACCATTATGCACTTATAACTTTGATCAATTACCACTTCTAACCATTCAAAATTTATCTTCTAATACTGGTTTACAAGACACTTTACTTTTCCCAGTAGAATTTGCATTAAAAATGACATCTCTAGGATGCATTGTCTCAGTCTTAAGATCTTTAAGTGCTTGGGCTCACAAAGCTTTGAACCCACAAGTTACTACTGTTAATGACAACACAAGCTTAACTGCTGACCCAACTTCTTCTAGTGTTAACTTAAATGAAGATGAAACTCTTAACAGTCAAGATATCGATGATCCAATGCAATTTGAAAACCTGAAGCAACGTAAGACTCAATTAAATGACTGTATTGCCATCTTCAACAACAAGCCAAAGAAGGCCATTCCAGTTTTAGTTGAAAAAGGCTTCTTAAAAGATGATTCGCCAAAATCTATTGCCAAATGGTTATTGGCTACCGATGGCTTGGATTTAGCTATTGTTGGTGACTACTTAGGGGAAGGTGACGATAAGAACATTGCTGTCATGCATGCTTTTGTTGATGAGTTTGATTTCACTGGGTTATCTATAGTTGATGCTCTTAGAGATTTCCTCCAAGCATTCAGACTTCCAGGTGAAGGTCAAAAAATTGATAGATTTATGTTAAAGTTTGCGGAAAGATATGTTGAGCAGAACCCAGAAGTTTTCTCCAAGGCTGATACTGCTTATGTTTTATCCTATTCTTTAATTATGCTAAACACTGATTTACATTCTTCTCATATCAAAAATAAGATGTCTTTAGAAGAATTTTTGGAAAATAATGAAGGTATTGATAATGGTAAAGATTTACCAAAAGAATTCTTGGTTGGTTTATTCAAAGAAATTGAAGATAACGAAATCAAATTATTATCAGAACAACATCAAGCTATGTTAGCAGAAGATGAAAATACTGCTGTGCCAAACCAACAACAATCTGCCTTCAACTTCTTCAACACAAGAGATTTACAAAGAGAAGCTTACATTCAAGTCTCTAAGGAAATTTCTTCCAAGACTGAACTTGTTTTCAAGAATTTAAGTAAAACCAAGATTAAGAGTGACGGCGATACGTATTACGCTGCTTCACATGTGGAACATGTTAAATCTATTTTTGAAAACTTGTGGATGTCCTTCTTAGCTGCTTTAACGCCACCATTCAAAGAATACGATGATATGGATACTACAAACAAATGTTTAGAAGGTTTGAAAATTTCTATTAAAATATCATCTATTTTCTCAATTGATGATGCTAGACAATCCTTCATCGGTGCTTTAGTGCAGTTCTGTAATTTACAAAACATTGAAGAAATTAAAATCAAGAATGTTAATGCCATGGTAGATTTATTAGAGGTTGCTATTTTTGAAGGTAACTATATCAAGGAATCTTGGAAGGATATATTATTAGTTGTTTCTCAAATTGAAAGATTACAATTAATTTCCAAGGGTATTGACAGAAATACTGTTCCAGATGTTGCTCAAGCCCGTATTACCAACCCAAGACCATCGATGGATTCTCAAAAGGCTGTAGCTCAACCATACTTCTTCGATATTTGGAGTAAAAGAGCTACTCCAATGGAATTGGCTGTTGAAAAACATCACAACCAGAAGTTGTCTCCAGATATGGCCAAATACATTTCATCATCCGAATTAGTTGTTTTAATGGACAATGTGTTTACCAAGTCTGGTGAATTATCTGCTAGTGCTATTGTTGATTTTATTAGAGCTTTAACTCAAGTTTCATTAGAAGAAATTGAATCATCCCAACATACTTCCACCCCAAGAATGTTTTCTTTACAAAAGATGATTGATGTTTGTTATTATAACATGGATCGTATTAAATTAGAATGGACTCCAATTTGGGCTGTTATGGGTGCTGCTTTCAATAAGATTGCTACCAATCCAAATTTGGCTGTTGTTTTTTTTGCCATTGATTCATTACGTCAATTATCTGTTAGATTCTTAGATATTGAAGAATTAAATGGGTTCGAATTCCAACATGATTTCTTAAAACCATTTGAATATACTGTTCAAAATACTGGTAACATTGAAGTACAAGAAATGATTGTGGAATGTTTCCGTAGTTTTATCTTATTAAAATCAGAAAAGATTAAATCTGGTTGGAAACCAATCTTAGAATCATTACAATATACTGCTCAATCTAATAATGAAACTATTGTATCTAAGACCCAAAGATTAGTGAGTGAAGATATTATTAAGACTCATTTTGAAAGTGTTTTCATTCAAGAAGATTCCTTTGGTGAATTAGTGAGTGTCTTTAAAGAGATTACCAAGAATAAGAAATATCAAAAGGCTGCATTACACGCTTTAGAATCATTAAGATCTATTACTAAACATATTGCTGTTATTTCCTGTTATGATCCATTGGGTCCAGATGCTGAACATTATGCCAAATTATTACGTGGTAAAGATGTTTTCCAAGATGTTTGGTTCCCAATTTTATTTTGTTTCAATGAAACTATTATGACTGCAGATGATCTCGAAGTTAGATCTCGTGCATTAAATTATATGTTTGACGCTTTAGTTGCATATGGTAACAATTTTGACGAAGAATTTTGGTCTAAGATTTGTAATAAATTATTATTCCCAATCTTTGGTGTCTTATCAAAACATTGGGAAGTTAATCAATTCAATAGTCATGATGATTTAAGTGTTTGGTTATCCACTACTTTGATTCAAGCTTTAAGAAATTTAATTGCTTTATTTACTCATTATTTTGAATCTTTGAATAAAATGCTTGATGGATTTTTAAAATTATTAGTTTCATGTATTTGTCAAGAGAATGATACTATTGCTAGAATTGGTAGAGCTTGTCTTCAACAATTAATATTACAAAATGTTGGTAAATTTAGTGAATATCATTGGTCATTAATTGGTGATGTCTTTGTTAAATTATTTGAATTAACCACTGCTGTTGAATTATTTGAATATGATCCATTACATCAAGGTAGACGTAAATCTACACCATTTGATTCATCAACAGCTCAAGTTCCACAATCACCAAATGAAAGTGAAAATATTCCAGAAACTTTAGAAAGAGCTCAAAAAGAAGAAGGTAGTGAAGATTTCGGTGGTGAAGAAGAAAATAATAATAAGACCTCTACTAATGAGGCACAATTAATGCAACAAGTCAATATTAAGAATACTATTGTGATTAAATGTATCTTACAATTATTAATGATCGAATTAGTTAGTGATTTATATGAAGATGAATCATTTGAACAAAATATTCCATACGTGGAATCTGTTAAATTAACAACATTATTAGAAAAATCATATGAATTTGCTCATGATTTTAATAATGATATTGGATTAAGAACAAGATTAATGGAATCTCATGTGGTTAATAATATCCCAAATTTATTAAAACAAGAAACAAGTGCTGCTGCAGTTTTAATTGATTTAATGTTTAAATTATATTTAAATGATGATGATAAGAAACCTGAATTAATTGAAAGATTAATTAAGATATGTGTTAGTGTGGTTAAATCATATATTTTATTAGATGATAGAACCATGGAACGTACAATAATAGCGTGGAGGCCTGTCATTGTCGAAATTTTACAAGGTTATTATGAATTTGATGATGAAGATTTTAAACAATATTGTTCTGTCATGTATGGTTTAATTGTTAGAATTCTTGATAAAGGTGTTCCAACAGATTTAAGACGTGCTATTAGACAATATTTGAGCCGTGTCGGAGAAGTTTATTTGAATGTTCCAATTGAAGACAATTAATTAATTAATTGATTAATTTCTATAAAATAGATAATAAATATTTTTTATACATATATTTATTATTGACATAATGTATATTAAAAGATTTTGTTCAAGCCTATTTTACTGGCGGCTAAAAGCCTCTATGAGAAGCAGGCTGTTCTAACGGATATTCCATAGCAAACAAACAAAAATACGATATGCAATGGGGGAAAGAAACGAAAGAGCGAAACCGGGGCCGAAACCGCCGACACCGCGTGTATTTTCTGTTTCCAACGACACGAAACCTCACAAAATCCAAGGGAAATTTGGCAGAAAAATAAATAATTATTTCACATGTGACAGTGTTTCTTGAAGTTGAACAAATTTGGTCATGCGTAATTGGGTTGGGATCAAAAGGAGGGTTGGCCAATCGTTGTTGAGGACAAGGACAATGAGGTGATGGAGGTTCCCGGGAATTTTGCAAGTTTCTCGAGATGCAGTTACTATGAGAGGAACCCGAAACAGGGGAGACTGGGAAGGCAATTTGGTTGAGGGTTTGCCTTATGTTTTCCGAGATCGCGGGTTTAAACCCTGTTATGTCTGATAATGGTTTTTTTATAATTCCATTAACCCTTCCTGACATTCGATTAGGAGTCCGCAATTCGGCATTATAACCACTATGTAAACTTGTGGTCTTTGCCTCAAACTTTGAAATGTTGATAGCAGTATCAGCATCACAACGAATTTCTGTCATGAATCATGGATAAACTTATTGAGATCAATACTCACCAACACTGTGTTATGTTATGGTTTTTTTTTCTCTATCAAAGATGCGTAACAATCACATTTGCAAAATTACGTTTATATATTTACTATAACAAGATAATGATATATATTTCTTTCATTTGTTCCCATTCGTCCGGGATTGGTCTTAACCATCTATAACTTCTTGTTTTCCTATTTAACACAACTTTTATACCAATCCAATTACTTCAAATTATAATTAACGTACTTCTTTTATTTCATTTGTGTAATTTTTTTTTTGTATTTTTATTTTTATTTTAATTTTAAATCTCGATACATTTTTCACATTTTATATAAAAGTTCAAAGGTTGAAAGATAGTATTCAAAACATTTTAATATCCATTGAAAAAAGTAAACAAAATCCCAACATAATAACTAATTATAATGACTGCTCCAGCTCATAAAATTGTGCATGAAGCACAAGGTGTCGAACCAAGATTAGCTCCAGAACATTTCTACAAGAGTCAACCTGGTCCAGCTTATATCAATTCTTTAGATCAATATAAATCAATGTATAATGAATCAATTAATAATCCAGATCAATTCTTTGGTAAGATGGCCACTGAATTACTAGATTGGGATAAACCATTCACTCATGTCAAATCTGGTTCTTTAGCTGAAGGTGATGTCGCTTGGTTCTTAAACGGTCAATTAAATGCTGCTTATAACTGTGTTGATAGACATGCTTTTGCTAACCCAGACAAAGTCGCATTAATTTACGAAGCTGATGAAGAAACCGAAAGTAGAAAGATTACTTTTGGTGAATTATTAAGAACTGTTTGTAAAGTTGCTGGTGTCTTAAAGAGTTGGGGTGTTAAGAAAGGTGATACCGTTGCCATTTACATGCCAATGATTCCAGAAACTTTAATTGCCATGCTTGCTGTTGCCAGATTAGGTGCTATCCATACTGTCATTTTCGCTGGTTTCTCTTCTGGTTCTTTAAAAGATCGTGTTGTTGATGCCGGTTGTAAAGTTGTTATCACTTGTGAAGAAGGTAAAAGAGGTGGTAAGACCATTCATGCCAAGAAGATTGTTGATGAAGGTTTAAATGGTGTTGATGCTGTTAACCATATTTTAGTCTTCCCAAGAACTAACAACAGAGCCGTTCCAATGAAGGCTGGTAGAGATTTCTGGTGGGATGAAGAAATCGCTAAACAGAGAGGTTATTTACCACCAACTCCATGTAATGCTGAAGATCCATTATTCTTATTATACACTTCTGGTTCCACTGGTTCTCCAAAGGGTGTTGTCCATACCATTGGTGGTTATTTATTAGGTGCCGCCATGACTACTAGATACGTCTTTGACATTCATCCAGAAGATACTTTATTTACTGCTGGTGATGTCGGTTGGATTACTGGTCACACTTATGCTTTATACGGTCCATTATCCTTAGGTACCGCTTCCATCATCTTTGAATCTACTCCAGCATACCCAGATTACGGTAGATACTGGAGAATTATTGAACGTTATAGAGCTACTCATTTCTACGTTGCTCCAACTGCTTTAAGATTAATTAAACGTGTTGGTGAAGCTGAAATCTCTAAATATGACATTTCCTCTTTACGTGTCTTAGGTTCTGTCGGTGAACCAATTGCTCCAGATTTATGGGAATGGTATAATGAAAAGATTGGTAATAATAATTGTGTCATTTGTGATACTTATTGGCAAACTGAATCCGGTGCCCATTTAATTGCTCCATTAGCCGGTGCTACTCCAACCAAACCAGGTTCTGCCACTTTACCATTCTTTGGTATTGAAACTGTTATTATTGATCCAGTCTCTGGTGAAGAAATGAAGGGTAATGATGTTGAAGGTGTTTTAGCCGTTAAATCATCTTGGCCATCAATGACTAGATCTATTTGGAACAACCACAGTCATTACTTAAACACTTATATGAATGTTTATCCAAACCATTACTTCACTGGTGATGGTGCGGGTAGAGATCATGATGGTTACTACTGGATTAGAGGTAGAGTCGATGATGTCGTTAACGTTTCTGGTCACAGACTATCCACTGCTGAAATTGAAGCTACTTTAGCCACTAACGATCATGTTTCTGAAGCCGCTGTTGTTGGTATTAATGATGAATTGACTGGTCAAGCCATCGTTGCTTTCGTCTCTTTAAAGAAATTAGGTGAAGATGATCCAATTGAATTAGATTTCGAAGCCTCTCCAGAAGAATTACGTCGTGAATTAATCTTACAAGTTAGATCCGAAATTGGTCCATTTGCTGCTCCAAAGACTATTATTACTGTCAGAGATTTACCAAAGACCAGATCTGGTAAGATTATGAGAAGAGTGTTAAGAAAATGTGCCTCTAATGAAGCTGATCAATTAGGTGATTTATCTACTTTAGCTAATCCAGAAATTGTTCCAGCTGTTATTGATGCTCTTGCTGTTCAATATTTCAGTGCTCAAAAGAAGAAATAGATAATGAGAAAAAAAATATTTCCACTAATTGACCTATAACTGTGTGATATACATGCCACCCTTTGTATTAATGATAATTGATAATAAAATAAACAAAACCCTATATGAACCTTTAAAGGGTATTATGAATCAGACAAACTAGATCAATTTTTTTCTTCTTTCCTCACGTTACAACACAAAACTATAAACATTCATGTCTCTTTTTTCATCTCATATGATCGAATAAAACAAAAGTAATTATTATCCAAGTTTTATTTTCAATCATTATGTATCTTAGATAAATTCAAATATATATTTATAAAAAATAAAACAATTATTGTACATAAAATAAGTTTCTTAATTATTTTACTATGTCTTCGTAATACATCCTATTGAAAATAATCATCCGATGATAAAGTTAATATTAAGTTATTTTACCCCACAGCGTCTATATAATAACCCTGTAAATCTATTTTTTAAGTTGTTTATTATCTTTTAGCGGGCTTTTAAAGTCATCTCGATTAATCTAATGTTGGAGCTCCTTGTTACTTAAAAGGGTAACTTAAGCTTTCGGGGCCATTTTATACGCTTCATTGAGTCAAATATACAAATATTACATTATACTTCTCAAGATATACTACCGATAGTTGTTATATACCTGATCCGAATGAGCTTTTCCTCTTTCTTAGAACTCAATGGATGATATTACTACCTTTTCTTCACCCTTTCTTGTGTCTGATCTTCTAAATTAGCGTTTAGCGGTATTATAATCGTTAATGAAAAAAACAAAAAGGACTCCCCCATAATGTGACATCCCCAATCTGTCAATTGAAAAAGTGGTCAGATCTTCAACTAAACACAAGAATTCTCGTATCTCCACTACTTCTTTAAATCCTCTCAAAAACCCTCAGTCATCATTATAACTCCATTAAGGAAGAAAGAGTTTGAAACTTTTCGAAGTTTGCTTTTTTGATTAAAAAGAAATAGTATATAAGATTACTAAAATATTCTCAAAAATTATTTTCATCAGTTCGATGCATCCCAGTCATCTTGTCTAAGAAATTCTCAAATAGGCACTTTTATTTACTGTTACATTTATACACATCACCAATCTATATGTCTACAACCTGAAGATCAATCGTTTTTTTCTTTAATTATATCTGAAGTCATCACACATTTTTAGTTCAGATCAATATATCCATCCATCCTTCAAACGAGAATACAACTGTATAATATCAACAATATCAAATATTTCAATTAAAAATCATCACAATTAAACATGTCAACAATTGATGTGGGTGCTGCAATTTATATTGCTTTAAAACCGATTTTAAAAATTTATACAATTATCTTTGTTGGTTATTTATTAGCCAAATTCAACATTGTCACCATGGAAACCGCTAGAGGTATATCTAATATGGTCGTTAACGCTATTCTACCCTGTTTAACATTCAATAAGATCGTTTCAAATATTTCTTGGAAAGATATTAAAGAAATTGGTGTTATTGTCTTATCTGCTTTGATATTGTTCAGCGTTGGAACTGCGTGCTCTTTAGTGACAAATTATACTACCCCTGTTCCAAAGAAGTGGTTCTGGGGGATTGTTTCAGTTGGTTTATTTCCAAATATTTCAGATTTACCAATTGCTTATGTTCAAAGTATGGGTAATGGTGCCATCTTCAGTGCGGCTGAAGCAGATAAAGGTGTCGCATATACATGCATCTTCTTATTCACACAAAGTTTTCTTATGATGAATTTTGGTCTTTGGAGATTAATTGGGTTAGATTTTAGAGATAATGATCATAAGAAATTGGAAGATACGTATAGTGATTTAGAAGAGGGATCAAACATCAATGATGTAGCTAATTCCATGGCTATAACTCCTGGTCAATTAAATAATGAAAAGATTCCAAGTTTAGCCAAGCCAGAACCTGCACATATTGATCCATCAATTATGGAGGAGCATGAAATGAGCAGTATTGACAGCGAAGCAGTTATCACTGATGAAGATTCGGAAAATAATTCTAATAATAACAATTCCAACAATAGTATAGATAAGAAAAGTCGTGTTGGTAGTCCCCAAATAGAATACATTAAACCCTTTGAAGAAGATCAAAAATCATCTAATTATAGAGTTAGAAGCCGTAGTACCTCTATGAGGGTCCATCCTGATTTGACTCAAGTGTTTTCAAGTCCTAGTATGTTAGAAAACACAGATGAGCACAATTTTCAAAGAAGAGGTTCCTCAACATCTAATAATACAATGAGACGTAGAGGTTCTCGTCGGAATAGTAGAAGAGATTCTATGAATGCAATGATTGCAGAATATAGTGTAGTTGATAAGATTAAAACAGGTGAAATTGATTTGTCTCGACCATTAACTTTAACAGAAGACGTTGGTGCTGGTAATACTAAGTTAACAAATGCCTTATCTAATTCAGATTCTGAAGAAGAAAACAACAACGAAAGTTTAGACCTAATTGGTTCCAATGGTACAGATCTTGATAGAATTCCTACTGCAGCTAGTAATGTGAGTAAACGTACAAAAAGAAATAGATTTATTAAGAAATACCATTTAGGTTGGTTAGTTTATTTTGGTATTAATTTTATTAGACCTGCTTCATTAGGTGCCCTGTTAGGTATTATTTGCGCTTTAATTCCGTGGGTTAAAGCCTGTTTCGTTAACACATATGTTCATGTTCACAAAGCACCGGATGGTGAACCTGTATTAAACTTCCTTATGGATTTCACTGGTTATATCGGTAATGCATGTGTTCCATTAGGTTTACTTTTATTAGGTGGTACATTAGCCAGATTAAAAATCAGTTCGTTACCTAAAGGTTTTATTAGATCTGCTATTATGATGTCAACTTTTAGATTAGTTGTTTTACCAATTATTGGGATCGCATGGGCTAATAAATTATATGATATCCATTGGTTAGATAATAGAATTAGTAAATTTATTATGATTTTAACTTGGTCAATGCCAAGTGCTACTTCTCAAGTTTATTTTACTGCCTTTTATACACCATTAGAAGGTGAACATGTCCAAATGGATTGTCTTTCTGTTTTCTTTGTGACTCAATACAGTGTATTATTTATTACTTTATCAATTGTTGTGACATACACTTTAAAAGTCGAATTACATCTGTAGTTTGTATATCTTATACATAATATCAAAAGTTCGAATAAAATATAATTACTAATAATACAATTAAATCAAGATGTTAACTTCGGATGAGGTAGTGCTAATAGTTCAAGATTTGGAGAATTTAACATAAACTTCATAACTTCATAAATAGATTTATATAAAAATATGCATAAAAAAAAGATAGATGTTTAAACCAAAAAATGAATTGAATTTAAAATGATATAGAGATAATTAAAATAAAAATAAACAAAATCATACACAGTCCGCCACCAAATAGAGATGTTGATTTCTTATTTCAAAACAAAAAAATTGTTCGAAAAAAAGAAGTTCCATCCCAAAAGTAATCTTTCAAAATGTAAATTAAGTTATTAACAAAAGATAAAATTTAAAAAGATTGAAGTGGCATATATTGAACTTAAGCTAAAGATGGTAAGTTTTTGGTGTCAATGGAGTTATCCTTTTGGACAGCGTTACCATTGGTGGACTTGGCATTTGGCTTTCTTGGACCCTTACCACCACGTCTGTTGTTGTTTCTGTTATCGTTCTTTCTGTCAAAAGATCTCTTTGGCTTTTGAGCATCTTGGAAAGTAGCATCGAAATCTAAGAATTTCTTGGTCTTTAATTGCTTAGATTTTAAGGTCTTAACCTTAGTAGCTGGAGCGAATTCTTCTTCTTCCTTGACGAATAATTCGGTACCTTCAATTTGTTCGACTGGTTTAGCTTCAACGACCTTGTTTAAAGCGGAAGCATCATCAGAAGACTTTAAGTAGTCAGCTAAAGAGACTTGCTTAACAGCGTTGGTAGCTTCTTCAGCATCAGCATCAATTTCAGCATCAGCATCGGCCTTAGCAGCTTCTTCAGCGTCTAATTCCTTCTTGTCATCACCCCAACCTTGTCTAACCTTCTTACCAGAGTCAGACTTACCAGATCTAGAATGACGATCAGATTGCTTTCTAGAGTTGTCTCTCTTACCAGTAGCAGAGTCAGAAACGTTCTTAGATCTGTTGTTTCTTCTACCATTGTCCTTGTTTCTAATGGCACCTTCGTTACCAGTTGGCTTAGATCTGTTTTTGTTAGCTCTAGCTGGGTTGGCAGATGGTGGTGGAACATCTTGCTTCTTAGAAGAAGTAGTAGACTTGACAATTTCCTTTGGTGGAACAACGACTTGGTTTGGGTCTTCGACGTCGTTACCTAACAAATCAAATGGGTTGGACATTATATATTTATGTGTATGTATATGTGTGTATGGGGGTATTAAATAAAAAGGACAAGATATAAAATAAACAAGATTAAAATAATAATAACTAGTAATTGAAATAAAAATAACACACTAATAGTAAGTAATAATAAAATCGTTAAAAGTATTAAAATTTCAAAAGAGAGTACGACAAAACTAAGTGGAAGTAGTTTTAAT
Source organism: Monosporozyma yasuniensis (assembly GCA_030558655.1). Lineage (NCBI taxonomy): Eukaryota > Fungi > Ascomycota > Saccharomycetes > Saccharomycetales > Saccharomycetaceae > Monosporozyma > Monosporozyma yasuniensis. Next base: position 75,712 of record JAKTQC010000038.1, on the reverse strand, counting down.
TTATTTAAATTTCAAGTGTTGAAATATTTTAAAACTAAACAGAGAGTGAAATTTAAACTTATTATACAATATAAACCACGCAAATACAATAGATATGATGAAATTAATAACAATTAAAATTTGAAGGGATAATGAACTGATTTTAAAAAAATTGTTAGGTTATGTGGTTTACAATATGATTTTCCTCTTGGTATGTTTGGGTTTGGATATGGTAGAAAGGATGGGTTAGGCTGGGGTCTGCCTAAGTTGGGGGGAGTCTGGTAGAAGGAGATGAGCCTAAGGAAGGTATGGGATGCCAGCCTAGCAAGTAAAAATTTCAGCCTAACTTGGGTCATCGCTTGAAAAAAATTGTTGAAATTGTTGAAAAATTTAAGTTGTTTGCGTGGGTGAAACCAGTAGAATAGGGCTGTACTGAGATATTCGCCCCTACACCTCACGTGATCTCGTGAGGCACTAATATGCTGTCCGGTATTCTGTTTTTGCAAGAGGCGGCATTATAAAGTAAAGATCTCGGACAGGCCGTGTTTTTTCAGTTTAAATCAATTTAAAAAAAGATTGTAGCATTTTATCATGGAAGTCCGGTAAAATTATGTAAATCTCCTCTTTGCAATCGGATTTCTCTTGTATTTACATTTACATGTTTCAATTTTTAAAATGATAGGAACATATTAGAATTATTTGACAAAACTACATAGTAAATAAAAACAGAAGAGGAGAATTGTTTAGTAGTCACTACTGTTCTGCAACCAGGGGGACAGAGAGAAGGAAGAGAGGGGGGAACAACTTGTCTATTAATTAAAACTTGGTAATGTGGGTAAAAATAAGACTTTATATCGTTCTAATGATACTTCTAAATGGTAGCATTGCTTTGTCAGGTGTTTGTTTCAAATGTAACTTTGAGCCTACGTCACCCATACCGCCTCATAACGTCACAGGTAACAGTTGCATTGTTACACTCTCTATTGTTTAGTGTATAATTCCCTTTGCTCCTAATGAAGTTCTCTTTTGGTTCGAACATGTCTCTCAACCAATAATATTCAAGAATAGGAGGACAATAAAAGTTTTGCCATAATAAAGGAAAAAAACACACTGTAAAGAAAAAAAATTGTTAAATGAAAAATAACATAATGGGGCCAGCTATTTAGTATAAAGTTACTAAGCTTTAAAGCCAATCATTTGTCTCCTTTTGGTAATGTACAATGATTATGTTTTATTTTATTATATTCCTTACTTCCGTTAAGATTTATATCCTAATAGTGTTTATTATGACTTACATGAATTTTAGGATCACCATGAAAAAGTAGGATTTTCAACCGGCGTATAGTCACCATTATATTTGTGTTTGTACTACGAGGTTCCTAAATGTTATAGGTTATTCTTTATTGTTCACCGTAAATCGTGGGAAAGGGACAACCCAATACTCCTATTTAATTGGTCAACACTTCAATAGGTCTAGCTAATATTTGTCCAATGACAAATGAATATTTTGATGTTTAAACAGCGTTAAATTGCCAAGATAAACTTCTCACATCGAGAGTCTCACCCGATATACCGATCAATAGATTCTCCATGTAAGTAGTGGAAAACTTTCTTTTGTATTTAATACAAACTATTATACTTCAAAAATTCCTACATATCTTACATTTACATATTATCCATGTAATGTTCCATTGTATGATTGTCATCATACAATGGAACAAAAGAGACACAAAAAGGAGGTCGTTATTTTATTAATAGGTAATAATTTAATAAAGTTCTTCTACGCGGTTTTTGTTTACCCTCCCCTCTCCTGTACATTTTGTAGATTTGCTTATTATGCCTGGGCTTTCTCTCATTCGGTTCTTATCACATCTTTGTTGAAAAATTTCACAGGTTCTTGCTCGAGGTAGATCTCTGATGAATAATTATAATTTTTTTTTTTTCATATAAATACAGATACACCATCACTACACGTTTCACATTCAAATCTATTTCGTGTTATATACTCTTTCATTATTATTTTTTTCTTATATTAACTTCCCCACAATAATTAAATATATATTAACGCGTCTCAAAACCGGAATTTTCAATTCAAAATTTGACATCTTTTTCTATTTTTTTCAATAAAAGACAAAGGCCTTTCTTTAAAGAGGAGAAAAGGTTGCAACCACCCAAAAGTAAATACAAATATAAACTACTTTTTTTTAAAAGAGGAGATATTACACTGTTTTATCCCTGATTTATTAATATTATTATTATCATCATAACTAACATTTCATCCAAACTTTTAAATATAAAAATATAGTTACATTCTCCCAAATTTCAAATCAAAAATTCCTTTTTCCTAGTTACATTTTCTTTCATATTCCTATAAATAAGCATCACACAAATACATAAATATAAATACATATAAAAAAATGAATTCAAATTCAAACACAAATAAACCGCTATCTACTACCACACCAGAAGCTATTGCTGCTGCCAGTCAAGTTACTCCCGAGAGATTATCTAATTTACTTCTACAAAAGGGTCCATTAGCTATTAGATATATTACTAAAGAATTAAGTCGTTCTATTCCATGTTTTAAAGATCTTTCTGCTTCAAAACAAAGAAGATTAATTATGAGTGCCATGGAGGCAGGTGATATTAAAAATAATAGATTATTTGAAAAGATTGGTTGGGGTCAATGGTCAATTAGACTTGTCACACCTGAAGATTTTGAATCACAACGTAAATTAATTAATTTACAAAATTTAGAAGTTAAACTATTACACCAATCTACCCCAACACATTCAAGAAAGAGAACATTAGAAGATGGTTCTTCTACAATAATATTAAAAGAAAAACAGCCCGTTGCACCATTATCACCATCAACAAATATAATATATATTGATGAAAATGCTATTCATTCTGATGTTGAAGATGATAAAATTAATCATGTTATACCAATAACAACAAAATCGATTTCATTATCACCAATTTTGAATCATCCACCATTAAATAAAATTATAAAAGCTACTGTACATTATCCAAGAAAAAGATTACATTCATTTTCAACTCTAGAGAGACCTTTGTTATTAGATCAACCAAAGAAAAGAAGACAATCTGCTATTGTTTACACAAATAATCAAAAACGTGATGAATATATTGCTAATAAATTTACCAATCAAGGTGATAAATCCCCAAGATTATCATTTATTTTATCTCAACCTGTCACTACACCAATAACATCTAGAAAACCATCTTATAGTTCATCTAATTCTGTAGAATCAAGTATTAGATCTACATTAGTTAGTGATAATACTACCGCCAGTCCAATTTCAAATTCATCACCTGTTTCACCACCATTATTACCTATCGTACCTTTAATGAATAATAATAAGAGCGACTTAATATCACCATATTCTGATACTGATGATGAAGATTGGTCAATTTTATCTCCAATAAATGTCAAGAAACAACAAATGTCACATGGTCTTCATTTAATTGATGAAATAACCGAAAAGATCTTGCCTCATGACAAATCATACACTTTAACACAAAATAAAGTTAATGATAAAAATAATTCTATTCCAAGATCTATGAATGAAGTGATTAAATCTGAACCATTAATTAAAAATCAATCAAAAGATCATGATGTTGCATATTTATTAATGAATTTACGTTCTTAAGCTATTAAATCAAATCAAATAAAAAAATATTCTTAAAAATTAAAACATATATATATTATATATTCAAACTTAAAAAAACATTGCATTAAAAAAAAACACAGAATAAATTAAAATAAAAGATTATCATTAGATTAATAGTTAGAGAAAAAGATTATATAAATATAATTTTAAATAACTACTTATAATTCACCAGATTTGGCAACAACGATTCTAGCTCTAGTTTGACCAGATGGAGAACCTAAAGATTCAATCTTCTTAACAATGTCATAACCGTCAGTGACTTCACCGAAGACGACATGCTTACCATCTAACCATGGACATGGAACAGTGGTAATGAAGAATTGAGAACCATTAGTATTTGGACCAGCATTAGCCATAGATAATAAACCTGGCTTAGTATGTTTCTTAGTGAAATTTTCATCTGGGAATTTAGCACCGTAAACAGATTTACCACCAGTACCATTACCATTAGTGAAATCACCACCTTGTAACATGAATTCTGGGATAACTCTATGGAATGGAGAACCGGCATAACCGAAACCCTTTTCACCAGTACATAAAGCTCTGAAATTTTCAGTGGTCTTTGGGACAACATCATTGTATAATTGGAAGGTAATTCTACCTAAGGCTTGACCATCGGCTTCAACATCGAAATAAACTTTAGACATCTTTCTTAGTTTTTTATTTGTTTGGTTATTTTATTAACCATTTTTGAGGAAAATCCATTGACAAACTTAAACGTAGGTCTATTTATATATAAATTCCATTAAAATTTTCAGAAAAGGGACCCCTTCTTGTGGAAATTTTTCATTGCAAGATCAGCGGGTTCGACGTAATAAGGTTTCTACAAACGGCAATTGAATTAATTGAAGGGGGCGGTGATAGAATTTTTATAGAATTTTAAAGAAGGGGAAAGAACACGTTGTTGTTTAGAGCAGCAAGCCCTGGGAGAGTTTGTGGGAACCCTTGTGTGTATGTGCGGATGGCCCTGGGAAAACTAAGTTGACATTAGGGCTTGACATCTTTTTTTAAAATTTTCAATCAACAACAAAAAAATTAGAAAAAAGATATTGAAAAGTTTTTAAAGCGATGAGATAGATGAACGCAATACTACACTAAATTAAAGCAACGACAACACACGCACGCATACACAAAAGCACATACAACATGAACAAGGGTGTCAGAAGAGGCCAATTTGCCAGCACATTACACAAACCAGTCGTTATTCACAAGATTGGTAAACCATCTCATGCTACAAAGGATGATATATTAAAATTTTTAGATGAATTTATTGAATCAAAAGAAAATCTAATAAATAATAATGTCTTACCTGAAAGTGATAATTCTATCACTACAGATAATGTTATGTTAAACATTGATACTAATTTAACTAGTGCATTATCTCAATTGAAAAGAATTCAAAGAGATTTTCAAGGTTTACCACCACAAGTTTCCACTATTACCATTCCAAGTGCAACTGAATCTGTAGAAAAAATTGAAGATAATGGTCCAAGAGAAACTAAGACTGTTAAGAGTGCCACTGGTGGGACCAAGAAGACCTTTGGTGACGATGAATAGATTAATTTTAACATATGCATTACTTCTTCTATATAAACTAAATGTAACATATATATCAAATTATAAATAATTTAACCTCGCTCAAAACACAGTAAATTTACAATAATTGCACAACGGCAATTCCCGTATAATAAATAATAAATTAACACCGTTGTGTCTTCTCACAATGAGTCAAATCTTGTTGTTTAACAGAATACAATCAAATCTGACTGACTCATTTTGGTGTCAATTATTTTTTTTAATCAAGCTTTTTTCACTGTTATTCGCACTTTATTTCACGCAAAATCTTGGTTTCTTTAAAAAACTTGAACTATTTAATGATTCAATTTATTTAAAAGAAACATTCTTTGTAATCGTTACTACTTTTTCTACAGTTCTAAACAAACAAAACACACACACACTCACATACATACATAATGGTCCAAAAGAAAGTCGCTGGTGTCCTTGGTGCCACTGGTTCCGTCGGTCAACGTTTCATCCTTTTATTAGCTAATCATCCAACTTTTGAATTAAGAGTTCTTGGTGCTTCACCAAGATCTGCTGGTAAAAAATATATTGATGCCGCTAATTGGAAACAAACTGATTTAATGCCAACTATGGCTGAAAATATTATCGTTTCTGAATGTAAAGCTGATGCTTTCAAAGATTGTGATATTGTTTTCTCTGGGTTAGATGCTGATTATGCTGGTCCAATTGAAAAAGAATTTAAAGAAGCTGGTCTTGCCGTTGTCTCTAATGCTAAAAACTATAGAAGAGAAGAAGATGTCCCATTAGTCGTTCCAATCGTTAACCCAGAACATTTAGATATCGTTGCTGAAAAGATTGAAGCCGCTAAGAAAGAAGGTAAAGCTAAACCAGGTTTCATCGTTTGTATCTCTAATTGTTCCACTGCCGGTCTTGTTGCCCCATTAAAACCATTAGTTGATGCCTTTGGTCCAATTGATGCTCTAACCACCACCACTTTACAAGCTATCTCTGGTGCTGGTTTCTCTCCAGGTGTCCCAGGTATTGATATCTTAGATAATATCATTCCATACATTGGTGGTGAAGAAGATAAGATGGAATGGGAAACTAAGAAAATCTTAGGTAATTTATCTGCTGATAAGACTCATGTTGAATTATTAACTCCAGATGAAATTAAAGTTTCTGCTCAATGTAATAGAGTTGCTGTTTCTGATGGTCACACTGAATGTATCTCTTTAAGATTCAAGAACAGACCAGCACCATCCGTCGAACAAGTTAAACAAGTCTTAAAGGATTACGTTTGTGATGCTTACAAATTAGGTTGTTCTTCTGCTCCAAAACAAACCATTCATGTTCTTGAACAAAATGATAGACCACAACCAAGATTAGACAGAAATAGAGATGATGGTTACGGTGTCTCCGTCGGTAGAATTAGAGAAGATCCATTATTAGATTTCAAGATGGTTGTCTTATCTCATAACACCATTATTGGTGCCGCCGGTTCTGGTGTCTTAATTGCTGAAATCTTAGCCGCTAGAAACTTAATTTAATGTAATTTATGATTCCCTCTCTTCCTCTTTATTTATAAAAACACGATATATAATAATAAAACAACTAAGTAGTTATTAAGATATAAAAAGCTTTATTATTCATTTATTTCTTATATGATCTATATATTTGTAGGGTAACCTCTCTTGTTTGTATCTTTAAAATATTCAAATTTCAAAAAATATATCCAGTATTAAACTATAAAGTAATATTAACATTTAATAATTGAAATAATCACCCCAGATTGAAACATCAGTACCCACCAATTCACCATATGAGCACTCAAATTGGATCAAATTTTGGTCCAAATAGTGTATCCCAATTTGGAAATTCAAATCAATCTACAACAACTCCACAAAATAATAGTTTCAATAGTAGTAATTCAATGACTCCCAATGGCGGTAACATGTTTTTAAGTTCTGATAATAGCACTAGTTATAATAAGAAAAAGAATCCATTTAGCAATGGGAAGAATAAAAGTAAAAGTAAATTTACAAGTGATAGCAACAAAATGAGCCGTATCCCTTCACCATTGAAACAATCAAATAAGGATATTGGTCCATTGTTAAATAATCCAGAATCATTTGGGTTTCAACGGTTCAATCATCCACCAAGAGATATACCAAAATTCTTAAGTACTCAACAACCACAATTGACAGCACGTAAATTTGTACAAGATCATTGGGATAAATTGAATCAAAGAAAGATGATCAACTTAGAAAAATCAATTGATGATACAACAGAATTATATGAAACTTTGAAAAAAATGAGAGATACTGAACGTACTATGATGGAAAATAAAGGTCTTGTAGATAAAGCTGATATGGCTAAAGATTTAAATGAAGCTATTATCTTTCAAGGGACTTGTCTTGACATGTGTCCCGTTTTTGAAAGATCAAGAAGAAATGTTGAATTTACTGTCTTTTCATATGAAAGAGATTCTACTGAAGATAAGAAGGCTTCTAGAAGTAAAGCCTTGAAAGTCTTTGCTAGACCTGCTGCAGCAGCAGCTCCACCATTGCCCTCTGATGTTAGACCTCCACATATATTGGTTAAAACTTTAGACTACATAATTGATAATCTATTAACAACACTACCGAAGAGTGAAGGTTTCCTATGGGATAGAATGAGATCTATTAGACAAGATTTTACATATCAAAATTATTCTGGTCCCGAAGCAGTAGATTGTAATGAAAGAATTGTACGTATTCATTTATTAATTTTACATGTTATGGTGAAGACAAATACAAAATTTTCAGTTCAACAAGAATTAGAACAATTACACAAATCTTTAATCACTTTATCTGAAATTTATGATGATATGAGATCAAATGGGTATACTTGTCCCAACGAAGCTGAATTTAGAGCTTATGCTTTGTTGAGTAAAATACGTGACCCGCAATATGATCAAACCATTCAAGAATTACCACCAAATATCTTTCATGATTGCTTAGTTCAATTAGCAATCTGTTTCAGACAGATTATCTCGAATTCAAATTATTCAGAAAGAGGTTATATCAAAACTGAGAATTCATTGAATTTTTATTTGAGATTTTTCCAATTATTGAAATCTACAGAGGTTCCATTCTTGCTGGGTTCTTTCTTAGAAACTTATCTTGGTGAAGTGAGATTCTATGCCATGAAAGCTTTAGCTTTATCCTTAAATAAAAAACACAAACCAATACCCTTTGAAGTTTTCATGAGCTCATTATTGTTTAATAATCATGATGAATTAGCAGCATTCTGTGAATATTATTCAATTGGTATGACTGGAGATGGTGTTGATTTAAAAACATTAACTCATCATTCTCATCGATTAACTGAAAAGAAACCGTTAGCTCAAGCTTATGTACAATGTGTTGATAATAAGATTGGCAACAGGTCATATGCTCAAATTATCAATTGCGGTAAACCCAATGAGGGAATTAAAAGAGATGTAACTTTAGACTTAGAAGATAGCCCTGTTAAATCAACAAATTCTACTTTCTCTACAAATACTCTATTACCTACAGCGGGCCAGTCAGATATCCATGCCAATGAATTTAAGCCGGCTCTATCACCAACCTCACAATTTCAAGTTAAGAGGGAAGACATAATACCTAGTTTTAAGCCTTCTGTGACCTCACAGCAATCGGACAAACTGGTGGAACCAGCCTCACTACTACCTAAAGCCATCCCTGTATTCAGTTTTGGAAAAACCACTACTAAAAATACAGAAACGTCTGCTGGATTTAACTTTGGAAGTGTTAAGTCTGCAACTAATACTGCACTATCTACATTTAGCCCAGCACCTTCCATTGTGAAGAAGGAGACTCAACCTCAATTAGTCTCTTTATCAGAACCTCTAGCCTCCAATATATCTACTGAACAAGATGTTTTAATTAAACAAGAAAAAATAAAACAAGAAAAAATAAAGCAAGAAAAACTACAAAAGAAAGCTGAAAAAGAAAAACGTAAAAACCAAGTTTCAGAATCTGTCATTAACGATCTTATCAAATCTATTACTTCAACTATTGTTAAAAACACTTTAGAAAAAGCTAAAAAATCAAAAGATAGAAAAGAACATATCATAAACTCCTTGACTGAATCTCTTTTCAATGCATTTTTGCATGAAAATATCTACAACGTTTATCTTCTGGCTAGGGCCACTGCTTTCAGTGAAAATAAACTGAAATCAAAATATGTTACTAATTGGAAAAATGTTTTCACAGAGAAGAAGAATCAAGAGTTACTTGAAAAGAAACACAAGGAAGAGTTACAAAATGTCCAGAAACAATTAGGTGTGCCACAATTCAAAAGATCTAGATTAGCATTGGGAACTCCCATTGCTTCTTCAAACACTTCATTTTTATTATCATCTGACCGAAAGACTGATTTGATCTTTTCCCCAACCTACAATGAAATGAATAATTTCTCCTCTAAACTTGACCAAAAGGAAGATGTTTGGAAACCGTTTGATTTGAAGAAATTATACTTTGATAAAGTATGTCATAGGGTGTCTCCCTCTGTGAATGTAGAAATTGATATTTTATTGTATTCCAACAACTGGACCTCCATCTCTAACAATTGGTTATTAACTAAATTCGGTTTAACTAACTCTAAAAAATTTGTAACAATAAAGGAAAACAAATTTAGATTAAATATTAAATGTACAGATAACAATTTTGACCCAAAGGATCTTGATCATACCCAATTAATCATTTTTAACACTGGTGTTACTAATGAAGGTATTTTTGATTTGGATTTGAAATTACAAAAAGATGGTGAAGAATTAATTAAGTTAATTAATAACGTATCTGCAAGATCAGAAATTTGTTTCAATCTTTTGATTGTTTACTGGGATTCCACCGAGACAGTGGTCTCTCCTGAAAATATTACTCGTTTCTTAAAGTTAAACAGAATCGAAAAGAGCTTTAATGACGTTTTATTGAACATCGGATTCATTAAGGTTACTGGTGATTCTCCCCACCGATCATTAGAAGAAGGGCTACAAAGAATGGCAAGGGACTTTAAATGCCAGCTAACCGAACGTGGTCGCTACAAACAAAAACTTCATAAAAGAAGATCAATCACTGGCTCTCAAGTTAATAAGACTCCAATTGCAGCTCATGCCACTATTGATGAGAAGATGAGAAGAATCCGTAAAATTGATGATGAAACATACAAGGAAAAACAAGGTAAGAAGAACACATACGCTCATTTGCAATCCCATATAATGGCTTCACCAAGGCTCAATAAGACTAAATTACCTGTATTGAGGTCAACATCCAAGCAATCCAATAAATTCAAGACGCCAATTCCAGCCAGAAATGTATCTGGCTTCACCCCTCCAATTCCATCTCATTTGGTTGACAAAATTCAAAAGAAACAACAATCCATAATACCACCAGGAACACCTTGTCACAGTACAAACTTTCCTAATTCATCCATACTTATTCATAGAACGCCTGTGACAAACCGTCATGCTCTCAGTAATGGGTCAACACATTTATTTGGAATAGATGAGAGAAGCCAACAGGTATTCCAAACTCCTGTTCAAGCGATTGTCAAACCAATGGATCAATCACTCTTATCTGCCAATGAGTCTCACACTATCCAACAACTTAAAAGTATCATCGAAACTGTGAAGAAGAAGGTTCATTCAGACAATAATAATAACGTTTCACTGTAAAAATATAGAACACTGCATTTTTGAGCATAGATAATTGAAATATATAATTAAATATTCAGTATACATCATGCATTTTTGACTATTTAAACAGTTTATATCAATTTGACTTAGATACAATTCTTCTTTTCATAGAACCTTTGATTTTTGAAAAGCATTAAAGAGACAAAAAAGACTATTCTTTAATAAGGCAAACGAGATGAGCATTGAAATGACACAATACTGAATAGACTGAGATCTATCATTGCAACACGACAACGAAATATAAATTACTGAAAGTTCATGGGTCAACCAAACCCTTCTCATGGTTTGTTTCCTGATAGAACCAACATATCATATACAGATCATCAAATTAATAATGAAGCTAACCATAGCAGCAGTCACTCAATAAGCACGATGCTAGATCAGAAGAGTAACATAGATGCTGTAAGTATAACGACGTCAGCAGCAAATTCTATAATTCAGCAACAAGGTTGGCATGACGTAGAAGCATTTCACGATGATATCAGAAATGACAGATTTTATTTATCAGACCACTATAGAAGGAGGAAGAATATAAATCTATCTGATATGGTACATAATCCCAACAACTTATCTGATGATGCTGACTATGTTGATTTTTCTACATACAATAGAAAAGTGCAACAAGAATATGCTTTAAGAGAAAAAGTTGAAGAGGTATTACGTTCTTGTGATCCAGGTGGTGTCCAAATTTATAATGAAGATGCTCTAAAGAATAATTATTCAGTCACTTATGATGTACATCCAAGAAATAATAAATCTTTCAAGAATCATCTTCGAAATAGTTTACATAGAACCGGTTATAATAAACAAAACGATAGAACATCTATAGACAGTGTCGGTGAGTCGGCACCTTCCCTCTCTACGTACATTATTGATCAAACAAGTTATAGAAATATGGTCATTGATGAGAACAACCCATTCATAACAAGACACAAGACGGGAGATACTAGTTTCCTCGAGCCATCTAACGAATATACAACACATCACCATAAGAATGAGGGGTGGAGGAATAAAATAGCCAAGTACTTTTCAAGTGAAAATCATTACCACATCCAAAGAAGACTTACAGTTAGACATATTCAAATGCTCTCTGTGGGCCCTTGTCTAAGTGTCGGTTTCTTCTTAACATCTGGGAGAGCTTTCACTATTGCAGGTCCATTTGGTACTTTACTTGGATTTTCTATTGCTGGTAGTATAATTCTGGCCACTTTACTATCTTTCACTGAATTGTCGGCATTAATTCCTGTTTCCTCTGGGTTTTCTGGTTTAGCTTCTAGATTTGTAGAAGATGCTTTTGGATTTGCTGTAGGTTGGACTTACGTCTTTTCCTGTCTTATCTCATTTCCTGCAGAAGCCGCTTCCAGTACATTTTACCTAACTTATTTCACTAATTTAAAACTAAGTCAAGGTACTATTGCTGGATTTGTCACTTTGTTTATTGTTTACCCTATTTTATGTAACTTGATAAGTGTTAACTTAATGGGTGAAGTAGTCTTTTTCTTTGGCAGTGTGAAGATAATTGTATCAATAGTCATGATGTTTGTTATGGTAATTTTAAATTCTGGTCATGGGAATAATAATCATGAAAGAGTGGGTTTCAGATTTTGGGATGCATCTAAATCAGTGGATAACATGACATATGGTCTGTTTAGACCCACTTTCGATTTAAAGGATACTGGGACTGGTAGTAATGATGGTATCGGTGGTTCTACTGGCAGATTTTTAGCACTAACGTCAGTTGTCCTCACTTCTACATTTGCCTATAGTGGTGTTGAAATGACTTTCTTAGCCAGTGGTGAAGCTAAAGATCCAAGAAAGACTATTCCCTCTGCCATTAAAAGAACATTCTCATTAATTTTAACTATTTATATTCTTTCAATTTTAACGGTGGGTATCAACATTTATAGTGGTGATCCTCGTCTTTTATCTTATGATTCAGCAAATACTAAGAATAGATCAATTGCATCTGATAAAGGTGTTGGTACACACTGGCAATTACAGAACACTTGTAATATTAGAACCAGCATCCCTGGTTCCTCAGTGGATTATTCATCCCCTTGGGTTTTAGCTTTACAAAGCTTTGGATTCTGTACTTTTGCTGCTGCATTTAATGCAATTTTAATTATATTCACATCCAGTGCAGCCATTGCATCTCTATACAATTCATCAAGAGCATTATACTCTATGTCAGTACAAAGAAAAGCTCCTTATATTTTCCAAATTTGCAGTAAAAATGGTGTACCATATGTTTCAGTTATTGTTGCTGGGATGTTTAGTATTATTGCCTATTTAGCAGTTAATGAAGGATCTCAAAACAATTTCAACATTTTGGTCAATATGTCCAGTGCAAGTACATCCATCATTTGGTTTGGTTTAAATTTATCTTTTCTAAGATTCTTTTATGCGTTAAGGAAAAGAAAAGATTTCTTGTCTAGAGATGATGAAACCTATCCATTTAAATCTCCATTGCAACCATATTTAGCATTTTATGGACTCATTGGGTGTCTGATATTTATCATTTTCATGGGGTTTACTAATTTCATTACTGGGTTTTGGGACACTAGATCGTTTTTTTCAGCATATGGTGGTTTGATGATATTTATTGTTTGTTACGTTGGTTACAAGATCATTGGGACTTCCAAGGTACAGAGATTGGATCACTTAGATATGGATACTGGCCGTCGTGAAATCGACAGAATGATGTGGACAGAACATCGTCAATATAATAACAATTTTTTCAAAAGAGTCGCTCAATATTGGTCTTAGAATATTTTCACCATTTACAAGTATATATAACATTTACAGCATTATCTTATTCGTCATTATAACATTTTAACCAAATGTATATCAATATCTTATTTTGTGTCACTTCATTATATACCTGTTTTCTCACCTCGAACGAAGAATCTTTAATAAATAAAAATTTGAGATGAGCTTTAAATTTTAGAAAAAGCGATGAGATGAAAAGTTCATTGTGAAATTAAGCAGTTCATTACTAACAATTTGATCCATTAATCAATCCAACCACTCACTTTAATATCCCACTGATAGATTTAAATAAAAAATGAATAATATTCCAAATACCATTACTGAAGCTAGAACTGCTCTTTCTGAAAATAACGCAAGCAAAGCTTTAAAAGTATTAAAACCTTTAAAAAAATCGTTAAAGACAGAAAACTCATCTAACTTACCATTATTACAAGTCTTTGCTGATTCCTATTTAGAAAATGGTCAATTAGATAAAGCATATCCACTTTTAGTCCAAAGTTGTGAACTTGATCCAAAGGGTTCTATGGGTGGTTGTGATAAGTTTTTCACTTTAGGTCAAATTGTAGGTGGCCAAGATGGTATTTCGATCTTAGCCCAAGGTATTGAAAATGTTTCTGCATTAAATGGCGATAACATCAACCAAGAACAAATTGAAAAAATTATTGGTGGGTTATTAACTATGATTGAAATTTGGATGACAGATTTATGTATGGAACCAAATGCAGAAACACAATGTGAAGAATTGATTAATAAAGCTATGGAAATTTCTGAAAATAAATCACCAGAAGCTTGGTCTACTTTAGGTTCGATCAGAATTTCTCAACAAAGATTTGGTGATGCTAGTGATGCTTTCACTCAATCCTGGAATCATTTCGAAAATAAGAAGAATAGAATTGCTGAAAATATTCTTGGCAATGACGGTAGCGCATCCCATGGTGATTATGTTGATCTTTTACAACCATTATTATCTTTAGCTAAGATGTGTATGGAAGTTGGTTTATACGAAATTGCTTTGAAAGTGGAAGCCCTTGTGAAAGAAATTGATGAAGATAATTTAGAAGGCTATTATTTAGAAGGTTTCACAAACTATTTGATATGTAAGATTGAAACTTTCAAAAAGACTAATCCAGATGTCACCTTAACTCCTGAAAATATTTATGAATTCAATTCTCATATACAGGATGTTCCATTAGATTTAACTAATGTTGATATTCATGAAAATATAAACGATTCTAAGATTGCATTAAGTTTTGCCGCTAAATTGGGTGAAAATATTGATCCATCTGATGAAATCTCTAAAGAATTAGTTAATGGTACAGCTGCATTATTACAAGAAATTGGTGGTCCAATTTCCGATACTGAATTACAAAAATTAAGAAAGGGTGAAGCGTTAGAGGAAGCTGAAGATGAAATTGATTTAGATGATCTAACTGATGAAGAATAAGTAAAACCAAAATCAAAAAAAAAGATCAAATACACTGGTGTAACACAATTAGATATGTATATGTATAGATTTCCATAAATATATTAAAAAGAACAGTCATTCTGCATTATAAAATTGTCAAAGATAAACTTGGAAAGAAAAAAATATTTATTATGCTTGGGATTTTGTAACAATACTAATGCAATAGAAGTAGATGGATATGCATATATGCTATTTATATAAATATACAATGTACTATTTTTTTATGATGTAATTAATTATATGAGTCGAGTTTATAATGATAGAATATTGTCCATGGTAAAGAAAGAAAGGAAGACAGGATTGTAAACTGTAAATAAACAGATATATTTACAACAAAATCGTAAGCATGGTTAACTTTCAGCTATAGCATTATTTTCTTCTGATATAGCTAATTTATCGTTTAATTCATTATCTATATCATCGATATCTTCCCAATCATCATCTGATTGTTTTGTCTCCTTTATATTATTTTCTGTCTGTTCATTATTATCATTATTTTGAGGTAATTCATTATCATTATTTGTATTGATTCCACTAGGTTGTAATCCTCTAGAGATAAATTCAGTAAGATAGAAAGGCCTTAATACATCTTCAGTCTCCTCAGTCTCTTGTGGTACACCATTGGTTTGTGTGTTAGGCTCTAAAAATGAAACAAATTCTTCTGGTACAAGACCAGTCTTAGTCCTTGTACTATTTTCAGCCACTAACCATCCTTGCCCGTGTCTATAACTGATAAAAACTATATCACCTTCTTTCAACTCTAATTCATTATCATTCTCCGGTTGGAAATCATATAGGGCAACGGCCTTTTGATTTACAATATAATCGTTGGGCAGTACTACACTTTGCCTTCTCGATGGATCATTCAAATCATTATTATTTACATTTTCATTTGTAGATGGTATAGTTGCTAGGTAAACGTTTTGTGATTCAGGTTCATCTAGAATATCTTCTTCATCAAAATAACCATAATAAAGAGGATTTTCATCGTCATAAGCGAAATCCTTCACTGATATATACCCCATCGTGGATGTATCATCATCAATTCTATCACCTACAGATAAAGAAGATGGAGAATTTAAATTTGTAGTCTCACCAGTAGTTGTTGGGTCCCCACCCATTTTTAATAATGAGTCGCGTTTCTTCCTACTGGAGATAGGTTTCAGATTGTATTCTGGGTCGAGAGCATTGTCAGGGACTTTTAGATTGTTTGATGACATTTGTGAATCAGGTTTAAATGGGTGTAATTATGATATTTGTTTATTCTAAGCTTAGATAGGCTTATACACTATTATCTTATTTTTTTTGTGTAATAAAATTGGTTCTTTATAGCTAGTTTCTAACCTTTAAATGGTTTTAAAGTAATGAAGATTAATTATGTCTTGAATTCAGTTATTTCTATTACTGATTGGAAGTGACGCTGTTGGATCTTTTTTGATATCAACCTTGAAGGTTTAAATTATTTTATAGTTTACTTTGTTTGAAGTTCCAATGAATTCGTATTGGCAAAATTTCCAAAAAAAGATTTCGAGATAAATTTAATCTGTAAGTTTAAGACATATTTAGAGCGACTTTCTTGGCATTGATATTGAGCGGTTAAAGAACCATTACAAGCATCAAGATCATAATCAAGTGTAATTTAACATGACAACTTCACACAGACCACAATTGGAAGCAAGAAGCGGGGCCAAGGCTGCGGGATACACTCCGACATCTACTGAACATGCTAGATTATTACCAGGTCATAAGAAAGTGAAGTATAGAAGTTCAAATAAAGTGGGAAACGCTGGGAAGAACTATTTAGAAGATGAGAAGAAAGCGGATAAATTGATGAAGGCTAAACTAATAAGTGAAGAGGAAGAAGAAGAACAGAAAGAAAAAGAAGAAGAAAGTGAAGAGAGTGAAGAGGAGGAGGATAGTGATGGTGAACTTTTACAACAAGAACTTGACCGTCTGAAGAAGAGGAGGCTTGCGGAAGAAACTGTTGAATCTGAAGAGCAATGGGATGAAAAGGTTTCTGTACCTAAATTGAAAAGAAAATCTTGGAGAGCAGGGACAACTTTCTCTCGAAATGAGGTATCTAAAAATACAAAACAGGTAGTCAAACAAAATGACAAGACTCAATCATATACTAATAATATTACAAAATCTGATTATCATCAAGAATTTATGAAGAAGTTTATTAAATAGTCTTGTTTCTTCACTTTTTTGATACAGATCCAGACTCAACTATCCAGGATCGAATTAAATCTAATATACTCGTGAGACAGGAGACAGTGGCAGCTCTTATAATGGTCCATCTCTATACATTGTTTGTGAATCATAATAATTACATATGTATACCCGGTATACTTTAAGTTTAGATAGATTATATATTGTTACGGTTACATCTGTGTAAAGATGTTTGTTCATTAAATTTTAATATTCATAAGATCACATTACTTATTTCTTGTCTCTTTTCAAGAATCTAGAAAATTTACTCTTCTTCTTTTCTTTCTTCTCTGGTTCAGGACTCTTTTGTTGAACCACTTGTTGTGTATTTCTTGGTCTAGTAGGTTCGTTCTTACTATGATATTGAATATGTGACACGGGTTTAGCAACAGGCTTTAAATCACTCATTAAATAATCCGGTACACTTGCGTCTACTCTAATATCATCTTTCAAATGTAAAAAATCTCTAGGTTTGGTAATATATTCAATGCTAGTCATTGTAGCTAATGGTGTTAAGATACCATCACTACCTATGAAAACATCTTTATTCTTTAACACAGATTGATCATAAGCAGCTTTAATTTCAGCATGCGTGATACCACCAATACTATAATAGAAAAATCTTTGTCTCTTTTCATCAACACGAGTGGTATTTGTAGTCTTAGTCCAAGCAGCTCTGTGTCGTTGATTTCTTAATGAAGTAGAATTTTGTGCTTTAGCAGACTGTCCGAACATTTCTCTTTCTTCCTCATCTAATAATTCGATTGGTTTATCCTTAACAAAAGGGAATGCTTCTTCATTCAATAAAAGTGGATTGGCAATAATCTTAGAAATAATATTACCACTGGCTGGAATAAATCTTGATGTGTTATACACATTTGGATCTTTCACTATACTATCATGGAACCATTCTCTATTAAATGGTTTATCATGGGGTTTCAGTTTCATTAATTTGAATGCAATTTGGTTAAAATTTCTGAAAGTGGTCAGGTAACTATTAAATTTCTCATGTTCTTGTGTGATACCAGCAAATGATAATAATTTAACAAAATCTGCTTCAACAATACCACCACGATAAAGTGCATATATTATAATATATCTAGCTCTATCATTATCATCCGCTTTACGATTTAATAACATTTCTAGGAATAAATCTGTAGTATGTTTAGTTTTTTGACCATCTGCATCAACACCAAATGAAGCTAAGGTTTGTTCCATATCAGCTAATTCAGCTAAAGTTCTAGCATGATTGATCGTCAAACATTCTTCAATTAAAGTCTTATGCAAAATCATTCTTCTTCTTTCTTCATCAAAATCTTTTAAATGTGCAACAACACTTAATAAATCAGACGTATTTTTAACTTTAGATCTGTCTACAAGTAATGGATTTTTGGCGATCATTTCTTTAATCTTGCCACCTAAATATTCATTGGCATCCACAATATGTTGATGTCTTAGATCAACCCAATCAGGATCTACTAAATCGGTCAATTTAGATTCTTTATCTTCCATTTCACCTAATTCATTTTCAGCTTGATAATGATACATATCGGTTCTTAAATCAATACCAGTTGCAACATCATAAGCCATGGACTGATATGAAAAATCATGTAAAAATAAACTGAAAGGATCTAAAGATCTATCTGTAATAATCATAACAGCACGAGGCCTTGTTGAAGGTGGTGGGAAATCTTCATGTTCTCTTGCATAAGTATCCAAATATTGTTGAAACATGAAGGCTAATTTTTCAGCTAATTTTGCGGCTGGAGTGGTTTCTAATTGACTCTCATTAGCTTTTGAATATCTAATAATTGGATATTCACCAGTGATAATACAAAGATTTAATAAAGATTCTAATGTTCTTTTTAAATTTTTTTCAATTAAATCATTACAATGTTGATTGTAAAAGATTTGTAATGGTTTATCAATATCAATTGTTTGAAAGAACTGAGCTTCTCTTGGAACAAACCCAATTTTCACTTCTCTGACATCATTCAAATATTGGGGTAAATATCTTAAATCGTTGAAATATTGAACTAAATGAGCACCGGGACTTGGTAAGAATCTAATGAAGGCACTTTTGTATTTGGAGCCACCTGCAGCAAAATCAACATCCATACAATTCATATTAAATTTACTTTCTTGTACCATATAGATAACATCTACACCATGTTGCCCCTTTCTGTGACGAGAATCAATCTTATCCACTGATGTGACGTGACTTAATAATTCATTGGGGTCCTTGAAAAGATATCCAAAAATATGTTCTACGATACTGTCAATAACTAGAAATTTAATGTTATGGGCAGTTTGGATCTCATCTAACATGCCTAGCACATAATTCTTTTGTAATTCAATCAGATCAGACATATTGCCGTGTTGTTCTTAAACGAGCTCTTCTTAATCAGCAAATATAAAAAAAGGAAGATCTAATCAATTGGTATATATTCACTCAAAAATTAACACTTAAACACGTATAAGTATGCTAATAGCAATTTATATCTCTAATAAATAGCAAATATCCTTGTAATATGCTATACAACTCTACTTTTAAGCTGTCAAATATCACCTTTTGACTCAATTTGTAGCAATCTTAATCTTTAATTTTATTTCAAATTTCAGTCTTTAAAGATTTATTTTTCAAATCTCAAATTTTGGAAAAAAAAAACGATGAGCAACCAAAAATTTTTCAAATGATTAAGAACAGTACTATTAACTATCAGTGAAGCTGCGTTTGATTACCAGTAGTTTTCTTTTCAATTGGAATATTAATCAAGCAAATCAACAATTAGTTATGTCATTCATTCACCCTGTCCAAGATATTGTGGTCGACAGTGCCAACAAACAAATATACATTATTATTAAGAACACTATTGTGGTCTACCGTTTTATCGATGGTGAATACAAACAGGTCGGTAAATGGGTTGATACTTACAAATTAGACGAATTAGAAGAAAATAACAAGAGAAAGAAGGCTAAGAACAATTCTGGCGAGGCTGTTGCTACTGTCAAGAAGGAAATTCCAATTGCTGAAGCCCTTTCTTTAAACTCCAACATTAGAAGTTTGAAAACTTACAACCAAGGTAAAGCTCTTGTCGCTTGTACCGATTCCAATAAAGGTATTGCCTTTTTTGATGTTGATTTACAAAACACTGAAAACTGTCTTACTGTAAGAAAGAGAGAACAGTTTGCCAAGAGACCAAATGCCATCACTTTAACTGATGATGAAAATGTCATCTTAATGGCAGATAAATTCGGTGATGTTTACTCTGTTAACACCCAAGGTGATGCCTATGATGAAAAAACCATGGGTGAAAGAAAACCAATCCTAGGTCATGTCTCTATGTTAACTGATATATTGTTTAAGAAGAGCACATCTAACAACAAAGAATTTGTTATTACCACTGATCGTGATGAACATATCAAGATCTCTAATTATCCACACAGTTTTGTCGTTGATAAATGGTTATTCGGTCACAAAGAATTTATTAGTAGTATAGTGTCTCCAGAATGGAAATCTCAATGGTTAGTCAGTGCAGGTGGTGATGATTCTATTTTCTTATGGGATTGGGAAATGGGTAAACTTTTATCTACTTTTAATTATACCGATTTAATTCAATCTCATCTTACTGATGCTCATTTAGCCGCTTCTAGATTCCAAAATGAAGAGAAGAATGTAATTGAATATTGTGTTGCCAAACTAGCCACTTTAAAAACTTTACCATACGTCGCATTTTATGTTGAAGCTACTAAAATTTTATTTATTTTAGAAGTTGATTCTGTAAAGGGAACTTCAGAATTAAAACAAACTTTAGAATTACCTGCTAATATTATATCATTAACCCAAAATGAAGATATCTTCTCTGTCTCATTAGACAACCACACATCTGGTAATAAAGATTTTGTTAAAGTGATCAAGCTTGACTCTAAATCTAATTCTTTCGTCATTGATAAAACATTGTCCCAAGATTTAGACAAAACTATAACAACTACTTTAAAGAACGATACCAATTTAGTTGCTCAATCTGCTGATGATATGCATCCACTTTACAACATCATTAACTTAAAGAAACATGGCGAACATTACTCATAAGTTCATACAACTTCATTTAAATGATAAATATATATATAACAATTTCATATAATAGAAAGTATTTCATTCTACATATTTATTAATGTACAATAATTTCAACGGATCATAGCAATACAGGTTTTATTTAAAAGCAGCAAATTGAATTTCTGTTCTGCTTAGATTTGATTGAACTACAGGTTCCATATCCACAATACATTTTTCCATTCTCTCCACATGATTTTGAAAACAATTCTGTAAGCATGCTTTTAATGTAGCTTCTGTGTCTTGTTCTAATAAATTACCCAACACCTCTTGGAAAAACATTATATCTACACAAATTTGTAGTAACCCGTCAGCAGATATATTACCAATAAATGGTTTAAATGTATCAAACAAATATCTAGCAACAAATAATTGGGTTTGTTTTAAAATCTTACTAATCAATTGTGGACCAATCTTGAAACATTCACTATGAACAGTGACAAGAAGCATCAAAGTTTCAATGATGTAGTCACCAACTCTAAATGAATTGGAGGTATAACTTGGCCAATCAATTTGATGGAATTTAGTATGTAAGATGTTTCTCAAATGCATCTTTAAATCAGATAAATAATTATTAAAAATAGAGGATTCCATCTTGTTTAATAAATTGAAAATTTCTAAAGGTTTATCCTTAAGATTCCATTCAAATAATTCATCAAAATATTGTAAAGTTTCTGGGAATGTAATTTCTTTGATATATTGTAAATTAGTTAAAGTTAATAAAGTGTGAGTATTTCTTGGATTATCTTTATCCTTAGCAGCATTCTTTAAGATAGCCTCCAAGACGGATTCTAATGAAATAATTTGTTGAATTTCAACACCAACTAATAATTGTTTTGAAGGTGGATCAGCAATGCGGATATTGTTAACACTTGGTAATCTTTCGTAAGCAAATAAAATATCTCTTGTGGTTTGAATACTAAATTGTTGGAAACCAAGAACAATATCTGGTAAATGAGTCACACCGTATTCATATTGTTCTTTGTTCTTATCAAATAATGTGTGGTTTAGATCGTTAGATGTATCAGCAATTTCTTGAACCTTTGTATCTACTTCCCAGTCTTCTAAGATGTAAAATCTGGAAATATCTCTTAACTTAGTAGATGAAATGGCGCCAACAAAACGATCAAGCACAACAGAGACTAAGTGTTTTATGGAATCATTGATAGCCGGACTGATATTCAATTGTGCTAAATTATTCAAATATTTTAGCAAAGGTTCAAGAATCATAGGTAAGTATCTTAAACAACTTAAACCATTGGCCCTTGGTGGTAAGAACCCGTAGTCAGATGGGGTACCAGAGTCCTTGATCACATTCTTAGTATTAGTTAGTAACGATTCTTGTGATGATTTGAAAAATGTTAATAAATTGTCACATAACAATTTCACAATTCTTTCACCCTTGGTATGAATCATTTCAATTTCTTCAGGTTTCAACCTTAAGAACTCTTCGACATCAATTTCGTTCTTTTGTTTTGAATTTTCACCGACTAAGATATTGTTTTTTCTCTTATCATTTTCAAGTGTTCTCTGATAAGTGTTGTTTAGGAACTTATCCACATTTTCCCAAGTATCTGTAAATTTTGAAGCGATATGACCTAAATCATCAATATATTTCAAAATAAGCAACCACATTTCAATAATAATTGGGGTATCAGTTAAAACACCTGAAAGAATAGCAGAGTTTTCAGTCAAAGCGTCTGGGGTGACATTGTTAGAATGTGAAATATTAGCTACATCTAAAATTTCATTAGTCCCATTAAGAGATTCAATTCTGGAAAGTGATGTACTACTATTACCTGACCTGTTTTTGTTAAGGAAAGTATTACCATTATAGATCTTATTAATGAACGAATAATAAGATAAATCAACCCCATTATTATCTTCGATCGCTTCATTATGTTCAGTTGAGTTCACAGTGATTTTAAGAATGTTTTTCTCGATAGAAATGATCTTTTCCAGGGAACTTGTTGTGACGGTTGAAATTTCATTTTCAAAGTTATCCAAATAAGCATTAAGTAGATCTGGAATTGGGTTACTTTCAACTTTTAAGTCCAATAATCTTGAAATTAAAGGGAGAAAATGAGTAGCGTCATCTAATTGTGAATTAAAACCATCAATACCAGTGGATCTTCCTATGTTCTTTGAATTGGTTAATTTATTCCAAATTTGATTTCTATATGATTTGGCAATCTTTTCCACTTGAGTCCAGATAGTTTCAATAATCTTAGGTTGAGATTCAATAACATTAGATTTATTTTCACCAGACTCCGAATCATTTGATGAATAATCTTTCTTTAATTTTTCATATAAAGCTGAACCTTGATTATATTCCAAGATAAAATTTCTATAATCGTTTGCATATAAGAATTTATTCAATTTTCTTGGTAAATTGAAGTATGCTTTATTGGCCTCAATAAAATGTTTGGTTAATTGATAATTATTGATCTTGTTGGAAGTATCTAATAAAGGTTTCAATTTTAGGTTAGTGGCTCTAATAGAATCATTAACCTTTTCATTTAATTCATCCACATGAATATCAACATTCTTGTTGAAAGGATTTCCTGAAGGATTGGTTTCAGTAGAATGTTTTAAAGAACTTTCAGAGAATTGTCTGTAAATAGAGTCTAATCTATTTTTAATTTTCACGTATTTGGTGAAATTATTTTCCACTAAGATCTGTAAATGTGATGATTGAGATTGAATATCCCTATCCAGATTGTCTAAAGAATGAGTTAAGTCGTCAAATGTATCTTTAGAGTGGATATCTCTAAGAAACTTTTTGACATCAAATTCCTTTTGATTGATTAAATAATGTTTAATGCCTTGACTTGTATTAAAATGAGGTGGGATTATATTCTTCATCAATTGATTACTCTTCAATGGGTCTGTGACATCTTCTAGATTGGATAAAGTATCATCCTGGTGACCAGGGCCATGAATCTTATTGGTAATGGTTTGTTGTTGTTGAATCAAATTCTTCAAAATTTCATAAGAAGAAGTATCAGAATCTAATAAAGTTTCTGTTTTCCCCTCCTTACCATCAGTTACGACCTTTTCTGGGTTTAAGGTGTTTAATTGATCACCCCATTTAGATAAATCGAATTGAACGATAGAATCCTGCTTCCAAGATTCTGAAGGGTTTAAATCTTTCAAATTGTAAAACCCTAGTAAATCAGCCTCGTTGTACTCAAATGGATTCATCTGCATTGGTCGGGCGCTATCTTATAGTTCAATTGGCCAAACTATACTGGTTTGTTTCTTCTTAAACCTGTCTTGTCACCTTAAGTGCGAATAAATTATCCTTAGGATAAACATTTCAAAACAGAAAAAAAATGAAATTGTATTGCAAACAGTTTAAAAATAAAATATAGTTTCTACTTTAATAGAAGAACGAGTAAAGTAGTTGAGACAAGGACAAAAGGACTCAGTGATATAACTGAATATATTATAGAAATCAGGATGAGTGTGCAACCAGAAAACGAATTAAAAGCAGAACACGAATCCCAAATATCGAATAACATGGAAGAAGATGAAGAATTTGATGAATTCAATGACAATGAAGAAGGTGATATCATGATGGATGATGGTATCCAAGGGACCCAAGAAGAAGTTAAAAAGGATACCATTGATGATGGGAAAAATAATATATTTGGTATTCCTGAATTTACGAGGAAAGATAAGACATTAGAAGAAATTTTAGATCTTATGGTGGATAATCCACCAATAATACCTGATGCTGTTGTTGAATATTATATGAGAAAGAATGGGTTTGAAGATGTAGATTTGAGAGTTAAGAGACTTTTGGCTTTAGCTACACAAAAATTTGTTAGTGATATTGCTAATGATGCCTATGAATATTCACGTATTAGATCTGGTGTTGCTGTTAATAATGCTAATAATGGCCAAGCTCGTGCTAGACAATTGATGTTGAATCAACAACAACCTGGTCAACAACAACCTTTAACTCAACAACAACAGCAACAAAATGAAAAGAATACACAATCCAAGGTGGTTCTGACAGTTAATGATTTAAGTAGTGCTGTTGCAGAATATGGGTTAAATATTGGTCGTCCAGATTTCTATCGTTAAGGGAAGATTCATTTAGATGATGTAAAATGTCAGTATGTATTCGTCTATGTAGAATTAAAAATTAAATTAAATTATCATGTTAATACAATTTTCAAAGCAGTCATTAATGATATAGATATATTATGGTTAGTACTTAAATAAATATTATGCTATGTACTTCAGAAACAGGACATGTTTTTTAATACAAACACAATGTCCAAATAAGAAAGATTTGAACTTAGGAATGAGAATTATTAAAAAGGAAAGAATATATTCAAAAAAAAATGATTAGCTTTTAATGAGTCTGATCATTCAATACCTGGTAAATTTTATCTAGTCGAATCAATAGGTTTTTCCAATTCGGAATTTAAAAATTACCTGTTCGTAAACAATAGTATAATGTTGAAGCATTTGTTAATTAAAATGTTTCATTATATTATTCCCTTCTTCTTGATAAGCTTTTAAAAGTTGTACTATCCTTCGAATTTAAGTTATCAATTGATTTTTGGTAGTAAAATTAGCTACAATTTGAAGGTAAAAGATAAAACATTATTCGATCTGGGTAATTATTATCTATGACTTTGTTTTAAACATGGTACTATTTTTTTGAATATGGCCAGGTATTTTTATAAAAGTGGTTTTTGCCACAACATATTCTGAATAATTAGTTTTCGATGTTTAAATGTTAGACAAAAAAACTCTTAGCATATTAAACAAAAAAATATTGTTTAATATAGACCATTATTAAATTAATGCATAAAACAACACAATATTACTATTTTTTTTTTTGCTTTTTGATTAAACCAAAAGTTTAACAAAACTACTTTGAATAATACCCATTAAAGTCTTAAACTTTATTTAAATAGAAGATTAGTTTATTGCAAGGAACAGTTTCGGGCCTATTTTGAAGCTGTACGTTGATTTGATAGATAAACTTGATGAATATGTAACAAAATATGGGATTCTCAAGTGTAAAGAAATACTTTTCCACTAAAACATTAATGTTTAGTTCAAAATTTATAAAAGAAAATCTTCAGTTTAAACATAACTTTTTATACATACCTTTTAATTATAATATCATAATAATTTACAACTGACTTTTTGAATTAGTTAATTAAAGCTATTGTGAAAGTTTAAAGAAGTACTCCAATAAGTTATAAAATTGTTATTTTATAACTTTTCTCTTTCTCTAAGTGTTGATATTCTTACTTTAAACTAAAAAATTTATATATATCCGCTACAGAAACATCTCCAATACTGAGAAGGTTTGGGGACACAAACGCAAATGGATATTCAATCCAATGATACAGTGTACCAAAACAATATATAACTGAACTTAATAGTAAAGGTATGGGGATTATTAAAAAGGTAAAGACATTTTTGAAAATTGTTTTGCTATCCATTGTCTCAAGAGCCTTCAATATATAGAATCCATTCACATGATTTATCCAGAATTTGATAATTACAAATCCTAAGTGATACAGTGCATATAACTATGACAAAAATTGATTAAAACTGATTGGTTTGTAACTCTTTTTAGAGCAGAACTGTTGTTCACATTTGATTAAGGTTTTTTTCATCTGTATTCATTTGCAAAAGTAAATACGGTACTGAAGCGAGAACATAGATGGTTGCAGAGAGTGATATCACTGCTAAATACATGCCAAGGATGCCTGAAAAGAATTGACATTTTTTCTGGAAAGGTAAGATAATCATTAGAACCCATGTAACGAGAAGAGTGTCTGAAAAAAACCAGTTAAAAGTTAAATACTTTTTTAAATCATTTTAATGTTCTATTTGTTGTTTTTCCAAGTCCTTGGGAACACCATCCTTTTTTGCATAAGTAGGGGTTTCGATAAAATTGTAGCATGGTAAATTAGCTTGCATCTTGGTTATTGAAAGCCAGTGTATAACAAAGACAGAAATCAAATGCCAAAAACAACTTAATTACACAATTATTTACAATTGGAGGTATTTTAGTGGTTGTTATTATTATTTTAGGCGATTTTAAGAAGAGGTATTCTACCCTAAAATAGCAAAAAGGTGGAGCCTATTAACTTTTAAACACAAACAGAAATGAGTTGACATAGCAATTAATTAATAAATTTCAGCTTGATATTGCTAATGTTTTACAAAAAAATAATAATTCGAAACCTGCCTGACAGTACAAACTTGTATTTTTGTCTATTTTATTCTAGGTATTGTCACCATTTCACCAAGTCCCAACAGATACAAATCTTGCCAGATAGGTCTTTTAATTATATCTGTGGTCACTGCTTCCATTATTTTCGTCACAAATTTTAATTCGTGGATCGAAAAGGTGGTTGAAAGAATGAGGAGAGAGGAATACACCCAACGTGAGGTCAAACTTTTTCAAATAAAATTGCATTTACTTACTTATATATTCTTTAACCACTGCATCAATCAATATACATAATTCTCTTCTGAGACTTGTTATATAATCTTTGTGATGTTAACTTTAATTGATTCAATCTAAGCGCTTTTCAAAAACAAAAAAATTGCCATTCTTAAAAAAAACAGCACATTAAAGCTTTAAAAAAGCAAAACCATTACATTTCAATTAAAGGTTTAACTTAAAGAACCAAACAAGTATAACCACAGTTGTAAACATGCCTATTGATTATTCTAAATGGGATAAGATTGAATTATCTGATGATTCAGATATTGAAGTTCATCCAAATGTTGATAAAAATTCATTTATTAGATGGAAACAACAATCAATTCATGAAAAGAGAGAAGAAAGAGCAAGAGATATTAAGAATTTAGAGATGCAATTGAAAATGTATAGTTATTTAAATAAACGTGTTGATAAATTGATTCAAAATTTACCATTGGATCAATATGGTAATTTAAATGAAGTGACTAAATTATTAAATTCAAATTTTGATAAGAATGAAAAATGTACTGGTGATAATGTTGATCCAGATATTGGTACTTATAATGAAATGGTTGAAGATTTATTTGATCAATTGAAACACGATATTAAGAAAGATGGGAAAGACTCTAGTGATAATAATTTAATTAAAGAATATTTATTAAAACATAGAAAGAAGATTGATAAAGTTTCTGAAGAAGGTCTTGTTAAATTAACACAATTATATAAGGAGAAAAATGATCATATCTCATCAGAAGATATTCATACTGGGTTTGATAGTAGTTTTATGAATAAAAAGACCGTTCAAGAAGATACAGCTCAAGTGGAAAAATCTTTAAAAACTTTAGAAGTGGCAAATGCGGCACAAAAGAAAGCAGATGAATTAGAAGGGTTACCTGTCATGAGACAATTTATTGATTATGGTACAGGTGAAGAAAATTTAGATAAGATTGATCAAAAGACATTGAATTTTGGTCTTTCCACTCCATGGAAGGAATATAATAAATCTGAAACATTTTTATTAAACCATATGGAAATTTTATCTGAACAACAAAAGGATGCTTTGATGATGAAAGCATTTGAATCTGAATTACAAGGTGATACAGCAAAGACATATCAAATTATTCATCAAGCAGAATTAATGTCTTATGTTATTGAATTATATCAAATTAAGAAAATCCCATTTTTAAATGATAAAGAAATGACACAAGTGATTACAATGTTTTTCCAAAGAATCATTAATAATACTAGTGACACTAGGGGGAAACAATCATTTTTAGATTCTGTTACTATGAAATATAATCATGTTAAGAGTCGTTGTGAATTAATGCAAAGAGAGGCAAATGAACAAGGTGAAGGTGAATCTGAAGAGAATGCAGTGATTCAATTAAGATCCTTAGATGAATCTACTGAATTAGAAATCAATATGCCAGATTTTAATTCTACTGATGAACATGAAAAGGTTAAATGTGAAGCTTTCAAGAAGATGCCAAAGGATTTACAAGATGCATTGAAAACTGGTACCTTGGATGCAGTTAATGAAGTGTTAGGTCAATACACATATGAGAAAGGTGAATCGATGTTAGAATTATTTGACCAAGCAGAGATTATTGGTGTTAAAGCTTTGTTAGAAGGCGGTGAAGAAGAATTTGATCAATTGAAAGAACAATACGATGCCCAAACTAAACTTGAAAAATTGCCAGAGGAACAAGTAGAAGCAGAAGCAGAAGATTCTATTGTCCACACCTCAGATATTGTAGATTAATTATTTGTAGAGTTTAAAGTAAATAGTTTTTTATAGTATTCTGTCACTACGTCATTTTTACAAACCGCATACAAATTTTTGGGAAAATAAAAAAATAAAAACAGCTGTTGTTATAAAATTAAGTTTTGAATCACTTACCGCAAGGGACAGTTGTGCTTGGAAATTAAACCAATATACCAATATATGATTATCAATTAAGCAATGCCAGTACATGTGATTAGAGGGAAGAAACCGTATAGTTTTTTCAGAGTTGTCACTAGTTTTAACGCTTATTTAGTCCAGACGATCTTATTTAATTTGACTTTAATCATATACACTTTGTACATGATTTCGTTAATATTTCGACAATTACTTTCGCGAAAGTAATATTAAATATTTTATCAATAAACTCTAACTCTTAATAACTAATATAAATATTTATACATTAAAATATATATAATAATAATAATACTTTCAATATCTTTATGTGTCATTTCACACAATTTACCCTCCTTTAATTCATAATATTTTGGTTTTTTCCAAAAGTGAAATCAAAATTTTGAAACTTTTCAAATTGGAAGCCAAGCTGTTGATTAAAGAGAACTTGTCAAAATTATATTGATATGAGTTTTATTGACAGGCCAGTATTCTGTTTGACAAGATAACAGATCAAAATAAAATAGTTATTAACTAAAAATGGATTCTTTATCAAAGAAATTACAAAATTTGGGTATTCATGATATTCGTAATGCTGCAAGATTTGCCCAAAATGTTATTGTTCAATATGAACCGTATCAAATTGATATTAGAAGAGCTACAAATACTGATGCATGGGGTCCGACTCCAAAACATTTAGCTAAAGTGTTAAGAAATAGATATCAAGTTCCAATGTATCTTATGACTGAATATATTTTAAAAAGATTAATTGATCATATCGCCAAAAGACCAAAAAATCTTTATGAAAAGGCAAGAAAGGATTATGTTAATTATGGTGCAGAATGGCGTGTTGTATTAAAATGTCTTGTTGTTATTGAATTTTTAATGTTAAATGTTGATGATGGTGATGAATTAAATCAAATTAAAAGTTGTCTAATGGCACATAAACATATTTTAACTCGTGAAGTGGCAAATTTTAAAGTTAGTTTCTCAAATGATGGTAAGATGGAAGTTCATGAACGTGGTATTAAAAAGAAAAATGAATTAATTTTACAATATTTAGATGATTCACAATTTTTGAAAAAGGATAGATTGAAAAATAAAAAAAATGCACAAAAGATTAGAAATAATATTATGGCTGGTGGTATTGGTAATGATTTATCTACTGTTGGTGCATCTGCATCTTATAATGCAAATCATCCATCATATTCTGGTGATCATGTTATGAATTCTGATGGATTCGATTATGATTTTGATGATAATGATAATACTTCTCCATCTTCAAGACGTGGTGCCGATGATGATGACGAGTTTAATGATTTCACTACAGCATCCTCAGGTAATTCATCAAATCAACCAAGACGTACACCAACTAATTTAGAAAGACAAAGAAAACAAAGAAGAGAAATCTTGAGAGAAAGAATTAAAACTACTGAACAACAAAGAAAAAATCGTGAACAAATGCAAAAACAACAAGAAGAACAAGCTAATGTTCCAGATTTATTAGATCTTGACTTTGATACTCCTGCTCCAACCACAACCACAAATAATAACAATATAAATATATCAAACAGTATACCAACTTCTGGTACTACTAATTTGAATGTTTCAAGTAACAATAATAATGACTTCGATGATGATGACGATGATGGATTTGGTGATTTCCAAAGTGAACCAACCAATACAAATACAACCACTATTGCTCCACCTGTTAATAAAAATGCTACTCTAGATGAATTATTAGGTAAGACTACACCATCCACAAATAATAACAATACTACTTCTTTAAATGATAAAGATTTATTCTCTGATTTATTCAATAATTCTAAATCATTGATTTAAATAATATACAGTCACGAATATATATATATTATAATAATAGTTCATTATGTCACAGAAGAAATAATGTAAAGCAAATCGAGCAAATAACAGTACAAATTTAAATTTTAATATTTTATATTAGATTATTAATATATATATATGCTACAGAGATGTAATCTCAATTAAACTTTTAAATTTTCAACAGATTTAGTTAAATTATCAGTAGATGGATCATCTAAATCAACTTCATCATCTTCTGTACCAGCAACACCTTGTTCAAACATTTGTTTACCAGTTAATTTACCATGATGAGCTTTTAATCTTCTATTTTGATCTCTTTCATCTAATTTCATTTCTTTTCTAAAATTTGATCTCCATTCAAGATAAGATTCCTTTGTCACTTTTGTACCAACAAATTTTGCATTTTCTTGTTTTTCTTTTAATTCTAATTCCTTTTCATGATTCAATTCTCTTCTTTGTAATTCTTCTAAGAACCAATTTTCACATTGTTCTTTTATTGATGAAATTAACGTAAAACACATTTGCATACCTTTCATAACCATCATTTCATTTTCTAAATATTCATCATTATTAATTCTATCATTAATTAAAATTGGTATAAATTCATCAAATGAAATTGAATTTGGTATATTTTCTAATTTACTTATTATTTTATTACCATGATCATCATATTCTTCTTCTTCTTCTTCACCATATTCATCAACATCGTCTTCATCATCATTTTCATCACCTTCTTCTTGACAATCAATAGAAATAATTGGTGTTTCGTCTGGATAATTTTCTGGTAAAGTTAATTGAACCAAAAGGGTATGAATTTTAGTTAAAGAATCAATAATTGGATCATCTAATTGATTTAATTCTAATGGTAATGAAATTTCAAATGAAATATTTGGATACTTATCATTTAAGACATTTAATTCATCTGGATAAATGGACTGTAAGACTTCCAATTCTTGTTCTTGTTCTTCCTTATAGTCCATGCCGTCGTTTATACTCTACTCTCGTGTTGATTGATCTTTAATTTATGGTAACACTAGATATATAACTGTCAAAGAGTATTTGATGTTGTTTTAAATCTTCAATTTCTTCAAATTTTTCAAATCAAAAATTCGTGCAAGTTACCCTAACTCCAGAAATATAATTACCCTAAAATAAACAACCCAACCCCGACAACAAGTTTTGCACCCAGGAAAATAAGCACACAACCCTAACCCCAGATTTGGTCGAGCAAATATAATCTTTTTAGATAAAGATAAGAGATCGAGAGAAGAAACCGTTACATTACGTAAATTTCAATCAATCAATCAATCAATCACAGGTGCAGCAATCCTTTTAATTAAGCAATATCAACTTGACCGATACTTGTTCTTCTTCTAATATACATTCAATACTAATACTTTCCACACCACTGTAAATGTCTTATTGAAAAGATTTTGTTAAATTGGCACACCCAGAAATTTCCCTGTTGTCATGACAACGCGCTGTGATTTTGGGTGCACAATAAATATTATATTATTAATAACCATTTATATATAAAGGATGAATTTATTATTAGTTAGAAAATATATATATATCAATACTGTCTTGTTTATTTGAGTTGAAAGGAAATATCAATTACAATTACATTTGCTGTCACTTTCATTACTGTCAAATATTGCCCTTCATTGTTAATTAAAGATAGTGAAATTTTATTTAGAATTTGAAAAATTTAATTAGTAAAAAAACACCTACTGTTTGTATTTTAAAACAATCTCATCTCAAGATGTTTACTTCAATAGATCAATATCAATTAAATCTATTTAATAATCAACATACCTCGACTAATCAATTTAATAATACTATCTCAAGTATTAATACAGGTAAGAAATTAAATCCATTCTTACAATCAAATTATTCTGATACTCCAACAATTATTACTTCGAATTCTTCTTCTTTAGATTCAATTGATGAAATGGATAATTTAAGTTATATTAATAATAATAATACAAATAGCAATAACAACAACACTACAAACAACTCAACTGCCCAGAGAATTAAAGAAATTGAAGATTATTATTTGAAATCTTTATTAAATGAAGAAGATAATAATGATATAGCACATTATAACAATAATAATAACACAGTGAATAACACAAATACAAGTATATTTAATAATAATTATTATACAACAACAACAAATAATAATCAACTGTATAACACTAATTTGAATAGTCAAACTAATTCTATTCAAAATGGCTATCAAATACAACCACAATTTGATTATTTAAATAATAATAATAACTTGAAAAGAAACACATTAGAAGTCGATATAAATAATAATTTTAACCATTCTTTACCGTTAACTACAGAAAATTTAGAAAAATTGTCTTTAGTTAATACATTTCCATCAAATCGTTATAACAATAATACACAAACACAGTCACATTCACAACCTAATAATAATAATATTCTTCTTAATGGTAATAATAACAACTCATACACACAACAGTTATCATTACAACAATTACAATATCAACAACAATTACAACAACAACAATTGCTTCAACAACAACAATTACAACAACAACAATCACTTCAACAACAACAATTACAAAATCAAACTAATATCTTATCAGCAAATGATAATTCTCCACAACAACAAGATATTAATAAACAACTATATAAGACAGAATTATGTGAATCTTTTACAACAAAAGGTTTTTGTAAATATGGTAATAAATGTCAATTTGCACATGGTTTAAATGAATTAAAATTTAAACAAAGAACAAATAATTTTAGAACTAAACCATGTATTAATTGGGAAAAATTAGGTTATTGTCCATATGGTAAAAGATGTCTTTTCAAACATGGTGATAATAAAGATATTCAACTTTATGTTAAAGCTGGTACTTTAAATGAAAATGATTCAACAACTACACAAGATAATAATAATAATACTTCTTCAACTTCACCAAAACCAAGACGTAAAAATTTACATGCTAATGTTAAGAAATTACAAAAGATTACTTGGTGAAACAAATCTCTTTCTGTTTTTTTTTCTATGCTTTGCTAATTTTTAAACAACACACACACACACACAATCTGATCTCAGTTTGCTTATTTATTTATTGATATACTTACTATCAAACCTTATTTATTATATACTATGTAAACCTTATTTATTTATTAGTAAACTACATTAAACACAAACAGATTTATTATACAAATTTTGTTTTATTTTATTTTATTATATATTATTATTATAGTTTACAAATGTGAATATATCTATTTGTTATATGATCTTTCAATAAGATAACTTAATGCATTATACCAAATATCATATGATGCCTTATCAATACAAGTAAAAATCACATAATGACTATTATCATCTAAGACCATAATACTCTTGTAATACATTCTCGTATTGAATATACTATTATTATTTTGATCATCAATTATTGATCTAACATGACATATGGAAATACCTTTACTATTCATCTTATCTTCAGTATTTGAATTTGGATCCTTACGTGACCAATGTAATGTCATTGTATATGGTTGAATCCACATATATCTTTCATGATAATATGATGCATTATCCATAATACCATATCTTGAAAATTTCTTAAATAATGACTCACCAATAATGGTTTGTGTTAATGCCTTAGTAATAATATCAGTCATATCTTCACCCATGGTTTCAAAAATAGTAGTTTGTAAAGGATTAATACTATTATTTTGAAATTGTCTTGCCATCTTTGTAGATTTGGTTATTGGTGTAGCCATCGTATCTCTTGACATCGAATTAATAGATGCTGATGATGATGATATGGAACTTTGACGTAATGACAATGGAAGTTTTTTACCTGGTCTTGTTGGTGTAACTTCTACTAAATTCATAGAATCAAATTTAATTTCATTGACACTACTCTTTCTCGATAAACTAGCTAATGATGAATTTTCTGTCTTGATAGACGATAATTCTCTAGTTTGAACCGGGGTTAATTGTTGTCTTTCAGGTTTCTTTAAGGACATTGCATTCATGGAAATAGATCTTCTAATAGTATTATTCTTGGTAGTTATAGAATTCAAATTATTTTGAATACCACGTTTTCTAACTTCTCTCATCAGTTCATCATCACTTAATGTAACATGCTTGGTAGAATTTTTCAGAATTAAGTTTTCATAATAAGGTTTTGTAACCATCACAATACCCTTCTTCCTTTGAGTTTCAGAGATGACAGTATCAGATTTAAATGACAACGATGGAATACATTGAACACCTAGATGTTTAGCAGATTTGATTAATCCAAATATAGCATCGTCTTTGTTCATTATCTTTTTATCAGTGTCGTTTACGGAACTCTTCTTGGCCAATTCTTGGAATTCCGAGTTCGAGACTAAGTGGTAACCCATTTGAAGAGCTCTAGTTTTTAATTGAATCTTATTCAAAACAGCTTTATTTTGTAATCTACCATAAACATCCTTCTTCAACGGAATATAGCCCAAAGCAGTAACCTTTTTGATTAATTCAGAGGAAGCCATTGGTTGTGATAATCTTCTAACCTCAGAGTCATGCTTGGATAGTTTTCTATGAAGTGAATTATATTCATCTTCATTTAATAATACCATACCAACTTCTTTAGCTTTCTTAGATATTTCATCAATACTAACAGTCTCGGCTTCTAGTTTCAAACCCATCTCACTAATAACAGTTTCTAATGAAGGTTTATCATCCTTAGGTAATAAATAGTAACCGTGATGTTTAGCACCCTTAATTAACATTTCCTCATCTGGAGTGTTAATCAAATTATTCATTCTGTTCCATTCTTCGATGTCTACTAGTAGTTTTCTGTAATGATCATTAGACATCATCTCCAAATATTCTAAACTTGGATTCTTTAATTCTTCCTTCAGATGTTCTAATTTCGAAGTAAATATAACACTTAATCCTAATTGTTCACATTTTTGTTCAAGATATGCTTGGGTTGGTGATTGGATTTCAGTTTTCATATTCCCTAATTCATTTATATCAATTAAGCATTTGTTATATTGAGAAGTTTTTGTGGCTAAGTAGTTCAAATCTGGGGAAGCAAACTTATCCTTCATATCTTCAAGTTCTTTGGTTTTAATTAAAGTGTGATCTATCTGCATTGATTTGTCCTTTAAGAAATCAATTGTTGGAGATTTTAACATAGTTTGTTGTTCAACGTATTTGGTTGAATCAACTAAGGTCTTGAAAATAGCTTTAGCTTTTTGGATTAAAAATTCCTCGGATGGATTATTGAATGTGGTTTCCAATTTTTCAAATTCTTCAAAACTAACAAGATTGTAACCTTGGATTTCTGCATGTGTTTTAATATATTCTAAATCAGGATGTTCCAACTCTTCCACTTGTCTTAAATATACATCGTTATCCACTAATATTTTATTGAAATCAGCAGCTTTTTCAGTCAAATATCCTTCACTTGGTTTATTGATACTGTCGTGTACATTTTCTAGTTCAGATGTACTTATCAATATAGAGTCATATTTTTCAGCCATCTTCGTTAAATAATCTAAGGATGGATTATCCAACTTGTTCCTTAAGGAATCAAGCTCTTCTTGCTTTATTAGTACATCTCCAAAGGATGAAGATTTTATTTTCAAATATTCTTCAGAAGGTTTTGAAATTTGTCTATTCAAGGATTCTAATTCTGTATTGTCAATCAGTTTATGATTATATCTTTCAGCATGGGTCTCCAATGTATCTAGAGTCGGCTTTTCTAACAAATCGATTTGTTGATCATACAACATTTTGTCGACCAAAATCTTCCCAAATAATAAGGCTTTTTCAGAAATAAGGTCTTCTGATGGATTTGACACAGCATTTTTCAATACTGATAATTCATTTTGTGAAACCAAATTGTAACCAATTTTTTCACTTGAAGATGTCAAATATTCCACAGAAGGTTTCTCATAGCCATTCTTAATTCTCAAAAATTCGTCTTCTGGAATAACAACATGATTGTATAGTTTAGCTTTATCATTTAAGAAGTCTAATGATGGATTTTGTTTCAAATTTTCTAAAGATCTGAAATTATCCTTGGTAATAGCACAGAAATCGTGTTTTGATAATTGGGCTCTTAAAAAGTCTACATTGTCAATAGATGAGTTGATATCGGCAAGATTGGAATATTCCTCTTTCGTTATTATATCATATCCCATATTATTTGCATTTAAGTTCAAATAGTCCAGAGTAGGGTTTTTGATTGATTCTGTCAATTCGTCTAATTTTTCTTTTGAGTAAATGCTGCAACCCAGTTCAGCAACTTTCTCCTCCAGATATTCACGGGTCGGAAATTTGATTTTATCTTCAAATGATTTGAAATCGTTATGGGAAACCACAACATAACCTAAAGTAGAGCATTTTTCCTTCAAAAAATCGACAGAAGGTGATGTTTCAATGTTTTCCAGTTTGGTTAGTTCCTTTTCGGAAATGATAACACCCTTAAATTTCTTGACCTTTTCTTGAAGTAACGTTAGTTTTGGATGATCTAATTCATTTTTCATAGATTCATGTTCAACAGTTAGGAGGAGATCGTAACCAAGTAATTTTGCATTTTGTTGCAAAAAATTAATGGTTGGATGGTCTTTTATTTCTTGTAATTCCTGTAATTCAGTCTCATCGATCATAATGTTGTTTCTTTTTTCGACATTAGTTCTTAAAAATTCAATGCTAGGATGATTTTCAATTTCTTGAAGACGATCATATTCCTCAGAAGCAATCAATATCTTCTGTAATGCCTTGGATTTGGAACTCAAAAAATCGATTGTTGGATGATCTCTTATTTCACAAAGCTCGTTATATTCAAGTTCCGAAATCATCCTGAAATTATTTGAGCTGGCCTTTTCTTTCAAATATGAAAGTGAAGGTTCGGCAACTATTTTGTTTAATTCATCGAGCTTTGTAACATTAATCAAAACATTCTTATACTCATCCGCTTTTTCTGATAAAAATGACATTGATGGGTGTGTGTTGTTCTTGTGTAACTCCTCATAATATTCTTTGGTAATAGCAATATATGCAAATTTGTTTAATTTATCTTGTAAATATGCTAATGTTGGAGTATTTATGGAGGTTTCCAATGTTGTGAAATCTTCTACTGAAATAAGTTTATAGTCCATACTTGTTGCCTTTTCATTTAAGTACTCGACACTTGGCTTGGTTACATTTGACATTAAAGAGTCAAATGAATTTCTTGTAACAATTACAGAATCAAAAAACGAAGCTTTTTCCTTTAAAAAGTTTAAAGTTGGTCTATCGTTTGTTGATTTCAACTTGCCTAATTTATCGGTTGTCACCATACTATAACCTAGGTTACCAGTCTTCTTTTCCAAGAATTCAATACTTGGGTTTTGTTCGGTTTCAAGTAATGAAGTGTATAATTCATTCTTAACTAATGTAAAGTCTTGATCCAGTGCTCTTTCACGTAAGAAATCCTCAGTCGGTTTCTTTTCCAGAGCAATATACTTATCAAGAGTGTCCTTTGGAACGATAGAGTAATCCAGCTTCTCGATATTTGTCTTTAAAAATTCAAATGTTGGATTAAGTTTACTTTGCATCAATGATTCAAATTGTTCCTTTTTAATAACTGTACTGTCAAAATTTCCAGCCTTTGCTTTAATAAAATTGAGATCAGGATGCTCCTTAGTATTTTCCAAAGTTGCCAAATATTTATGTTCAACAACTTCAAACCCGGAGATCTTAGCATGACTTCTTAAAAAGTTTAAGGTAGGACTGGTTTCAATAGTTTCTAACCTCGTTATCTCATTGTTAGGTAATACACTAGAGTCAAAATTGATAGCCTTCAATTTTAGGAAATCAATTGATGGGTTTTCAGAAATTTCAATGAGCTTGTTCAATTCATTCTCAGACACCAATGTATATTTGTATTTTTTTGCATTATCCCTTAACAATTCGATTGAAGGGTGATCTTTTTGTTCAACTAATGTATCGTAAGCATCTGAAGGAATAACTATTGAATTAAGATTCTTTGCTTTCTCTTTCAAATAACTCATGGTTGGTGAAATAAGGTCATTTTTCATTTTTTCGAGTTCATTGTTATCAATTATACTGCAGTCAACTTTATTAGCATTGTCTTCCAGGAAAGATCTGGTTGGAGAATCCCTTAGTTGGATTAAAATTTGGTACTCATTGGAATCTATAACCGATAAGCCTTGCTGGGTGGCCTTGAGAGACAAAAACTCATGGGTAGGGGATGAGTTTGTAGATATTAGTTCACTCAACTCATCACAATCAATGAGGGTTCTATTATAAAACATAGCTTTATTTTCTAAGAAACCTAAGGTTGGCTTTTCACTTAACTGTTGGAGTTTGTCATATGCAGATTTCACAATGGTAACTCTTCCCAATTTTTTTAAGGCTTCTGTTAAAAATTCTAGAGATGGATTGTTTGTGTTTTCGGATAAAATATCTAGTTTATCATTAGTAATTAATGAATAGTTCATACCATCTGCTTTGTCTTCCAAAAATTGGAGTGAAGGTTTATCTTTAATACTTTCTAATTCTTCTAAAATATCAGAGTTGATCACCTTATAACCGATTGCATTAGCTTTATTAATCAAGAACTCTAACGATGGAGATTCCTTGGTATTGTACAGATCATCAAAAATATCTTTAGGTACAACAGTATAGTTCAAGGTTATAGCACATGATTGTAAATACTTCAAAGATGGGTGCTCTTTAATCTTGATTAAAGAATCATATTCATCATTGCTCAAAACATGATAACCGATTCTCGAAGCATG
This sequence comes from Monosporozyma yasuniensis, assembly GCA_030558655.1. Classification (NCBI taxonomy): domain Eukaryota; kingdom Fungi; phylum Ascomycota; class Saccharomycetes; order Saccharomycetales; family Saccharomycetaceae; genus Monosporozyma; species Monosporozyma yasuniensis. Next base: position 35,223 of record JAKTQC010000038.1, on the reverse strand, counting down.
TGATTCAAGGAAGTCGATACTTGGGTTGTTTTTAATTTCTAATAATTCTTGGAATTTCTTTGTATCTGTGGTGACCATATCATAATCATGCAATTTTTTGGTTAAGTATTCTAAAGGAGGCTCACTTATGAAACGGTTTTGTTCATCATATGAGTTAACGTCAATTAAAACTTGATTTTGGAAAGTTGCAGCAGTTTTTAAAAATTCGATGCTTGGCTTGTTCTTCAAAATTAATAGTTCTTGATATTCTTTGGTCATAACCACGCTATAATCTAATTCAGCAGCCTTCTTATTCAAAAATTCAAGCGTTGGTTTGTCAACAGTTGAAAGTAATTCATTTAGCTTATCTCTTTGAATCAATTCACATATTTTATCAGAAGCTTTCTCTCTCAAGAATTCTAAAGTAGGATCTTTGAATGTCTGCAACAATTCTTCATATTGTTTTGATTCTATTAAAATGTAGTTCAATTCTAAAGATTTTTCTCTTAAGAAGGAAGTAGATGGTGATTTTGATGTTTTCAGTAGTTGATCGTATAAAGTACGATCAATGAGTTCCTTGCCAACCTTATTAGAACTTTCTTCTAAGAATTTTAAACTTGGGGAACTTTCTAATTCCGAGAGTCTGGTAAATTCTTTTTCTGGAATAGAAACATGCTCATAAATTTTCGATTTGTCCTTTAAAAATTCTAAGGAAGGCTGTTGTTCGATATTTCTTAGAGTTTTGAGTTGGTCTTTTGTCACTACTTCAAATCCCAATATATTGGCCTTTTCTTTCAAAAATTCAATTTTTGGATTGTCTTTTATAGTTGTGAATTCATCCAATTTGGACTGGTCTACAACAACATGATGTGTTCTCTCGGCAGCACAAGTAAGGAATTCTAAGGATGGGTTTTCTTTTATGTTCAATAACTCACTATATGATTCGTTTGTGATTATGATTCTATTCATTTTTAATGCTGCTGCAGACAAAAATTCTATACTAGGGCAATTCTTGGTACTGTTGAGTTCTTCAAACAGGTCAGTTGTAATTATAACATTATCCATCTCCTTAGCTTTTGACTTCAAAAATTCAATAGAAGGTACGTCTCTGAAACTTTTCAATGATTTCAACTCTTCAATTGAAAGAATGCATTGACCTAAGTTGGATGCATGAGACTTCAAGAAGTTAATGGAAGGATGGAGCTTAGTCCCCATTAATTCTGTAAAAGACTTCTTTGTAATTAGAACATGATTAATTTGATGAGCCTTTTCCTTCAAAAACTTAATATCAGGTTTATCTCTAACCATCATTAAGTGTTGTAATTCTGTATTAGAAATGACTGTATACTCTATTTCTTTTGCCTTCTGTTCCAAGTATAAAACGGTAGGTTGTTCAAAACACTTCTTTAAAGAATTATAGGAGCTCTCATCAACGAGAATATGTCCAGTTTGCGAAGCCTTCTCTTTCAAGAAATCTAATGACGGAGAAGCCAATGTTTTCTCTATTTTCTCAAATGAATCTTTTTGTAATAAAACGTTATTATAATCAGCAGCCTTATCCTTTAAGAATTGTAAAGATGGTTTATTAAATGTATCTAGTAACTTATTCTTTAAGTTAGTATCGATTAGTGACATGTTATTTAAGCCAGCTTTTTCGTTCAAAAATTCCTCAGTTGGATTATTTAGTTGATCTAAAATACTTTTCATAAAGGATATGTCTACCAATTCTTTACCTAGTTGGGTACTATGTTTTGTTAAGAACTCGATAGATGGAGAAGTTTTCAATTCACTTAATTTCTCATATACAGCAATGGAAACCATAATACAATTATTCAATTTACATTTTTGTTTCAAATAATCAGGATCAGGTTTATCAATTTGCTCACGGAGAGTTTGTAATTCTTTGACAGTAACTAACGAATAACCTAGTTGTTGAGCCTTTTCTTGTAAGAATGTAATGGGTGGGTTATTTTCAGTGTCACATAAGCGAGCATAAATATTATCTTCAATCGTAACGTGACCGACATTGCAAGCCTTAGCTTTTAAGAATTCTAGGCTTGGATTCTCCATATTCTCAACTAAGCTCTTGTATTTTTCGGATGGGACTAAATTGTAATTCAATTCAGTTGCCTTTCTATCTAGATAGTCAATAGATGGGTGCTCTCTGTTATCTAATAGATCGTGATATGATTTATCATCAATAACTTTATGGTTTAGAAGTGTAGCCTTTTCTTGTAGGAATTCCAAGGATGGAGCCTCAAAAATAGCCAGCAATTGTCTAAGTTTTTCTTTAGTAACTACTTCAGACTCTAATTTATTAGCAGAAGAAATCAAAAATTCGAGACTTGGATTGTTCTTTATTTTCACCAATCCATTGTATTCGACCATAGGGACAACTATGTGTCCTTGAGAAGCCGATTTTTCTTTCAAAAATTTTAAACTTGGATTGGATTCAATATTAACTAACGCCAAGTAATCTTCAGCTGTAACTAACACTTTGTTAAACTTCTTGGCATTTTCTTGTAGGAAAGATAATGTTGGATCTTCTGCTATTTTAACTAAAGCATCATATTTCGATTTTTTTACTGGGACGCAATCTTTAGTTGCTAATTTAGCTTCCAAATACTCAAGATCTGGGTTTTCAAGCTTTTCTGTTAAGACATGATAGCTGTTTGAATCAACAACTGTGTGATTGATAGAATTTGCTTTGTCTTCTAAAAAGGCTAAAGTAGGGTTATCCCTGATATTACACAATTCTTTCAATAAATCATTAGATATGATCTCCATACTTTGAGATTTAGCATGTTCAGTTAAAAACTCTAGAGGAGGATTGGTTACAGTTTGCATCAATTTAGTAAAGGAGTCTTTCTGAACAACAACTCTATCCAATTTTGCAGCATTGTTACTCAAGAATTTGACAGATGGATTCTTTGAAATTTTGACCAAATCATCGTATGAAGCTTTATTAATCATAACACAATCATAATTTTGCACTTTAGAAGTCAAAAATTCATAGGAAGGTAAATCTTGAGTTTCAATCAGAGCTGCTAGTTTACTATCATCAACGACTGTGTGCTTTAATAATGCAGAATGTGTCTGTAAGAATTCCAAAGATGGAGTTTCTGAAATTATCTTCAATTTATTATATTCATCTTGGGAAATAATGATGTTTGACATTTGCTCGGCTTTAGATAAAAGGAACTCGTGAGATGGATGTTCACTAACTGAGATCAGCTTGTTATATTCAACAGATGGTATAATAATTTGCTCTATATCTATAGCATGTGACTTTAAGAAATCGAGTGTAGGATGATCTTTGATAGTAACCAATTCATCATACTTGTCCTGTGAGATGATAATAGAGTCCGATTGGGTAGCATGTGATTTTAAGAATTCTTCTGATGGATTATTCTTAATATTAACCAATTCATTATAATCAGACATCGGTAAAACCACAGAATCTTTCTGTTCAACATGGGACTTTAAGAAATCTAAAGAAGGTTCTTCTTTAATCTTAATCAATTCATTGTAATCATCAGTTGATACGACCGTTGAGTTTAATTCTGCTGCATGTTTTACCAGGAATTCTAAAGTAGGATGTTCTTTAATATTAACCAAACTATTGAAATCAGTTTTGGTAATAATGGTTGATTCAATTTCAGAAGCATGTAATTTCAAGAAATCTAATGTAGGGTGTGATTTAATATCAATCAACTCATTATATTCAGAATTTGAGACAACAGTTGACTCCAATTGTGGAGCATGCTCTTTTAAGAAATCCAAGGATGGATGTTCTTGGGTATGGACTAATTTCTTATAATCTTCAGTTGGCGAAACAATATGATCCATATTAGTGGCATGAGTCTTTAGGAATTCTAATGAAGGATGCTCCTTAATAGACACTAATTCATAATATTCTTTGTTTGGAATCATGTTATATGCTAACTTAGTAGCATGATCTTGTAAGAAAGCTAATGACGGGTGTTCTTTAATTGATACCAATTCCTCAAAATCTTGCTTCTTGAAAATAATAGAATCTAGATGAGCAGCTTGCTCTTTTAAGAAGTTTATCGATGGGTTTTCCTTAATAGCAACTAATTCCTCGTAATCCTTACTTAATACCAAGTTGTATTGTGACTTTGTAGCATGTTCTTTTAAGAAATCCAATAATGGGTTTGTTTTTATATTTATCAATTCGTTGTAATCAGATGATGGTAACATAGTATATTGCAGGTTAGACGCATGTTCTTCTAGGAAGTCTAAGGAAGGATGTTCTTTGATGGTTGCCAATGTATTGTAATCCTTTGTTGAAATCACTGAATATTCTAAGGTAGCGGCATTTTCCTTTAAAAACTCTAAAGGAGGATGCTCTTTAATAGTAACTAAGTTATCATAAACTTGAGTTGGAATTACACTGTGTTCTAGTTTAGTTGCATGTTTTTGTAAGAAATCTAAAGATGGGTGTTCTTTGATATTTATTAATTCGTTATAATCGCTCTCTGTTGCAATCACAAAATCCATTTGAGCAGCATGTTTCTTTAAGAAATTCAATGAGGGAGTTTCTTTAACTGACATTAATTCCTTATACTCTTCTGTTGGAATAGCAATGTGGTTTAATTCAGAGCAACGTGATTTAACAAATTCTAATGTTGGATGAGAATATGATTTCTGTAATTTTTCGAGCTCAGGTCTGTTTATTAATAGTTTATCAAATCTGGATGCTTTTTCTTCTAAGAAATTTAACTCTGGGTCATTAGAGTTCTTTGAAAGTAAGTTAAACTTGTCAGATTCTAATACGGTAAAACCTAGTAAGTTGGCTTTTTCTTTCAAAAATTCTATACTTGGTGAATCGTTTGTCTTGACTAAATCATTGTAATATGTTTCTGTAATTGTTTTATAATGAATATTTTGTGATTTTTCTTGTAAATATGCTAGTTCTGGGTTCTCGATACTATCAATTAATTTAGAATATTCACTGTTGGAGATAACTGTTTCATCTAATGCAGAAGCTTTAGTTTGTAAGAAAGAAAGATCGGGGTTATCATTATTTTTTTCTAATTCTTGTAATCTGCCATGTTCAATCAAAGTCTTGTTATATTTGTTGGCATTTTCAATTAGAAAGTCGATGGTTGGATTACACTTGATATCATTTAAACTTTGGAATTCATCGGCATCAACTAAAACTTTATTGAAAGATTTAGCTTTATTAGAAAGAAATTCAAGTTTTGGATTATTCATAATTTCTTTTAAACTATCATATTCCTCAATTTTAACTCTAGTTAATTTTTTAGAAGATAATATTTCATCAATCTTATCCATTGGTGGATTTTCGACCAATTCTTGTAGTTCCTCTAGTTTATCTTCTTCAAGGATAACTCTTTTGTAAACTTTCAATTTTTCTGCGATATAATCAATAGTTGGATTTTGAATCTTTTCCTTCAAGATTTCATATTCTTCGATAGGCATTAATAAATTACCTTGATGGAATGCCTTTTCTTTTAAATATTCTAAATCTGGATGATTTAACGAATCCTTTAATTTTGATAATTCATCTGTTGGAATCAGATCACAACCAATATTGTGTACTAAAGTTTGTAATGTTTCTTCATCAGGTTTTTCGAGATTCACTTTTTGTAATAAATCAAAAGAATCTTGATCTACAATATGCTGATTCAAGGATTCAACATTCCTTGTTAAATATTCTAAACTTGGTTTATCTAATTGTTGTTTCATGCTATTTAATTCCTCTATTGAAAGTAAATTATGATTTATTTTAAGTGCTAAGTCAATTAATATATCTTTGTCGGGATGATCGTTGACTAGTTTATTTAAAAATTCATAAGATTCTTCATTAATAACATGTTGATTTAAAGATTCGACTTTCTCAGTTAAATATTCTAAACTGGGTTTGTCTAATTTCTGTTTCATAGAAGCTAACTCTTCGTTGGAAAGTAGGTTATGACTTATCTTATGTGCTAACTTGATTAAAATGTCTTTATCAGGATGAGCATTATCGATTTTATTTAAAAATTTAAAGGATTGTTCATTAATAACATGATGATTATGGGTTTCAACCTTCTCTTTCAAAGTGTCTAAAGGTGGATTTTGTAAATTATTAAAAGTGTCAAGACTTAAATATGATGGACGATCACAGCCATGTTGTTCTAAAATTTTCAATGAATTATCAATAGATCTTAAATTTTCTAATTCTTTTGTCATGTTATCAAACAATGAATTATCCAATAATTTAAGATCATGTTTTGTAACATATTCATCTACTTCTAAAGATGTAATTGAATGAACAGAAGTGATATCCGAACCGCTATCGTCATCAATAAAACTATCGTGTAAGTCATGCATGACTCTATCTTGTAAATCAGAAATAATAGAAATATCTTCTTTCAATTGTTTTTTATTTTCTGCAATTAATAATTCTTGTTGAATCTTATCCTTTTTCAAAATTTCCACATCATTTTGTAAAGCTTTTATTAAATTGTTTAATTCATCATTTTCATCATTTAATTCTGTAATATGATCATTTAATAACTTGATATCGGTATTAAAAGTTACTTTTTCATCAACTACTTGTTTTTCTAAACTTTCTTTACTTAAAGTTAATGAGTCTAATTTAGCATCCTTTTCTTGTAATAAATTATTATAATTATTTATACTATGTTCAATTTTATTAAATTTATTTTTTAAATCTCTAAAATCTTTATTAATCTTAGTTAAATCAGATTCTAAGATCCAATTTTTATCATTTAAATCATCAATAGTTTCAGTTAAAAATGTATTCTTCTCTTGAATCTTTTTAATCTCTGTTTGTAAATTATTTATTTCTAATTTTTGGGTATCATTAATAGTCTTTAAATTTCTACAATCATTAATTAATTTACGAGACATATTTATTGTAAAATCCATATCTTGTGGAGATTGTTGAATTAATGAAATATTTGTTGATTGAGTATTATCTGATTTAAATAAATCAGTTTGAGATAAATTATCTTTATCAGTTAAAAAATTTGAGATAAAATTCTCAGATTGTGAATGTTTAATTGATTGTTTTGTTGATTTTAATTGTGCTAATCCTGCAATATCATTATGAACTTGTTCTAATTCATCTAATAATGATTTGGGATTATTATTTGAAGTGGAATGACTTGAATCCTCCACTAGATCCAAATTTTCTTTATTTGTTGACATGATGAGTACTACTAATACTTATTCAGTAATTGTCTTTGTATGTTTCAAATAAAAAAAAAAAATTGATTATTTATCTCTTTATACAATTGGGATATGTCTATATGTATAGGTTATAATAAATTGGATGGTGAATGTCTTTGTTACGTTGTCTTTATATTAAATCTAATGTGTATAAAAAGCTATATTTTAAAATACATCATCAATCAGCATATAAAAAAAATGAAATTGCAAATGTAAATAAAAGGATCATATTTTAAGATTTGAAATTTGTTTGTTTTTTTCTTTAAAATATGTGAAACAATAGACTTTCTGCCTAAGAAAACCTGTGTATCATCTAAAACGAAGAGAAATAGCCGCCAAGGATATTTTGAAATTGAATCATATAATGGGTGGTTGTGGAACTAAGGAGTTAAGGTAACAATCCTAATATGATAGTTGTTAGTAAATATATAGATATTTTGTATATATATATAGAGGGTGGGGGAAAATAAGAAGTAAAACTAATATTGCTTAGGTAAATATATAGCATGTAGAGATATCATAAATCAATTAACACATGGTCTTATATAAATCGTTGAGTATATAAGCAACACTGTGTTGAGTCTATCAACTATATTGGTAAGTTTAATTCGAACAGATAATGATTAAAAAATGCTTTCATAAAGTGTAATGTAATAAAACCAAACACAAATCTCTTTCTTTCCGTTCTTTTATACTCAAATTTTAATTTCAAAAACATTTCTTAGAATTCTTAAAAAAAACACTTCACCCCATCCGCGACTCGAACACGAAACACTAAAGTTGGTTAATCATGTTTCCCCCCTCTCTTAATTTCAAACAATACGAACAACACCCAATACTCCAATTTAATTGGTGGAAACACAACTCATCGCACATTTCTCAATAAATTTTATTAAAGCAAAAAGACAATTTTTAATTATTATTCGTATTATAATCTTACAGGGAAACAACGGAGTTGAAGGAAAGTTATATAGCCTAATCAACCAATAATCTTATACAAGATAAAAATAAAACTGGACTTTCAAATAACACACTGTTCGATTACTAACAACTTCCTTCTCCAATATTTGTTTGTTTTGTCAATATTCATATATATATCGTCATATTCAATTATCAATTATTATACTATAATATAGTCCCTTTACGTCAAAATTATACATATTCAATAACAACACAACACAACTGCAAATAATTAATAATGTTATCTAGAGCCACTAAGAGATCATTAACTACAGTGGTTAAATCTACTATGTCAAAGAGATGCATTCAAACTATCTCAAATGGTATAATACAAAATCATATTTCATATAAATCAACTATTCCAATTAATAATACGTTGAAATTATCTAATTATAATAATGTTAAAATTAATTTTATTAACCCGATTGCAATTGGGTTACGTTTCAATTCTACATCTGTTAAGGTACCACAAATGGCAGAATCTTTAACTGAGGGGTCTTTAAAAGAATTTACTAAACAAGTTGGTGATTTCATCGCTGAAGATGATTTATTGGCTACTATTGAAACTGATAAAATTGATGTAGAAGTTAATGCTCCTGTTTCTGGGATTATCACTAAATTAAATTTCCAACCTGATGATACTGTTACGGTTGGGGAAGAATTAGCACAAATTGAACCAGGTGAAGCTCCTGCTGAAGGTGCCGAAACTCCAAAGGAAGAAGCTCCAACTCCAGCAACTTCTACCCCAGCTGCTGAAGCTAAGAAGGAAACTCCTCCTCCTCCACCACCCTCATCAGCTCAAAAACAACAATCCAAGCCAAAGGTTGAAGAAACTAAACAAACTCCAATTGCCTCTCAATCTTTCACACCATTTGCACGTAATGAATCCAAGGTTAAGATGAATAGAATGAGATTAAGAATTGCAGAAAGATTAAAAGAATCACAAAATACTGCTGCTTCATTAACTACTTTCAATGAAGTTGATATGTCTGCATTATTAGAAATGAGAAAATTATATAAAGATGAAATCATTAAGAAGAATGGTGTTAAATTCGGGTTTATGGGTCTCTTCTCCAAAGCTTGTACTTTGGCCGCAAAGGATATTCCAGCTGTTAATGGTGCCATTGAAGGTGATCACATTGTTTACCGTGATTATACCGATATTTCTGTTGCAGTGGCCACTCCAAAGGGTTTAGTTACTCCAGTGGTACGTAATGTTGAATCTTTATCTGTCTTAGAAATTGAAGAAGAAATATTAAGATTAAGTCACAAGGCAAGAGATGGTAAATTAACTTTAGAAGATATGACTGGTGGTACTTTCACAATCTCTAATGGTGGTGTCTTTGGTTCATTATATGGTACTCCAATTATTAATATGCCACAAACTGCAGTCTTAGGTTTACATGGTGTTAAAGAAAGACCTGTTACTGTTAACGGTCAAATAGTCTCTAGACCAATGATGTATTTGGCTTTAACTTATGATCATAGATTATTAGATGGTAGAGAAGCAGTTACTTTCTTAAAGACCGTTAAGGAATTGATCGAAGATCCAAGAAAGATGTTATTGGCTTAATTAACTAACTAACTGCCTTTTCTTTTTATTTCAATAACTTCAATATATCATTATGCCCTTGCCCTTTCCTTTGTTTTACCTATTCTATAATTATTATTATTATTATTTATTTTAGTATCTATAAATCAACTGGTAGTATTTTATGTTAATAACATTCATATTTATATAGTCAAAAAAAAAGAAATACCTTCTAGTGTTAATTTAACGAAAAAGTATCTCTAAAGTATCTCTAGTATTAATAAATATATTTTCATATGAATGCATAGATGTTTAAGTATTTAATTATTTGTTCAAACAAATTCACTATCTAAGAATCGAGCTTTACTTATATTACAATCTTCTTCGGTAGCAATACCAAAATTAATTAAATCACCCCAAAAGAATGCTATTTTATCTTTACAAAAGCCCAAATAATTAAATGGTTCATCATCAATTTCTCTTTCAGATTTATCATCTGAGGATAAAGTTTCTACATCATATTCATCGTATGGCGAATTTTCTCTGCTATTGCTATTAGATGACGAAAACAATTCTCCACTTTGTAAAATTGCCCATAGAGCCCAAAATAATTGTGTAGCAGCTCTCCATTTGATTAGTTTATTGTAATAATTTCTCACTTTTCCCTCGTGTGATATGGTTTCATTCACAGGAACAGTGGTTAGATATGTATCCAAAAATGAAAGGATCTTTCTTTGAGAAGGATATTTCTGACCAATACATTTATATGACTCAGTTGAATCTACTTCGTAATCATGCATACATTCAGTAAAATAATTTGAAAGATCAAACTCTATAAAATTATAACCAGAATATTCATAATCGATAAATTTAACATTTGGTTCTTCTTCTTCATGAGTGCTTTCCTCAACAAGGATATTTCCTTGTTGTGTATCATTATGGCAAAACAAGAGTGATTTTTGAGGGTTTGGATAATAATCTAATAAAAGCCATTCTTTATATTCCGTAATAACGTGTTTAAATGTATTCCAATCTTTACACAATAATACATTATGCAAATTTGAATATTTATTCTGTGTTAACCACTGTTCACCCATTGGTGATTCGATTATTGATAACCAATTATAAATCTTTTCCCATGCAAACCCATGATCAAAGCGGTTCATATGGTCATTTTCAATGGGCACAGATTCAAGATGCAATATAGCGAAATTTCTTGCAATTGCTTTACTAAATCTCTCATTGACCATTTCTTTCTGTGATAATGATCTGTATCCATCTAGAAATGATTCTACTCTACCATTATTGAAAGGTAATAAAATTTTAACAAATCCAACTTTTTTGGGAACAATCTTAATATTTCGAAGTTCATCTTCTCTATTAACCAAAGAATTCATCTTACTACCAAATATCCTTACCAAATAATTTTCACATTTCTCGTTGCGATAAATCGATAATTTATATATGACATTTGTTAAAGCACCTTTAATTTTTGTAACTTTGAAGGAATCATATTTATTCTCAGTTAAATGTGGTACTAAAATTTCAGGAGACTCTAGTGGGACTGTAATATCTAAGGTCTTCATATTATATCATATATGACCGTTACTGTTGATTTATATTAATCAATTGAAAGTGTTGTTCTTTTCTTACCTCATTCTTTGGTAGATCTCTCTTATCATATTCTCAAAGTGACGTTTTGCTGTTTTGTTCAAAATTTGTCAATATTTTTTCAAAAGATATAGGAACAAGATGTAAACGCCGCGCGGTTTACCTACGGAGAAATATAAATAGTCCATACTTTGTAGAAATCCAGGCCTTCATAACTGGGTATATTAGAGAATATTTACTGTAGATAATTGTGATCAATAGTTATTTGCATACTATTTACATTAAATATATCAGGTCAAAGTCATATTACAGTTGTAACTTAACTCTTCAAGTGGTAGAGATTGATTAATTGTTTGAAACAAATTTTTTGTTTACATTTAAAATAATGGGTTTCAATGACAAGAAAATATATGTTCTAGAAATATATATGCTTGCTGTAAAAAGAGTATTTGATTAACAGTTTGATCTCATCTTTGTTGTCTAATTTAATATAATTCTAACAGTAAAATTTCTTCAAAAGGGGTAATTCTCTAGTTTATAACAAAATCTTAGAGATTATTTAAACAATATTTGACAGTAGCAATAGAGGTTTTGACTGAAGAGATTGCATAATTCGATTTATTTCCAGTATTTTTTTTTCATTCGGTTAAGCTCTTGCAAATATCGCATAACAAGTTTAATTAATCTGGATCCACGGAATAACAAGACATACTGATAGTGTTATTTCCCCCTTCAACGCTTTCTATATATCACGGTAATAACAATTTTCTCATCCCAATAACACCTCAAAAGACCGGATGTTTCCCCCCCTTGCATCAACAACTTCTTAGTTACTTCAAAAGGATATTTACTATATTGAGAACACTTTTTACCCTTTTTGGAAATACATAAACAAGGTTTTGAAGAAAATGAAAAAAATAAAAAAAAAAACAAGGCTAAATAAATCTTGATGCAACAAAACTGAAAAGTTAATCTCATTAGATCCACTTTCAACCAAGTTGAGCAACAACTAAGGGCAATTTTGCAATTGTATACAAGCTAGACTACATTATATTTTGCTATACCAACAGATTCTACCAGGAAGTAACAATTCAATATATATACATAATTTTTAACAACATATCAACAACGATTTCAGGTACACTATTTTTTTTGCTAATTAAATTAACAACACAATAATAGCTATTTGAGGAATAACATATCCATCCCCCCTTTTATAAAATAAAACTTTTTTTTTCACCATGAATTCAAATGATAATATGTGGGTAATAAACCCTGCTGATTTATTTCAAAAACTGGATGATGCTAATCAAAATGATGATCCAAGTTTTACTCAATATGATAATATAAATCTAACTGATCTTGACGCTTTTTTGAATAATGATACTAAAAATATCTCAATGACAAATAATAATGATAGTGATACTAATGAACCTACTAAAAATTTTAATAACATTCTCTTGAATAATGAAAAACAACAACCAATTGATGATGCTGATAATAATGACCCTACCAGCATGGGGAATTCAGTGAATTGGGATGATATTCTTTCAGATGATTTTAAATCCGATCTAGGTTCATTTGATCTAAGTGGGTTGACTAATGGGATTGGTGTGAAACCAGAACAGAATACATTGGATAGTCTAAACAAATTGGATCAAGAAATCTTACAACGTCAAACTGAATTAAACAATGAACTCCAGAGACAAAAGGAGGTGAATATGAAATTGGAGCAACAATTGAAACAAACTCAATTACAACAACAACAATTGAGAACTAGATTAAAAGAACAAGAAGATTTCAGTTCTCCAAGACTTGTGTTAGGGAATATTACTCAATCTTCAAGATTAAATAGTACACCAAAGAAGAAATTGAAAGAATTTAATATTAGTAAAAGTACTAATAATTCTCCAACTAAGAAACATCATAACACAACCAAGTTATCCTTTGTGACACCAATGTATAGTACTGGTAACATTTCTCCAAAGAGAAGACATTACAGATCTAAGAGCGTTATTCCAGAGAATGAATTATATAAATTAAAAGCTCAACCTTCAAAGGAAAATAATAAATTAAAAATTAATTTTGCTACCACTTTAACTCCAAGAAATCAAGAAGATTATATTACTGATAGTGCACTTTCATCTCCAATTCATGCTGGATCAAATGGAGTGTTATTAGATTCTCCAGTTCATAGTAGTGTGGATAGAAATTCTCCGGTCATTGGTCTTGGTTTACACTCAAATTCAACAATGAAGAGAAATTCAATTTCAGTATTGCCAATGACTTCAAATCCATTAAATAGATCACCAGATTATAATAAGAATAGTTCACTTCTTGATGATCTTCCTAGCACCTTTCAAGATACCCCAGTGAAATCCAAAAAGTTTATTAGTCCTAATGATATTTTAATGCCTCATGTTGAAGAAGACGATCTTCTCGATGAAGACTTCATTAAGGATATTGATATTCAAAGGACTGCACCAAAATTGATTCCACCATCTGAAGATGGTAATAATGAATTAATGATATCTCCAAGGTCTGCAAAATCAGAGAGGCCAGAAAGCAGATTTAATGTATCAAAGACTCCATCCCCAACATTAAAATCACAAGGTCATTTTGAAGGCCATAGTCCACAATTTGGTTCACATACAAAAGAAATTGAAAATTTTGTACCGTCATCTCCATTAAAGATTACAAGAAAATTAACAACTCTACCAAGAGGTTCTATTGATAGATATGTGAAAGAATTGCCAGATAAAACTTTCGAATGTTTATACCCAGATTGTGGTAAATTTTTCAAAAGAAGATATAATATTAGATCTCATATTCAAACACATTTAGAAGATAGACCATATGCATGTGATTTCCCAGGTTGTTCAAAGGCATTTGTCAGAAACCATGATCTAGTCAGACATAAGAAATCACACTTAGAAAAGAAATATGCTTGTCCATGTGGTAAATTATTTAATAGAGAAGATGCATTAATTGTTCATCGTAGTAGAATGATTTGTTCCGGTGGTAAGAAATATGATCATATTGTTATTAAAAGGTCACCAAGGAAAAGAGGAAGACCAAGGAAAGACGCTACAATTGTAACAGCTATTCCACCGAATTCTAGTAATAATAAATTGCATTCTTCTTCTTCATCATCATCATCTTCACAGCCACACCTTGGAAGTGATGCTAATAAAGAAAATTATTATGGCACAAATCTAGTTTTCAAGATGAGTAATGGCCCTATGACCACTTTCGGCAATAATAAAAATCTAAATAATATGTAAAGAGTGTGTACCATGTGGGTAGTATTTTATTCTTTATTCGTTTCAAGACCAAGTAATCAATATTCTAAGTTTGCTCTAAATAAAAAACCTAAAACAAATTATGTATCACTACAGGAAGGATAACTAAGATAATATTGTAAGACCTCATAACATTCTTGTCTGTTGATGTTCTAAGAGACCTACTGAGTTTCTTCTTATCCTTCCTTTCTCCCTATCAATAAGATTACCGAATTTGGCCCTACATTCGCTGATCATTTCTAGTTAGTCCGAATTTATAACCTTGAAGGTAGTTTGACAGAACAAAAAAGAACAAAAAAAAATAAAAGACAAAGAGAAAACACTGGACATTATAACCCTTAGGGTAGTTAAAGACAAAGAGAATCTTTGTTCTTACATGATTCAGGTGACAAGAATCTTGCCTGAAATAGTATTGAATTTGATTTTTTTTCATTAATTTCTTTAAGGGATTTCACGATGGGTACTGGGATGGTTACAATGAGCTAAGATCTACTAGCACTCTTTCCAATACTCCCACTGACAAGGTTATAAGTTGCAATTGCCTTCTTTCAATATAGGAAGCTCATAATATATAAATAACGACAGTTATTATTAGGAACAAGGACCCTTAGTTTCATCTGTTATCAATTCTATTCTTTTTTTTCATTTAAATTTAAAGACGACATAAAATAAAACAAGACAAACTTTAATTAATACAAAAAAATTACAATTTACACAATCATGGATACTTCAAATCCATTAGTTTATTTATTGTTTAAGAGAGATGATGATGGCGATTCTGCTCCGCCACCGTGTGCTGTTGAAAACGATTTCGATGGTAAGACAAATTTAAGAATTTTAGCAGTCTTTATGATTCTTATCTCTTCTGCTTTAGGTTCTTTTTTCCCAGTTTTGTCTTCAAGATATTCATTTATTAGATTACCTGATTGGTGTTTCTTCTTAGCTAAATTTTTTGGTTCCGGTGTTATTGTGGCTACAGCTTTTGTCCATTTGTTACAACCAGCAAATGAAGCATTAGATGATGAATGTTTAGGCGGTGTTCTTGCGGAATATCCATGGGCCTTTGGTATCTCATTAATGTCTTTATTCTTTTTATTCCTGTTAGAAATTATCAGTCATTATTTAATTGAAAGAGCTTTCAATAAAGATGAATCCGAGGAGTATGACGATAAGAAAACCATTGATGATGGAAGTAGTGAAATTTATGATGAAGCAAAAAATGATCACTTAGATATTGAAATGAAACGAATTGGTACTGAAAACTCAGAAAATATTGCTCAAGTTAGTAATATTCCAGGTAAGCATCATTATGACCATGCAGCAGATCACCAAGATCTAAGTCAAATTGGTACACCAACCCAAGAAAATGAAAAAGAAAATTATGCAAATCAAATTTTAGCTGTTATGTTTTTAGAATTCGGTATTTTATTCCATTCTGTTTTTGTGGGTCTTTCTTTAGCTGTTGCTGGTGATGAATTTAATACTTTATTTGTTGTTCTTATTTTCCATCAAATGTTCGAAGGTTTAGGTTTAGGTACAAGAATTGCAGAAACTCATTGGCCAGAAGACAGAAAATATACCCCATGGGTTATGGCATTAGCTTTTGCAGTAACCACCCCAATTGCCGTCGCTATTGGTATTGGTGTGAGACATTCTTTTGTTCCAGGTTCTAGAAAAGCTTTAATTTCTAATGGTGTTTTTGATTCCATTTCTTCTGGTATTTTGATTTACACTGGTTTAGTTGAATTAATGGCACATGAATTTCTGTTTTCCAATCAATTTAAAGGTAAAGAAGGTTTCAAAAAAATGTTATTTGCATATGTTGTCATGTGTTGTGGTGCTGGTCTAATGGCCTTATTGGGTAAATGGGCTTAGCTGCTACACTTGAATAAAAAACAGTATTCTATACATTTTGATCTTTCGTTAATTTTAATCTATTTATTTAATTTAAACATTTAATTTATATCATCTATAGCATATTTTATAAAACAATCAAAGCTTACATTTATTCTGTAGTGTAATTGTGGATTTCAAATAATATATACTTGGCTTTATGTTAATACCTTAACGTTTATTGTTATAGATAAGGTTTTGCAAAGGAAATGGAGATTAATATTATAATTAAAACGTTAATAAATTATATTTTCTTCTTCTTAATCTGTAAACACATGTTATATTGATTTTACATCTATAATATGAACTAGTTAAACTTATTATAAGTCTCTAAATAGCCTCTTCAAGTCATAAATACATAATTCTCGTGCTAATCTTCTTTAGATTTAACTAAAGTGTATTTTTCAAATATTCCGAGATAAATGCTTTGGTAGCTCAGTCGGAAGAGCGTCAGTCTCATAATCTGAAGGTCGAGAGTTCGAACCTCCCCCAGAGCATTATTTTTTAATTTTTTTTCATTCCAATTCAAGGTCAGGAATGACATCTTTTCAGCTACACCAGGGTTTGTTCTCACAGTTGGTCACCGTTATAGTAAGTCATTTAAAGGAATCATATGTGTGGAGATTGTTGGCCATATCAACTTATTTTTGTTATGGCAGACAGTATTAAAATGAAGAATAGTTATTAAATCTTATACTATATACATGTTAACTGTTAGTCTAATGAGTGATTGGGAAAATACCTAAAAATTTATATATTCGTCTATATACACCGGTTAAATCAATTAACTCTGCATAAAACCTCACCACCCAATTTCTTTTGAACAGCTTCATTAATATCCATGATTATACCTTTGTCCCTTACCAATATCAATTCCCCTGGTTGTAATGGTTTCACATTTCTAACTATTGTACCAGAACATAATTTCTTCAGATCGTTGTTCTCTAGTATGATACGTAAACTTGGTTTAGAGATTAATTGACATTTATTTAGGATCGGCTTATTTTCTCTGTATTTTAAACCTAGCCATAATCTTCTTGTGGATATATTATCTGGAGTGACTTCCACGTATTCCTTATCGGGGCCCATGGTTGAACCTTTTTGTAAAGATGAGATGAAACCTTGTTTATATAGATTGTATGCAAATTGTAATTGTAATTTGGAATAAGGAATCGAGGTTAAAGAAAGTCTCACTCTAGTGCAATTTTGTAGATGGGCACATGTATGTGCTAATGTGACTAATGACATGTTTATTCAATGATATGATCAAACGAAGAAAAGTTCTACTGTTATTACTTCTGACTTGTTTTAAACTAGTAGCTTTGTTGGTTAATCGGGGTTTTCTTTAAGAAGTTCTTATTTTTTTAAAAAATTGGATATATAGATCCAACTGAAGTTCGAGCTAATATGGCGACCTCCTAGGTTACAAAGCTCTAAACGTTTGGTAAAACCATTATAAAAAATAGCCATTCGATATAATAGCTTATCCAACCGTTAATAACAATACTAGTTTAATTATATTTGGATTATGGCAATGAGAGCATTAATACAAAGATCGTACTTATTATCAACCAGACCCTTGGCAAGAGGCGAACTGTCATGTACTGGAAATGTTGGTATGAGATTACTAAGAAGAAGCTACAGTGTAGCTTCCCCAAACTCATCTAGCACTAAGAGAGATATTCCAAGTTTTAAGAATATTTTCTTTATGGCATTGGTTGGTACTGGTATCTTTGTCTTCGCAGTTGATTCACTAGAACGCAGCAAGAAGAAGACAACATATTCTGATTCAGAGTACGCTAATATTATGAAGGGATTAAGAAGACGTGTTATTTTGTTTAAACCTGGGGAACTGGAGGTTCATCTAATTTATCCAAATAAAAAAGAGGTCAATGAAAAGATATTGTCTACTATTAAATCCGATCGAGTTATTGATCCATTTGCAGTGGTGGAAGAATTTAGAACTGATCCAGAGGGGAGGTATGAGGCTATCCTAAATGATATAAGGTCAAATTTTGGTGAAAAAGATTACATCCATCAGTTGCCAGAAAAGATGTTGGTCTCATTGTTAAAGGATTACATTAAGAGACATTGTGAGAAAGGTCAGAGCGTAACTATTATTAATTTCCCTACTACAATGTCAGATGCTATGAATTTTGAAAATGATGTATCGCAAATCAAACAACTTTATGTTCCAAAGGCTGAAAGGGATTCCGATATCTGTAAATATTTTGAAACTGTCGATAAAGTGACCTTCACCTAAGAACGTGTTTGCATTTCACGACTTGTATATAAGATAAAATTTTGATGTATATTTAATGAATTATCTTATTTATTTCTTTATTTAATCATGTAATTAAAACAATTAATATTCAACCTTTTTATTCAAGATCTATTCCCTTTTAAGAAACTTTTTTTAACTGAGTAAAACTAGGAAGATTCAATACGCAAAGACAACAGCAAGCATTATAATGTCTCACCAAACAATTGTTAGACCGTATTATATCAAGTATATACCCATCACCACTGTACCACTAATAGAAGCACCACATATCTATGGTTTTGATTTAGACCACACTTTGATAAAACCAAAGACACCCAATGCTATATTTGCGAAAACGGCTGATGACTGGCAATACATGCAATTTGTAAAAGGACAACCTGCCATTGAACAGATTTACAAGATAATAGAAGAAGATTCTCAAGCAATTATAGTCATCTTCACCAATCAAGGTGGTATTTTGACCGTTCCAGCTAATTCTAAAAGTTACTATAAATTTAACATGAAGATTAAACTCATACTGGAGAATATTAAAGGACATGAGAAAGGTGGCGAGCTTCTAAAGAGGTTATGGATATATTGTTCCACAAAAAAGCCTGCTTCATTTAAGAAATCTAATGGAGTCTCAGGGAAACAAGGCAAAATCATGAAGTTGACCGATTTAAAAGGTGTTAAATCCAGTAGTGGTAGTGCTACCAAAGCATCCACTTTTGTACACCCTGAAGATAAGTTTACAGAAATGCGTAAGCCTGAAATTGGTTTATATAATGAATTTATGAGAGATCTTAAGCAGAAAATGAATATTCCTGTTGATAAGAAATGCTGGAAGTGGTATTGTGGAGATGCTGCTGGAAGAAAGTCCGATTTTAGTGATTCTGACAAAGAATTTGCAGAAAGAAGTGGAATCCCATTTAAAATACCGGAAGAAGTGTTTATAACATTATAATATTAATTATGTATTGAATATTGTCTATAAAGAAAGTATGCAATGTTTATATATATAGCAGATTTTGATATTGCCTCTGTAAATTTAATTACTCTTGGCCTTTTTATATGTGGTTCCAATAATGAACAGGATTAAAATACCACCTATGAACGCACTCATTTCAACAACATGAAATGTGTGACCATAACATTTTACACCAGCCTGACAAGAGGTTTCACCAGGTTGAGTGTATTTGGCTAGGTTTCGAGCTAATACCGCGGTAAATAACTTAATTGTAATCATACAACCAGTGGTGCATATACCCCAAACTTTACTAAAATTTTTAGTACCAAATGAATCAGCTACAATGGAGGGAAAAGCACCAAATACTGCACCAAATGCATATCCGAAAATCATCGATGATGTGTAAATATTATTTAAAGATGGTTGTGCTGGATTCACTGAAAGGATATTAGCAGATCCAATGATCATGAATGAAGCACCGGCAAAGATGGCCCAAACCCTCTGAGAATTTAATTTTTTCACCAACAAATCTGAAAAGAATCCAGATGATAGTCTACCAAAAAATGAACATAGAGACACGATTGCAACTTGTGTAGCTTGTATTGTAGCGGTATCGATCAATTGATCATTTTCATCCATAGAATTAACTTGAGCTTGAACAATAAACCCAACAGAATAGATGTATGTTTGACCAATACCTTGTAATATGCCGATAATAACGTAATATAAGATAAACTTTGAGGACATTACACATTCCCATAACGTCTGTTCATCTAGTTCTTCTACTTTTGTGGATGTTTCATTTTTATTAAAATTATTTAATTCTAAAATACCATCCATACTATCCATGGTCGCCGATTGGGTTAATAATGGAGATCTATTATCTAATGTTTCGGTAGTTAAATAGTCTGGTGAACCACCGGGTGTTCTGGACACATCTCCTGAGTAACGGTTTAATCCTGGTGAAAATCTCGACAATGACTCTGTTCTAGAATGGGAAAGCCCATTTTTAATGTGATTTTCTAAATTAGACGCAATCATATTTGGATCAGGTTTAATAATAACTGGATCTGCTAAAGTTTCGACTTCACTGGAATATTTCCACCCCTCAGCTCTCTTGAAATCAAAAATGTCAAGTGTGAATACACCTACCAATGACATTAAAGAACAAGTAATCAAAAGAAATAGAAACACAGCTTCAATATCACCTTTGAATACATTACGACATACAGTAGAAAACAATAAACCAGATAACCCATACAAGGAAACTGGACAAGCGCCAGCTGTACCTCTATGATTGGGGAAGTTAGCAGTACAAACTTTCATACCAGCATATAACCCACAAATAGCACCAAACCCTACTAAGACTAAAGCAACTGACAACAGTAGTACAGATGATATTGCGTTCTTGTAACATAGATATAAAGTACCATATGCGATAAAGGTTGATATAGCGCCTACCAGTGTAGACAAACGTGGGTTTATATCAACTATTACACCAGCAAACATACCTAACAGTGAACTACCGATGTTAAGAGATAATGCAATATTACTACTATATTTGATCGGAATATTACATCTTGCCAGCAATTGTGGAGCATAATATGAATAAATGTATGGTGTTCCGGATCCCAGGGTCACAATATTACTCCCAATGAATGTTCTCAGAAGAAATGAAGAAGAAGGTTGTGACATTTCTACCTTCTCAATGTGTTTTTTATTGATTTGATAAGCGTTAAAGGGAATCTATATTAAACGATAACAGAAGATTTTGAAAATGTTACTTTAAAAACAGATCTAAAAGGATAATATATATAGTATAAACTGTTTAAATGTAATTGGCTATTATTTTTTGTTCTTTCAATAATTGTATTCACTGCTTGTGGCTTTGCTATTTGTTTACTAGTTGAGTCAAATTTATCATTATTACTAACAGTATAAAATTGTGAATTTTTCATAAAAGGTAAAATTTAGAGATTTGTGGTCTGAAAGTTAAAGGTTCATCGAACAATGTCAATGTTGTACAATTAGTTGAAAAACGTTTTAGATCTGATGGTGATGGTATAGGGCTAGAAAATAAATAAGAAAATTGCCACATATTAGCATTTACATATGTATAGATGTTAGCCTCAAAATTTAAGGAGTTAAAAGTAGAAGAGAAAACAGATCTAAAAGAATGGGATGCAATAAATGACCTTTGGAAGACCGTGTATCTTGGTGAAGAGACTGCAGCAAAGAAAAAGTTAGTAGACCTTGTTAAAGTGTCTCAGGAGAAGAAAGACTCTCAATTCAATAAAACCCTTTTAAAAATTGCTAAAGAAATGAAGCAATGTAGTAATAAGGATAAATTATTATGGTCGACTTCGAAAGTTGGTGAATGGATGTACCCTCCAATTGATGTTGATGATGCCTCTCCAGCTCCATGGAACAATGAAAGAGAGAATTATATAGGTTTTGGAAATTCTTCACGACTCCCACAGAGGTACCCTGATGTAAATCCATTGCAAGCTAATGAAAATGTTCATTCCATCGAACAAAATCCAGATCTTTCCAATTGTTCTTTAATTGCATCATTGATTAACATCGATAGATTTGGTCAAAATATTTTACCTAAGGTAAGAAAAATTGGTCCTAATAAATATAATCTTAATATTTGTTTCAATGGTAGTACCAACAGACTGGTTACTGTAGATTGTAATAAAGTTCCTTACGACAAAGAAAGTCATAAACAATTGTCCCTTTTCAGTGGTAATATTAACCATAAAATTATAGAAATAGCATACTTACAAATGCATGGCCATACCTATAAAAGTAGCGGTTCTAATGTTGCAGTAGATACATATCGGATGACAGGCTTCTTACCAGAGATTGGAAAAGTTAATAAATATTCATTCAATAAGTTGAAAAATTTCTTCGATACAAAATTATGTCTTATGGCTATTGGTACTGGTAATGACCAAAGCAAATTAAGACCGCCATTTTTGAAAAACCATGATTACTCGGTGGTTAATTTTGATTCAAAGACAAGAGAAATTATTATACAAGACCCATTAAAAAGTGACTCCGCAATAAGAGTGAAAGAAGATGAATTAGATGATCAATTTGCTCAAATATATATTAATTGGGATTCAACAAAATTATTCAATAGTAGTAACTCACTTACATTTTATTATAATATCGAAAAGTATAATAAATTTGAATCTAATTTTGATAAACCAATTTTTTCAGTAAGAAATGATTCTTCTGTGGATGAAACTGTGTGGATCTTATTGGAAACTCATTTGACACCTGAGTATTACCAAAAAAACAGTATTGCATATTTGAAAAGTTTACCTAAAAATATATCTGATACGATGTTTATCCCAACGGATAGTGCTTCTAATATTGGTCTGCAGTTAATTAAATTAGACATCACCAAGGGTTCAGACAAGAAGTTTTTATGTTATTCTAATTTATCGAAATGTTTCACGATACATTATTATTCATTAAATGATGGAATTAAGATCAAAATGATAGATAAAAGTCAATTTTATCAAACTATTGAGTTTATGTCCATTAATAAGGAAATGAACAAGAATTATGGGCATTCACTATTTTTCCATAATCCTACATTTCAATTAAATATTAATTCAACTGAAAACAAAGAAATCATGATTAATTTACAATTTTTATCTAAACTATCTTCTACACCACTGAATTTTCAAATATTTGATAAAGATGACATTTATTATACAAAACCAATTTTATTTGATAACTATTATCATTCACAGCATTATGAAAGAAATAATATTCCCATAGAGACTAACCATAACTATTTAGTGGTTTGTTCATGTTCCATGGACGATGATGAAATGAATGAATTCAAATTAATTGGGTCTCTGGTGGATAGTGATTTACATTTAAATCAAAATTTAACATTAAAAAGAATAGATAGAACGTATGGTGAATTACTTTATAGACAAAATGTGTCATTCCAATTTACTCCATTAGAGGGAACTAGAATGAAATACCTAATATCGAATGTTCAATCTCATACGAAAAACAACACTTTATTTATTCGTTTAGTTCCTATTAATAATGAGGTCAATGATAAGAAGAATTTAAATGTTAAATTTAGACTCAACATATATGATTTTCATACACTAAATTCATTATATTACAATGAAGAATATCGTCATAATGGTGTTGTTATCAATGATTTTAAATTTAGTCATACAGATTGTCCAGTGTTATTGATAGAAAGTGATGAACTACCAATGAATTCAAGTATACCCATGAAACTATATATCGGATCAAAAAAGGAGATATTGATTGAAAAGAAGGAAAGGAAAAAAAAAAATTGAAATAAGTTTCTGACTCTATCATCAGAAACCATATTTAACAGTCGAGCAATTATTGTTTGTTTATAAAGGTAACAATATAATCTATTTATATAGTTTAGTTTATCAAAGTAAATCCTTACAATGATAACAAATAAAGTGTATTTCTACTCTCTATTAGATATTGTGTTCTTACAAATCGGATGATAATGTTATATTATTATACATATTTAAAGATGCTTATTTATTATAATTTTATATATATTAAATCTTTAATTAATTAATCATAAATTATTCCAACCAAATAACCAATTATTAACGGAATGTAACATACCATTATTTTGTTTGTTAGAGTTAATGTTTGGAGTTACACCATTAATAGTATTAGTTTCTGATAATTGTTCTTGTTGACGCATTTTATTTTCTAAATTTTGTAAAAAATTATGATTATTCGTATTAGTATTATGAATAAATAAAGATTTACCATCTTTAACATTTAATCTATTAGTGAATGTAAAATTACTATTTTGCGTTGAATTGTTATGAGTTTCATTATTATTATTTGTGGTGGTTGCGGTATTGATTGAAGTAGAATTGTTAAATATACTTGGTTGTGGAGTAGTAATATTATTAATAGTAGTAGGAGGAGGAGTGGTGGTTGTAGTGATATTCTTTTCTAAAGTGGGTAGTAATGGATTGGTATTTGTAGTGGTAGAAGTTTGATTTGAAGTAATAATACCATTTCCACCAATATTTTCATCCTTTGAAATCTTACAAGAGGCTAATTGTTCAACAACTTCTTTATTATATGGTACAACACCTAAGATACAACCAGTGATAACTTTCCCATTTTCTTGTAATGCACGAATAGCAGAAGCTTGAGAATCATAAGTTAATTTAATCCATCCATCACCGGTGAAAATTGGATATTTTTTAGTTTGAGAATGATTTGTTGTATTATTATTAATTTTATTTATACCTGTAACACTTCTTAAGATTTCAAAATCTTCCAAGATATTACCAAATTTAGCAAAATGATTAATGATTACATTTGAGACAGATTCAGGATAACCAAAGACAATAATAGCAAAAGCTTCTACTTGTTGTTTCTTAACATCATCAGAATTTGTTTTTGTAGTGGAAGTATTATTTAATGGATTGTTTGTAGATTGTCTTAATGAAGAAGAATCTTTATCAAAGGCGTTAACATTTAACATATGAGATTTAATATTATTAACATTACCACTACTCTTTGTAGAACGTAAAGTGAAAAGAGAGTTTCCTGTAATTGATTTTGAATTGTTATTTGATAAATTTGGCATTGAACCAAATTCTTCTTCTCTTTGCCAATCATGTAAAGAAATCATTGGTGGTGCTTCATTTGAATCATTTAAAATATTATTATCATTAGTTGATAATGGATTATTTTTATTCTTATTTAAATCATTATCATTATTAAAAGTAACAATTTTCTTGGAACCAAAACTAATTGTATTAAAACCATCATCTTTTAAATCATCATTATTTTTATTTGAAGAATTTGATTTATTATTATTATTATTATTATTATCACCACGTTTAAAAATTGGTCTCTTAACTATATTTTGTGGGATAGTTCTCTTTTTAGAATTTGTAAACCACTGTGGAGATGAGGAATTATTTGATTGATTAGTGGTGGTGTTGTTGTTGTTATTAGTGGTATTGATATTATTATTATTTTGTAAAATTGGATTAGAATTAAATTGTTGAGAAAATCTAATATTATTGTTGTTATTATTGTTGTTAAACATATTACCAGTAGTTAATGGTTGAGTAGCAGACATATATTGTTGTTGAATAAAAGAATTTTGTTGTTGTTGTTGTTGTTGTTGTAAATTTGGATTAAATAAACTTGATTGAGATTGTGGTTGATTTGTTTGTTGTTGAGATTGTTGTGGCTGTTGTTGTGGTAACACACCGACACCATTGAATCTATTCATTTTTGCTTGCTTGGATTGATGCTTTGTGATGCCTGTTTTGTTAAACATCACTTTAAAGAAAATTTATTTCATTATTTTTTTTTTATTTTTAAAGATTGATTAATTTTTTTTTTTCCTTACAAAAACAAAGTCACGTGCAATCGTTGTATACCTAATTAGGAAGTGAAGATGACAACGTTTGAGCATATGATAATTGAATAAAAATGAATATAAAAAGATATTGAATTAAAAATTATTTAAAAGAACTGTTAAACTTTTGTATGTATGTGTGTTTATATAGATATAGATAATATTATTTTTTGTTTTAGTTTGAACGATAATAAGAATGAATATAGTGTGTAGTCGAAAAGGAATATTGTTAAGTTGCGTGTAGAGGAGAGGGTGGCAATGAATATTAAAGATCAATTTTTTCAACTAGATGTGTATCAACGTTATAAATCAAACCATGAACCTTCAAACCATCATGTTCCATTGCACGTTGTACCACATCAAGTTTTTTAATTTTATTAATTTGTAATTGAACATTTAACATTGCGATAATTTTACCCTTTAATAATAAATTATTATTGTCAGATACTTTTGAATCAATATAATCTTCATATTCATTAATTAATGTATCAATGTCATCAAGATGTGAATATAATTTATTCAATTTTGCACGTGGTAATAGATCACGTCTTTTTAAAAGACATGTGTTTACACCACCACAATCAGTATGACCACAAATAATAATTTGTTTTACACCGACACAATCAATTGCATATTCTAAAGCGGCTTCTGTGGAAACGTCATCTTCACGAAAGATATTTGCAATGGTTTTAACAGTAAAGACTTCACCTTGGGTAAAACCAAGACATGATTCATTATATCTTGCATCTGAACAACCTAAGAAAAAAGTGTGTGGTTCATGTTTAGTAATCTTTGAACCAAATGGTGAGAATGATGTTGTATTGTTTAATTGTGCAGTTGGGAAAGTTTTATTAACCCATTTTTCATTTTTTCTTAATAAATTTGAAGAAGAATGGGTTTGTTTTAGTGGGATAGTTTGTAAAATATCAGTCCCCATATTGTAGTTGTAGTTGTAGTTGTGTGTTATGTTGTTGTTATAGAGAGACAATTTAAGACAAGTTAATAATTGAATGTATTAAATATATAAAATTAACAGGTTATATATAAATGGTCTCGAATGTTAGAGAAATAATAAATTCAGCATGACTAAAACAAGGAGAGAAAGCCCAAATATATGACACTATGCTTACGCAAATGATATCACTGCGCGGTCACTAACGTGCAGAATACCTTGTCCAAATAATAAAAAGAACGTGGCTGGGGTGTTCCATGTATTGTGATTCAAAGAAAAAAGAGGAGTATAATAAGGAAAGTGTTATTCCAAGAAAAGAGGAGTATAATGGGGAGAGTGTTCAAGAGAAGAAAGTGGGGTCAATAGGGTGTATTGTCTTCTGGGCCAAGACAATTGTCTTGCACACACGTGGAAAAAGGGTAATGTTCACGTCACTGGGCGCATTGTAAATGTACTATTGTTTTCCTTATCAGTTTCCTGGCCCGTTTCCGGTAATTCCCGTGGTGTTATCATCGCTTTGGTATTGTTTCGCAGAATAGAAATCCGGTAATTGTTGCACTATTGTGATTGCACTATATAAAACTTATTATACGGAGAAGGCTGATGCTCCAAACGAATGATGGTGTGTGAATATTACTAAGTATGGTATTACTAAGTATAAATACATATACATATATATATATATATGTATGTATATGTATACAGTAGTATATTAATGAGTGCCAGGTACTCTTAATCCAACATGATTAGCTGTTCTGGCCACTTTTTCACTGGGACTTAATTCATTCAATGGCGTGTATAATCTAATCAATCTGTTATATTCTATTTCATTTGTTAAAAACACATTTATATTATGTAACTTGTTTGCTGTTATAGTACACTGATGTCTTATTGATTGAATATCTTGTAATGTGTTGCACTTGTTATTATTACGTGATAACAATCTAATAATATTTCTATATTCTTGAGTAAGTAATTGTTTGTTCATCTTGAACTGGTGTGTGTGTATGTGTGTGTGTATCTAATCTCTCTCCTCATATATATATATATATATATATTAACAAATATCTCAACCTCCTCTATTCCATTTTGAATTCTTTGAAATCGATTGGAAACACCCAGACACTCCCCTAGAATATCATCACGTGCACCTTCTCTGTACTTTTCCGCAACCCGAGATCTCGGCCAGCCCGCGGCACACGGAGTCCGTCACGGACACATCACTGTATGTACAAATAAAATAGAGCAATGATTTGTCTTAATATCTCGGTCTAAATGTCGGGGCTCTTTGTGACCCTTATATATTCACAGTATTATCATTAGTATTATTATTGTCTTATAAACATTGTCACATTTTTATTGGTTTAAATCATTACTGCTCTTATATATATATATTCATGTTTATATAAAGTCGAGACATATAGAAAGAACATATATTCACATACTCTCTGAGACACTCAACCACGCAAACACGCAAACACAATATGTTAAGAAGTCTAGTCTATAAGAGAACTTTTGCAACCGCATTAAAAGAAACTATCTTACCTAAAAAATATGGTGGTAGATATACAGTAACATTATTACCAGGTGATGGGGTTGGTAAAGAAGTTACAGACTCAGTAATTTCAATCTTTAATGCAGAAAATATTCCAATCGATTGGGAAACTGTCGATATTTCAGGTTTAGATAATCAAGAAAATGTTAAATTAGCCGTAGAATCTTTGAAAAGAAATAAAATCGGGTTGAAAGGTATATGGCATACCCCAGCAGATCAAGTTGGGCATGGTTCATTAAATGTAGCATTAAGAAAACAATTAGATATTTATGCGAATGTCGCAATCTTTAAATCAATCCCAGGTGTAAAAACAAAGATTCCAGATGTTGATCTTGTTGTCATTAGAGAAAATACAGAAGGTGAATTCTCAGGTTTAGAACATGAATCGGTTGAAGGTGTAGTAGAATCTTTAAAGATTACTACAAGAGCTAAATCTGAAAGAATTGCTAAATTTGCATTCGATTTTGCACAAAGAAATGGTAGACATTCTGTATGTGCAGTTCATAAAGCAAATATTATGAAATTAGGTGATGGTCTTTTCAGAAATACTGTGACTGAAATTGGTGAAAATCAATATCCAAATATTAAGACTTCATCTATCATTGTGGATAACGCATCAATGCAAGCTGTAGCAAAACCACATCAATTTGATGTTATGGTTACACCATCAATGTATGGTACTATTATTGGTAATATTGGTGCTGCTTTGATCGGTGGTCCAGGTCTTGTTGCCGGTGCAAATTTCGGTAAAGAATTCGCAGTGTTTGAACCTGGTTCAAGACATGTTGGTTTAGATATTAAAGGTCAAAATATCGCTAATCCAACTGGTATGATCCTTTCTGCAACACTTATGTTAGATCATTTAGGTTTAAAACATTCTGCTGAAAGAATTACTAATGCTGTTAAAGATGTTATCGCCGAAGGGAAATCAACTACTAAAGATATCGGTGGTTCTTCTTCTACTACAGAATTTACTAATGCTGTCATTAATAAATTAGCTTCTACTCCATTATAATCTGATAAGCTACCCTATAAATAATGTTAATTTTTTTTTTGTTGTATAATATATTATTATTATGATCCATACATAGCTCTTTTGTATAACCGTTTTCTATCTCTTTGTATCTCTAAACATTAACGAATATACATATAAATAAAATATAGAACCTTTTTAAAAAAAAAAAATCACTCTAAAAAAAAAACAGGTTAAGGAAACCTTTACCTGCAACAACAAAAATATTGGAAGTACAGCAAGCAAACAACTCAAGATGCCGACGTTGATTAAAGAACCTAATGTGGATTTACATTTGAAATTGAATGAACAATCTTTCCATATCCCATATTCTCTTTTACAAAAAAATTATAATCAATTTCAATCAAAATTAACATCAAATACTTTAGCCATCCAAACCGTGGGGGAAACAATAAATAACTATTTATCACAGGCAAACTTGGAGAATGATAGATTAGCACTCATAGAAGTGGACAATTGTATTAAAACTATAGAAACTTTAGAAAAATCAATTAAATTTATTGTAAATAATGAATTAGAAATATTAAATCGTATAGAACAAAGAATAAATTTTTTCAAAAAATTAACAATTTATAAAGATTCTTTTGATAAAAATGGTCTTATTCAATGGTATCAAAATTATACAAATTTATTAATTGGCGATTATTTAACTAGAAATGGTATTTTTCAAGATGAAACAAAGAATTCAGGGGTTACTTTTTTAAAACAACAGAATTTAGATCAATTGTTAGATTATAATATATTATTAAATGCAAATAAGATTTCAAAATCTTTATTAGAAGATCATGATTTAACAAATCTTATCAATTGTATTAAAGAAAATCAATCATATTTAAATGACAAAAATTCAAATTTAGAATTTAAGACAAGATTTCAACAGTATATTGAATTCTTGAAAAATCATGATTACCCCCAAGCAATTAAATGTTATCAACAACATTTAATTAAGTTCATGTCAACCAATTTTAATGACCTTCAAATTGCATCTGGTTTGATGATTTATATGGAAACTTGTCAAACACTTTTATTCACGCAGGAAAGTGAAAATAAATTAAATGATTATAATTCAAATCCATTTACAGAAAGATTATCCATTTATCAAGAAAATTCTTCAATTGCATATAACCATTTCTTTAAGAAGAAAAAATATAATACACCATCAACAACCCCCATCACATCATCAATATTAACTAATCAAAGAGATAAATTTTTCCAAAAAGATAATTTATTACAATATTTGGAACTTCTTGGAAATGAAAATTGGATTAAATTAAATGAATTGTTTCTTGATGAATATTATGAAATGTATGGTATCTCAAAGAATGAACCTTTATTAATATATTTATCTTTAGGGATCTCTGCATTAAAGACTAAAGCTTGTCTTCATGATGATTCAACAATTGAAAAATATACAAATATTATTCATACAAGTAATCCATATATTAGTGACCAAATGACAAATACCGAACAAAGAACTAATAAGAGAACATCCATAGTTAGGGAGGACAAGGACATTGAAATTGATGAACTTGATACAAACTATAATTCATGTCCCGTTTGTTCAGATTCATTTAAGACCATTGCTAAAGATTTACCTTATGCACATCATACAGAATCAAAATTATTTGAAAATCCAGTAATGTTACCAAATGGGAACATTTATGATGCAGAAAGATTGAAATTATTAGCATTAAATTTAAGAGTTAAGCAAATAACACCATTACAAGAAAATGAAGTCTTTGATCCAATTGATAAACAAATTTATTTAGAAACTGATTTTGTTAAGATGTATCCAACTTAATTTTTTGATTTTTTTACTTATTCTATATTACAATTATATATATTCTTTTTTAATAAAACACTAATGATAAGCTCAATTATTCATCATCAGAATCTTCATTTTCCTTAGTTTTTCTTGGACGTCTTTTGATATATTGTCTGAAAATATATGTTCTTGCATCTCTTTCTAAAGATGGCTTAGTGGTATCTTGTTCACTATTAGTTCTCTTGTGATGATATTCTGGATAATTGGTCCATTGGAATCTACATGATCTATCTAAGATAAAATCATTCTTCTTAGCCAATAATTTAATTTGCCATGAATCATATGGTTCACCATTAAATGTAGAAATAATGATTTTACCATACCCATCATCGGTAATAGCACCTGGTGCCTTTAAATCCTTTTCTTCATCATCTAATTTATAACCATGAGTATAATTAGATTTAACATGTTTAATATGTGTGTTGACTAATTTAAATAATTGCTTTGCACTATCAAAATAACCAAAGACTAATTCTTGATGATCAGCAATATTTCTATCTTGATCTTTAATACCTTTACCAGTATGTGGGAAATTAAACATAATATTTTGTAAATATTTTGATTGCCATTGTTTACCCATAATCTTTTTCCATGGAGTACTTCTGGATAATTTAAAAGTCTTAATTAAATTAGTAGCATTAATTTGGAAAAACATCTTAACACCTAAATCATTCAAATAATTATAATTCTCTTCAAAAGTATGTGGATATTTCAATTTCAATTCATTAACTGAAGCATCATAACTGGATACAATTAAATTTTCTGGTTTAATATAATCTTGCATAATAATAGATTTTGCAAATGAAAAATCACCTTCACCGACTAAAAGTAAGGTTTCATCTTTTCCAAACGGTATGAAAGTAGATTCCTTGGCTTGTTGACGAGCTTTTTGATCTTGGGCTCTCTTGGATAATTGTGCTTTGGCGTTAGCAATGTTTTGTTGCTTGATCTTTTGAGAATTAGCCAATTTTTGTTGGTATAGTTGATTTTGTAAAGCAGCTTTCAAACCTTTAGCTCTGGTTTTCCCTTTTAACTTTCTTCCCATTTCTTATGAGTTTATTGTGTTTCTTTGAGGGTTTGGTGAGTCAATAAACGTTTCAACCAAAGATTATATGACTTTAAACTCTTAACATCTCTATATTGTATAATTATTTAGAACTATTAAATTTTTTCTAAATTGAAATTTTAGCTCATCGCTTAAATTTTCAGAATTTAAATAACTGAGAAGAGCTTTAATAAGAGAGAAGTAAAGAGGTTGAAATATCGTGTGTGTTACGTCTGAATTGGCACATAAATTTTTTGTTAATTTTGTATGCAATTATCTACTTTTAGGAATGAAATTTCTCATGTTTTTTAAACCAAAATAGTAAGCTGATGGTAATTTTAGTAAGATATCTAAAATTTTGGTGAGAATTAGTTACTTAAAGATTGTGAAATTATTTGTTTGTTTGTTTTTAATGTTTGATTGAACAAAAAATACATTTAAACCCTTACACAGTATATAATTTTTTTTTTTGTTTATTTTAGAAGGATGATAATTTCTCTTTTAGATAACTTTAAAAGGAATTAATTTAAAAAACATTAAAAAAATTAGAGTTGAAATTTTCATATGATATTCTAAAGAATTGATTGATTGAAGGGGCAGTTAAAATAGTTACGAGACTTTAATGGTTGTATAATTAAAAGTAAAAGACAGAGAAAGAATGCCAAAAAGTAGAACAAATTGGCAAAAAATGATTCCTAGCGGGATCGAACCGCTGATCCCGGCGTTATTAGCACCGTGCCTTAACCAACTGGGCCAAGGAATCAGATTTTTCTTGTTTTTGTGGAATTTTTAGGATATTCTAGTTATATAAAATTAATTACAAGCCTAATTACATTTAAACGTTATAGCTAACGCTGAGGTCCAAGTACACTTCTGTAATTGGTTCAATAATATTAGTTTAAACTTGAAAATAAATGGTTTAGGTTTGGTACATTCTTGTTCTCTATATCAAAAATTATCAACAAATGGTTTCTCTGTTGAATGATGGTCAATTTTGGTTAAAAGAATAAACGTATTATCTAGACACCTTTATCTTTCCAACATTGTTTACCCTAAGGATAACCAATTTTAATATTAAGAACTTATATAAGTTAACTTTGATTGTTAAAACATTTTGATTTATTCTGATATATATTATCCTTATATCTAACAAATTTTTTAAAAACCAGTCTCAAAAATAACTTTAGACAATATCGATTGGTGTTCAATCACTCTGAACTATGTCCTTCCACCAAGATACATCATATATATAAACAATTATCCATTTCTTCATGTCGGAATCCAGAGCTCTTGACATATAGTGTGGTTAACGTCATGTTTATGTGATCAATCTGCAAGAATTATTATCATAATTCTTGTAAATTTAAAGGTTTTTTTTCCTTATTCGATTGAAAGACCATTCCAACATTGTATGAAATGCATGTGCCTCATTGATCACAAATTCTGGTGTCAGTTTATACTGACGATTAATTAAATGTCAAAATCGGAAAAAAAAGTAGCATTTTTAAACTTTTAAAATGACATAGAGTTAATTAATTAATAGTATATAGTTTTATATAACATTAATCTCTACTTAAAACAACGAATCTAAATATAATCAATTAAACTATAAGTTCCCAAACTGAAAAGGCCATATACGTTCATCGGTTTGAAACTGCTCCAAAAGTGAAATGTTTGAAAAGTTTTGTGATTTACCTGTCACTTTCCCAGCTTTTACTTATGTTTCAGTGTTTTACCGTTGGTACATTGACTTTTCTGGACCCTTATCAAATGATCCAGATATGCAATATTTTATTATTGCTGCTGATTATACTTCAAATTTAATTTTAGCTACTCCTTGTGAGTCACCTAATCGAGAAGCTGCTGCAAAGATAATTAGAGATATCTACCAAACTTTTGGGAAACCTCATACCATCGTATCTGATAACGGTGCTGCTTTTATTGATCAAGATGTTAAAGAATTGTGTTATCATTTAAAAATTAAATACACACAAAGTTCTGCATATGACCCTAGAGGTAATTCCAAAGCAGAAAGATCCGTTAAATTGGTTAAGGAAGTGCTTAAGCAACAACTACATGAATTACATAACTGGTCATCTAACCTATTTTGGGCCGTTTCAGTTGTTAACAGTTCAAAATTCATATATGGTTTTTCACCTAGAGAAATTGCCTTTGGAAACAAAGAAAAACTCGATACTACAAATTTTGTAGAGCTTTTAAAACCTTATATTATGAAAACCTCTGATAGCTATAATATTGAACACATCGAACATATGAACTTGCAATGGATGTGTTCCATTTAGAGAGTTTGTTAATGTCGAAGGATAAAGGAACCAAGCACATGCTGGAATGTGGAATACAGACAGGGATAGACCCATTTGTGGTAATATCCACTGTATCTCTATGAAAGTCCATGCACTATAATTACGCCGTATGTTTTTGTATTAATCTAATAATTTTTCTATTATATTATTTTCAGTCACCCCCAGTGTCACCTGGTTGACCCCCAGATATTTTTTTCTTTATAGACACTGAATATTGCTGGGAACTGTCATTTGTATAACTGTTCGTCTCTAAAGCTGACATTTTGTTGTAAATAGAATGTTTAGATAAAAATAAAATATATTAAATACTAAAGATTCAAAGAACCTCGTTC
>JAKTQC010000037.1:0-117701 GCA_030558655.1 Monosporozyma yasuniensis | reverse complement strand
TTGACATTTCCTCTCCACTGTGAAGCATATTTTTTTTTAAAATTGACATTTTTTCGGCCTTTTTTATTATGTGTTTTTCACTTTTAAAATTGACATTCGTTAGAGCCAATAGCATTGTAACATATTAAACAAATTGATAATATCACCTTTCGACACATTTGAAACATAATCAGGGCCATTAATGTTCTTATATCTGCCCTTCAAAAATCTACCCAGCTGGTTAATCTCACTCAGTAATTCGGTTTTGATAGCAGTGCCTTCATTGGTTAGCTTGCCATCGATATACGAGACTAAATCATGATCTCTGATTAAATTTAGATCAAGTTTTAATTCCTCATTAGTTTTATAAAACTTAGACCAATTATACAACTCAATGCCATAATGACCCAACTTATAACGCAAATCTACTCTTATTTCTTTTGATTTATCAACTACGATCTTAAATGGAAAGTAGCTATCTTTTACACCATCCAATTGAAGCACTGGCCACAGGCTTCTTTTTGCACCAATAAAATCTGTTGGAAAAACAATATGTGAAATATAGTAATAAAATAAAGTATTAATTTCTTATTAATATTGAAATGCTACAGCAAGAGTAACATAACAATGGCTCTCTGAAAATGAAATCAAGTATAGAATAGTCATATTCGACAAATAGAATTGCAATAAATGGAATCTTGTCAAAATTGAAAATTTCACAAAATACAGTGCGCTTTGCGAAAATGACATAAATTAAGATTTAAATAGATAAAGCAATTAAATAAAGATAAGTAAAGATATACTGTCCCTTATCGACAAAGAGATCAGATCAATTTATTACTAACAACTAAGATGACAAGCCAAGGTAATCAACCTGCTATTTACCAAGAAAATCTAATACATTTGATGGTTGACCCATCACTCTTAATAATTTGGTTTCTATTTCTGAACCAGTCACATTTCTTTTAGGAGTTTTTCTATTTGATGTAAATATTGAACTTTCAGAAGCTTCCAAATTATCTAATAAATCAAAATATAAACCATTGTTCCCATCAGCTACAGTTTCCAGTAACTGTTTAGAATGTGTTAAACCTAAACCGTGTTTTACAACTTTCTCAAAATCTTCCTTGATCTCTTCATTGACAACAACAGAATCCTCCTTGGCCTCATCCATATTGTGAGAAACTGAAATTCCTGTTTTTGGGACATTTGAAATTGGAGAAGAAATGTTGTCATCACTAGTTAAGTCAATGACTTCGATAACAGTAGGTGTCTTTGGTGTGGTGTATGAATCACGTTTTGATTTATCACTTATAGGAGTTTCGGGAATTAATGGGGTACGAATAAAAAATGGATTTGAAGTTGATAAACTGTTCTTTTGGATACTTGAAGGAGTTCTTGGGAATGATGGAATTTTGTTAGTGATAGATTTACCAGTAATGGAGGTGGATCTATGCTTATTGCCCAAACCAGGAGATTTTAAAATAGCGTTACCAGAAGATGTTTTGGTGGGTGGTATGGATTTTGTTCCGTCTAAAAAAGGAGATAAACAATCATCTCTTGGAAAATATTGGAAGCAGTTAATTTAGATGTTTGTACTTTTATATTTTTACTTTTATTTGTTTGTTACAAAGTATCTTCTTTAATATCTGGTTTAAAATAACCAGCAATTTGATTTTGGTTTAAATCTCTAGAACTCTCATTATTTGAATAAAAATATTTTCTTTTACCATTTAGTCCCTTGCATGGATGCAAAAAGAAATGATTCTGCTTGCATTATTATATGACATTACCCAATTATCATTAACATCCTTTGTGAAATAGCTTTGTTTAGGTTTAATGATATCAAATAGTTCTTCACAAGATGTAGACAATAAAGCAGATAGTCTATTAAAAATTGATTCATCTAAAGTTTATCCTTCTTTGATATACTTTACACACCACAATACTGATAATCAACCTTCAATGGACCATCAACTATATCTTTCTGAAAGTTAAATATAATATAATATCATACTATAATACTCCTCTTTCTTATATATTCTATGATGCTGTTGTAAATTTATATTCATTCCCATCCCCTGTTTTTTATTTTTCGATTCAATCAAATATTCAATAAACTGAATATTTATGCTACAAATATATACAAGAATTATAGACAGTCAATATAAACAAGAGCAAAAGATGGATAACTTTATATTAAAACAAGAAGATTCAAATACCAATAGTAGAAATGATTATTTCCATGTCTTTTTTTACATGTTAATAACATATATTATCTTTATGATTGAAAAATTTGTGATCCAATGTAAATTTCAAATATTTTCAAATGATGATACTAGTCTAATGATTTTATTTCTATGGAGAGCATTTAATAATATTATATTTGCTTTTGGTATCGTTGGTGGTGGATGGCTAGGTCACAATTATAAATCACTCGAAAGAAGTGAGGTAGTTATTGGAGTTGTACTGATATTAATCATTGGTGCCATTGAGGGGATGGTATATATATAAGTATACACAAGTATAGATGAGAGTAGATAAGCACTCGCAATCATTAAGAATTGTAAGTAGTCAAATGTCATATTCTTCTCTCTTTTTGTAGTAGTTCAGTAACCTTCGATAATACATATATGTTATATATAACGGAACATAACGATAATATATTTTTATTGTTTTCCATTTTGTCATTCATGATATAGAGAACAGGATCTAGTCTTCTTTTCTATCTCAATTGGTTGTGTTTAAGTGGTTTAAAATATGCTTCTAAAAGCATGTTACTCAATCGACAATATGAGACCACAGATTAATTTTATATCTTGCCAAATATTGTTTGCAAATATACTGGAAGAAAAGAACTTTACCATTTTCAACTAGAATAAATTCATATATTTTCTTTAAAACTCATTCGTATAATTCATCTTTAGATTTTACAAATGTAATTTATACAATATTTGGTATTGGACCCACTTCACGTCTCAAATAAAAGATGCACGAGTTCTCTAGCAGTTTCATTGATTATTTGAATAGTTTTTTAATCATATCTTTGTTAATTCTTTGATTTTTTCTTCTTTATTATAAAAGTCTTTCCAGATATAACTCTGTAAACATGACAAGTATGGAAGTGAACTGCATCATATAGAAATAGTCTATTAATAGCCAAATACATTTAAACTAGCCATATCTGTAGAAATATATTCGAATTCTTATCCCATAACTGAAACTTCGGAAAGAAATCTAGTTAATAGAACTTCACCCCGATTATCCTCTTTACTGAATAGTGCAGTCAATGGATACTCTGCAGCATTATCCTCTTTACTGGATACTCTAATTAATGGATACCCTACACCATCAACTTCACCAAAATTTGTCAAAATTAAATTCTTTTAATATTCACATTGTATCATGGGTAAATCCTCTAGGAAAGTCTTTCGTGATAACTCTACTTTCCTTCTTTGGTATATTTTATATATATTATAAAAATAATTATATAGTGATTATACAAAAGGCACATCAAAGTATCAATGATAATACGTTGAGACAGGAATATTACAGAGTTTATTGCATAACTTTTAAACAATTTCGTTTAACCAAACGGCCCATTTTCATATTAAATATACTTTATTTTTGTTTGACAATGTGCATTAAACATATTATATTACACCCATCTCAGGTTTATAGTTTTTCAACATATGATATTTATTTTTGTGTAATGAGTCTTATCTAGATTAATCATTGGGTAATGTGGATATATGGAAGAAAATATTCTGCAATTAAATTAGCAAAATGAAGTATGCAATTAGGAAGAACAGATAAATTTTATATCGATTTTCCTAGTGATACAATGGAAAGATTAGTAGTTTATTGCAATTTCTTGTTCTCAAGAATATACAATATATGGTTGTTTTATTATGTAAAAATAAATTGTGACTATTTCAAATCAAAGATACCAGAAGTCACTAGAAAAGCTTTTCACCACATTTTGTATTCTTAACGTTCCAGCTCTTTTAAAGTTACCTTTGATGACTCAACGAGAGGAAATTAAGATTGATCCTGTTAAATTAACATAAAAATATATCCTTTTGATTAAAAGTGTTTGAAGTTGCTATCTGCTTATGCTTACTCACTCATAGATAAAATTATAGAATCAAACGAATTTCTTCTCACATATACAAAGTGATAAATTACATATTTAAATATTGATAACTTTTCCTCGACAGAATATTCTTCTGCTAAGTGTAAAGTGTCATCAAACTAGAAAACGGTAGGCATGGTATTAAGAAAAATTTCTACTAATTAATATGGATGCTTCTCCATTGGTTTTATCTAACCGTACTCTCTGTTTGGATGTCACTGATTTTCTCTACGGATGTAACTTGATATTAATAAAATAAACCTCATATTAAAAATGATATTAAATCTAATAAATTACCTATATGTGTTGAAACACTGTAAACATATATGCATTAAAATATATTATATAAATAAATACACAAACTCATTTAAACTTCTTCCCAAATAATAATAACTGTAATTGATCATATAATGAAATGACACCTGCAGCAGCAACACCTCTGAAAATGTTTGCACCACAACCTTTGAATAATGATAAAACACCTTCTTTAGCAACAATCTGCCTCATACAATCTCTGGCGTTATTGTATTTTACCGCCTGTCCTGATGTCATCATCATTCTTCTCCTCACTGTATCCAAAGGATATGAACATGTTGAGGCACCGATAGTGACACACCAACCTAATACGAATGATGCTAAGAATGAATTTTCTAAAGTACCAGTTAATAACAAAGGTTTCAAAGAATCATAAAGACCAAAATAAAGACCTCTATAAACCATAATCCCAACCACACTGGGTCCAAATCCTCTGTATAATCCCAGAATACCATCTGATTTCAGAGTCTTTGTGTAAACGTCACGAATTCCATGAAATTGTCTTTGACCACCATTTGTGGTTGTTCCTGGTTTATGTGCTCTTGCATCAGCTGCTAATCTTGTTCTTGCAAAATCTAAAGAATAAACAAATATTAAAGATAAAGCACCAGCTAACCCACCAGAGGTAATATTTCCCAAAAACCATTTAGTATAACCATCAACATCTTTCTTAAATCCAAATTTTGATTTAATTTTATCTTTAAAAGCAAAATTCAAAGCCTGTGTTGGGAAATATCTTAATACATTAGCTGTGTTACCTCTCCAAAATGAAATGACACCTTCATTTTTAGCAGTTCTAGTAAAACAGTCTATAATTCCATTATATTTAGAATCTAATGACCCTTGTTTTAACATTTCATTTTGATTTTGTATTAAAATCTTAACTCTTTCAATTGGAGCAGCACCAGTTTTGGCAATAGCGGCAGAAACACCGCCCATAAGAAAATCGATAAAGAAACTTTCTTTATCTTTAGTAGTAACCGTAACAGACATATTTGTATTATTTATTGATTATTATGAATGGTTGACATCTTAATAGATAACACATTGAGTTGCTAAACAGCACAACATCTCTTTTAAAATGTGTAGAATTTAAATTTATTTCATGGTTGCAATGCCCTTTAAAATTACTAGTAAAGGTTAAATTTAGACCCTTTAAAAATCAAAACATAAAATTCTAATATTGTCCTTAACCAAGTAGCAATATTTAAACATAAAACAGAAAAACATCAAACTATACAAGTAAACCATGTATACCATCCTTTATACACTATTATATATTTGTTAATACGTTTATGTTAATCTTCATGAAAATAAATTAATTGATCACCCTCATTGCTTCTTTAAGAATGAATATACACCTTCTAATTTTCGAGATATTATTTACCATTAAAATACGTCTAATAACTTCGATAACAACAACTATATCATCCGCACCTACACCTTAAAGAACTCATTAAGGAAGCACCATTCACTTCCCACTATACTCTCGCTGTTCCTGACAAGGCCTTAACTTGTGCACCATATTATGGGCGAATCAAATTAAATTAACTTTCATTCTTTCATTGTCAAATAATAAAGATTTACCCATTTCATGTAAGTCATTCTAAAGGATATAATGGGCAAAAGAGTTACCAAAGAATAAAGAAAGATTAGGTAAAATAAAAAATATAAAATGAAAGAGGTTAATGAACAAAATGCACCCTAGAATGGACAAAATAACAGCGATAGATCCATGACATTTGTACGTTAAATTTCAAGAAAATTTGTCACATTTACTGTTAATGTCCTATATCACATTCAACAAAGATTGTAAGCGTTGGTTGACCAATTAGTAAAAGACTAGCTAATACAAGGAAGTAAAAACAATGCTCAGCATCTGATCTGGGAAATATGGTTGCCTGAATAACTACGTTCCTGAAATTAAATAATCTCAGTGTGCACCTTCATATCTGTTGAAAAAAAAATATGTTTGGTCTAATAATTGACAAAGATTTGCTTCTAAAAGTGATGTTCTGAATGGAAGAAGCTTGTCTTTTCCCAAGAAGTAGTTTAATATTACTCTCCTGTCAATCAAAAAAACTGTTAGAAGTGCACCTTCTTTGATATAAATACTTTAAACGGTATCTAAGGTATCAATGGTCAATCAATTTCATGTTGAACATTGATATAAAAGAAGCATCCTCGAGCAATATGCTCAAAAAAGTAATTACCTCTTCTTATAGGATTAATTTCATTAAAAAAATATATATATACAACACAACAACATATTAAAATATGTTTAATTTAATCTTTTTACTGTCGTTATTATCGATAGTATCTTCTGCTT
This sequence comes from Monosporozyma yasuniensis, assembly GCA_030558655.1. Taxonomy (NCBI): domain Eukaryota; kingdom Fungi; phylum Ascomycota; class Saccharomycetes; order Saccharomycetales; family Saccharomycetaceae; genus Monosporozyma; species Monosporozyma yasuniensis. The sequence continues at coordinate 110,943 of JAKTQC010000037.1, read as the reverse complement.
TTGCTAAGACTCATGTTTTCCGTTGGACCACCGGTTGGGGTACAGCTAACGTTGATGGTTTGGGTGAAAGACCTGTTATCACTTGTAATGGTCAATTTCCATGGCCAGATATTAGAGTTAACAAGAATGATAGATTAGAAGTTTATCTTACAAACGGGTTCAATGACACTACTACAATGACTACTTTACATTTCCATGGTATTTTTCAGAAGGATTCAAATCAAATGGATGGACCTCCAATGGTGTTAACTTGTCCATTAAGTCCTGGTGATACCATGCTATACAATTTCACTATTGATAGTAATGTTGGCTCTTATTGGTACCATTCACATACTTTAGGTCAATACCAAGATGGGTTTAGAGCTATGTTTATTGTTAATGATGGTGAAGATAATAAAGATTTCCCACAAGATTATGATGAAGAAGTTGTTCTTTCTTTAGCTGACTGGTATGGTGAAACTGTTGATGTGTTATCTTCAAAATTCTTAAGTGTTAACAATCCAACTGGTGCAGAACCAATTCCAAGAAATTTAATCATTAATAATACTATGAATTTAACTTGGAATGTTAAACCAGATACTACTTATTTGCTTAGAATTGGAAATTTTGGTGGTTTTGTGTCTCAATATTTCTGGATCGAAGATCATGAGATGACGGTTGTACAAGTTGACGGTATATATGTTAAACCAAATACTACTGAGAGGTTATACATTACAGTGGGTCAAAGATATGATGTATTGATTAAAACCAAGAAAGATGCTAATCAGAATTTTGCCATTATGCAGAAATTTGATGACACCATGTTAGATGTTATCCCTGGTGATTTACTGTTGAATTGTACCTCCTTCCTGATGTATAATAATTCTTTACCAAAGCCCGGACAACAAAAGGTGGATTCATTGGACTTCCTTGATGATTTCTATTTAGAACCATTAAACGGGGACGAACTACTACCTGAACCTGATCATCAAATCACATTGGGTGTTAAGATGGATAATTTAATAAATGGTATAAATTATGCTTTTTTTAACAATATTACTTATGTTGCTCCAAAGGTCCCTGCTTTAATCACTGCTTTAACTACTGGTGATGATGCTTTAAACCCTCAGGTTTACGGTTCAAATACGAATACGTTTGTCTTAAATAAGGGTGAAATTGTTGAAATTATTGTTAACAATTATGATACTGGTACACATCCATTCCATATGCATGGTCATGTTTTCCAAACTATTATCAGAGATGTTATTTATGATGCCGATTTAGGTGAAGACCCGCATCCATTTGATCCAAATCGTCATGCCAATTTCCCCAAAACTCCAATGATGAGAGATACTATCTTTTTAAGACCACAATCCAATTTCGTCATTAGATTCAAGGCTGATAATCCAGGTGTTTGGATTTTCCATTGTCATATCGAATGGCATATTTTACAAGGTTTATCTATTGTTTTGGTGGAAGATCCAAAATCTATCCAAGCTTCGGCACCTCAACAATTAACCCAAAACCATTTGGATGTGTGTAAGAGAAGTAATGTCTCTACCAAAGGTAATGCTGTTGGTAATTTTGAAAACATTTTTGATTTAACTGGTGAAGATGTTCAACCTAAATCCATTCCAAATGGTTTCACCAAGAAGGGTATTATTGCTATGGTATTTTCTTGTTTAGCTGGTACTTTAGGGGTTGCTACCATCGGTTTCTATGGTATGATGGATTACAAGCCAAATTCAGTCTTTTTGGAAGAGGAAAATGTCGATGATTTAAATTCAGAAATTAACCCAGAAGGTGAAACTAATGAAGAATCGGAAAACGATATTAATGAGAGACAATCTCAAGAATCATTCCATTTGTTAGGGAAGTTTGCTAATTTATTTCCCAAAAAACATTAATAGTTCTACATGTTAATATTACATAAATACTTGAATGGGAACTGTATTTATTTTAATAACTTTTATTTACATAATTAAACAAATACTTTAAAAAATTTAATGTTAATATTGTTCATTATAACTCTTTAACTTGTGGTATAAAGACATTGCAATATTACCTTGTTCAGTAAATATTGGTTCTCTTGTTGTTATTTGATTTACAATAGATGAGTATTCATCTGTTCTATGAACAATTGCAGCAACTTCATCTTCTTTCAAAGTCTGCTTTAGGTATTTCAAAATACCGTCCCCCTCTGGTAAAGTTAGTTGAATATACAAATTTGCAATGAAGTAAAAGTCTAATAATTGAGAAATTGTTGAATCTACCTCAATGTCACTTTGCAAACTTTTCCAACTTTCAATCAATTCCCCAAGTTTAGTGCAATATTGCAAATGGTGTTTAAAGGATTTTAATTCTTCTAATTTATTTCTTTTTGTCATTTGGGATAATTTTAAAGTTTTAGATTGAGCTAATTCACTTTCTAGTGTAACTGCCTCTTCATCATCTTTACTAAATTCTTGTAATTCTTCTTCATCTATGGGAAGATACTCTAATTGTAAAATTTGATTACAAATATCTCTTACAGCCGATCGTATTTGTAGAGGTGTTGTATACCAAGCAGGCCAATGGAGTAATTTTGAAAACTGCTTCCTCGTATAATTAGTGTAATTGTTCTTGTTTAGATACAATTGATATAATGTCATAGACTTGAAATCCGTGGATAAGAACTCTAAAGCAGCAATTGCATCTAGTGACATAGAAGTGGCACCTTTATATTGATCATTTTCAATTAAATATTGAATTATGTCGGTAAAACCAACATAATTTTGTGATGACTTACCTTCATAGTAGTGATCCACAACTAAGAGTGGCAATTCTTTAGCAGGACTCAAATTGGTATTATTTGAATATACAATCTCATATTGTGCAGTGTCTTTAGCTTGATTATTAAGAACCCAGAATAATGCAGTACTTTCTGGACAAAGTAAACTTGGTTTTCCTTCCACTCCAAACAAATGATATGTAAACTTCATTATTTGTTTCCTTAAGTATATCTTGTAACCTTCTTCTGGATATCTCAAGACTGTCTTTAATATACTTTCTTATCTTCTTGTAATTGGGTTTACCCTCCATTTTCTCTTAATATTAATATTGAAAAATTTCATAAACACCTAAAACACATATACTAAGTACAATTGAACACTTAAACCAACAGCAAAGTACAAATACCAATAACACCCAACCGCAATATCATATATGTCTAACGAAACATCCTTAGAACCTTCTGTGGTTACTGCTGAAATTCCTGTTAATAGAGATCCAAATGATAAAGAAGGTATTTTTAAAGACAATATTGAAGCACATCCTTTAGACATCCTATCTTACGTCGATTTAATAAGATACTACGAATCCAACGATCAGTTTGAACAAGGTCAACAAGTATATAATCAATTACATGAAAGGTTTCCTTTGTATTCCCCTCTATGGGTGCTTCAATTGAAAGGGAACCTTCAAAGAGATGAATTTCCAGCAGTGGAAAAACTTTTAGCACAATGTCTTTCTGGTGATAATGTAAGCAATGACCTTTCTCTTTGGATGACATATTTGGATTACGTTCGTAGGAAAAATAATTTAATCACTGGGGGTCAAGAAGCACGTTCCATTATTATCCAAGCTTTCGAATTAGTTATGAATAAATGTGCCAGATTTGAACCTCAATCAACTGCATTCTGGACTGACTACTTAAGCTTCTTAGAGACTTGGAAACCAATGAACAAATGGGAAGAACAGCAAAAAGTTGACATGATTAGACAATTATACAAAAAAATGTTAGTTATTCCCTTTGACACTTTAGAGAAAATGTGGAATAAATATACCAAATGGGAACAAGATGTTAATAACTTAACAGCTAGAAAGTTCATTGGTGAATTATCAGCAGACTATATGAAAGCTCGTTCTTTATATCAGGAATGGTTTAACACTACGAAGGGGTTAAGACGTGTTTCCCCAGTTAATATTAACACATGTAATAAGAATAATATTCCTCAGACTAATATCACACCAAGTGAGAAAGATGTTACACAAATTCAAGTATGGACAAAATGGATACAGTGGGAAAAGGAAAACAAATTGATTCTTACAGATGAAATCTTGAGAGAGAGACTGATCTACGTATACCAACAAAGTATTCAATATATGCTTTTTGCTCCTGAGATATGGTATGATTATGTTATGTACATTCCAGAAACTGATATCATAGCAAGAACAAAGCTATTACTTACTGCGATTCAAGCTAATCCATCTTCCCCATCTTTAGTATTTAAATTGAATGAATGTTATGAATTGGAAAACAACACTATTGAAATTAAGAAATGTTATGAATCTGCTGTGGGTTTCTTATTAAGACAGAGTAAACAACTGCAAAATACTGAAAATCAGATTAATGATCTATCTGAAATTGATCATATAAATAAGATTAAAGAAAAACTAACGTTTATTTACTGCATATATATGAATACTATGAAAAGATTATCAGGTCTTTCAGCTGCAAGATCTGTGTTTAGTAAATGCCGTAAATTGAAGAATCAATTGACACATCACATTTATATTGAGAACGCATATTTGGAGTTTCAAAACCAAAATGATTTCAAAACCGCATGTAAAGTTCTAGAACTGGGTTTAAAATATTTCCAAACCAATGGTGAATATATTATCAAGTACATGGATTTCTTAATTTTAGTGAATAATGATTCCCAAATCAAACAATTGTTTGAAACTTCATTAGATAAAGTGGAGGATCCAGTACAAATAAAACAAATTTTCAAGAAGATGGTTAGTTATGAATCTAAATTTGGTAATTTGAACAATGTGTATTCACTTGAGAAAAGATACCTTTCAAAATATCCAGATGAAAATGTGATTGAATTATTCACAGATAGATATCAAATCCAACATGAAAATTACATTAAGAAATTGGAATTGACCTATCTCTATGAAGCAGACAAAACCAAAATATCTACTTTATCATATCAAAATTCGAAAAAAAGAAGAAGATCTTCTGTTAATGATGTTGAATCAAATGGTAATGACACTAAAAAATTTAGTAAAGGTCCAGTTGTTCCTACCGAAATCACAGATATATTGAAAGTATTACCAAAACGTCAATATTTTAAAAATACTGTTTTAGATCCTAAGAATTTAATTGATTTCTTAGTGGACCAAACAGAAATTCCTGAAAAATAGAATGTATGTATTATTATATAGATAATTATAAAGTAATAAATAATATAACAAAGTCTAAAAATGGGAATTCATGTAATTATGTATAATTTTATTTTAAAAAAGTGCATGCGTTGATACTATAAAGTCATTGGAGTATATGTTAAAAAAGTAAGTTCTATGATATATTCGTTATATAAATTGGTAGGGATCTCAAGATCTGTAGTCACCGTTAATAGTAACATATTCGTGAGTTAAATCACAAGTCCAGAATTGAGCAGTTTCAGAACCAGTACCTAAATCAACAAGAACTTCTAAATCATTCAAAGCTAACATTTCAGAGGCTCTGGTTTCATCAATATCTAATTGTGGAACACCATTGACAACTAATTTCAATTCACGAGGTTCAGAGTTATCGGTTGCAACAAAACTAACGTTGATTTTGTTTTCATCTAAAGACTTAACATTGTCTAATCTGGCATAACCAATAGCACATAAGATTCTTCCCCAGTTAGCATCTTGACCATATAAAGCAGTCTTGACTAGCATAGAGTTGGAAATAGATTCAGCAATAATTTTAGCATCTTTGAAAGTTAAAGAGTTTCTAACATTGACAGTAACGAATTTAGTAGAACCTTCACCATCACGAACAACTAATTGAGCTAATTGTTGAGCAAAACCAGTAACTTGTTCTTGAATTTGAGCGTAAGCACTAGAAGCTTCTGTAATTTCTTCAGTTTCAATAGCACCATTGGCAATCATACAAATAGTATCATTGGTACTCATATCACCATCAACAGAGATACAGTTGAAAGAACGGTTGGTAGCGTAAGTTAACATCTTTTGTAAAGCTTTACTTTCGATTGGTAAATCAGTAACAATGTAACCTAATAAAGTAGCCATATTTGGGCAAATCATACCGGCACCTTTAGCCATACCAGTTAAAGTGTATTGTTTACCGTCGGGTAAAGTAAATTGAGAAGTAACAATCTTTGGAAATGTGTCAGTAGTACAAATAGACTTGGCAATACCTAACCAGGATTGGAAATCATCACCAAATTTATTTTCATTGAAAACTTTGTTAATACCATTAGAAATCTTATCTAGTTGTAATCTTTGACCAATGACACCAGTGGACATCACTAAGGTGGAGTTTGGAGTACCACCCATATGGTTGTTTACAAGACTAACCATTTCTTGGGCATCAGCCATACCAATATCACCAGTGACAGAGTTTGCACAACCAGAGTTGACAACGATGGCATTAATACCTTTACCGCGAGTGGCATCTAAGACTTGTTTTGAGGTTAAAACAGGAGCAGCTTTGAATTTGTTTGTAGTAAAAACGGCAGCAGCAGAAGATAAACGAGACTTGTTGGTGTTGACAATAACACCTAAATCTAAAGCATTGTTCTTCTTCACACCACTAGCAATGGATGCGACTTTGAAATTTTTTGGGAAAACACCTTCCTTTGGAACATAAAGGGCATACTTGTCAATCATCTTGGCGGTACGTTGTAATAATGCAGGGGATACTCTCATTGTTGATCGAGTTGTGGTTGTTCTCTTTTTTTCCCTTTTCAGTTTGAAAGAGTGATGACTATGATCTCTTGTAATCTTAAATAAATAAATTATCTGCATCGAAAAAAAATTTTTAACTATCAATTTTCAATCAAAATATAAGCTCATCGCAAGTTTAACTGTAATTTGTCAGTGGTTAAAGGAAACATTACAGATGTTGTGAGATCCTTAGTTGATCTTTTGGTGTGTAATTGTTATAATAAACCTCATAATCGTGTTAACTCCATGTACTTAGGGTTGTTCTTTTCCATATTATACATTAATTATTACACCAGCTACATATCTAGGGGAGGTATTTAAAATATAGAGATAAACTATGTTTCGCTCTGGGAATTCAATTGTGATCGGTAACAAACGTTTTAGATCTGTTTTGCTACTGCAATTCCTTCTTATCACACTTATGACCATTATCCAAAGTTTTCCTGTAAGTTCAGTCCCTGTTTCTTCAATAAGATTAGCATACAGTGACCAGTTTGAATATGGTGTCTTTGGATGGTGTGTAAATAGACCTGAAAGATATTGTACAGGGAAAAGAATTGGTTACAAGTTTATTGATACTCGTATCCCAAACCAAAGATTGTTATTACCTTCAGAATCTAAATATTCAGTATCAAAATTATTGGCCATGCACCTTGTTTCATTTGGTTTAAGTTTGGTGCTATGGCAGATGATACTGGTTGGGATGTGCTCGCGTTTACAAGATTCTCCAATGTATCTATTAGTGTGTGCATTAATCACCATGACTATGTTTATTTTTGCCCTTTTAAGTTTCCTAGTTGATATTTTATTATTTCAAGGCTCATTAAATTGGCCAGGTTGGTTCATGTTGGTGGTTGCAATTACGTCTGCATTTGCTGGGTCTATATTATGGTCATATCGTCGTACTGTGGAGATGAGAAATTTTACTACATTAAATGGTGAACATAATAATAATAACCTCTCTTCTGCTGCCAACGGTAATCAACATAAATTTGAAGATCAGATAGCCATGTATCCATTGGAACCATTACCAGTAGATTCTTTATCGGATCAATCGACAGAGTATTCTGCTGTGAATGCATCACAGGCTCCACTACTAGAGCCTGCGGTAACATATCACGGTGTAATTGAAGGTTAGCTCAAAAACTAGTCTTAATACAACATTAGCGACTTACACATTAAAACTTTGTAATATTAACTTAGCATTTCATTATATACATTTACTATCATCTATATATATTTTTTTATTTTATCTTAGTATCAATATTTGACCACTTTTAATTTTAATTCGATGAGTTTAAAAGATAAGAATCTTTAACTAACTTTTTACTACAAAAACACAACAAAGAACGTCATAAAACAACTATGAATGGAGCTGTTTCGAGTGTTGCAATGAGATACGGTTCTATACCAGGAGTAATGATTAAACCATCTAAAATTATTCAAAGATTTTACTCGAGGTGTAGTTCCATGGAGCACCCCTTCTTCAAATTATCCAAAATGGAACAGTTCCACCATTGTTACTCTGAGCAAAAAGCATCACTTGCCAATGGTGCAATGATATTTCCCATTTGTATTGATGATCTTAGTGGTATGTCTAGGCAGTTAAAACTAAGTTCAATAAACCTTTCAAACAAACGTGAAATAAACAACTGGTTACAACATTACAGAGAGAGATGTGCTGAGTCGAACAAAAATCATCTAATACCTGTCAATACTAGCAACAAACCACCCCCACCTGTTTATATTACAAAGGAGAAGTACCCTCAATTGAATGAAATTGTTGAGTTATTTGAAGCTAATACACTAAATACCACAGATCCAGTTGCGTTAAATTCATTGATTGATTACACCCTATTAAATAACCATTCTGGGCTTTTTGCTGAAAACATATATACATTTTTATTACAAAATTATGGTAATTCTATTGACGGATTGAATTTGATTGTGAACTCCATTAGGCTTCATTTGAATAGTAAATTGGATTATTTTCCCGATATCGAGAATATTGTATCTAAGATTCTCGTTACTGTAAATACATTACCATTAAATACTGATATCACTACATTTGACCGCATATTTCAAGACTTGTTGAGTGGAACTGTTTCCAGGTTTAGTTTAGAAACAAATTTATCTGGTTTTAACAATACAGTTTTAACCAGAATGCTTGAATATCAGTTATTCAGACGTAAAAATACAATTGAGGCAAAGATATTATTTAGTTTGTTATTGGAAAAACACATTAGACCATCTGATGAAGTTATATGTCAATATTTGAATTTATTGAACGAGAAAACCAGTCAGTTAGAACCAATAGATGCTAAACTTCAAAAATTGATTTATTTATCCGGTTTCAGAGCTTTAATTGAAGATAATCCACCACTTGCACTTATTGAATTTTTAATTCCATTATGTGATACAACAAATGAACTAAGAAATGTTGTTGACATAATTAAGAAACAAGACGATAAGATATTAGAAACTTTTGATAAAGTTCTATCATTACTTATAAAACAATATATCTTGGTTTCAAAAATAGATAGGACTGTTTTTTTTCCAGTTGCTTTAGCAGATTTTTATTATGTAATCAACCATGTTTATAATGGTAATATTCCTGAAACCTATTTGAAGGAGATTGTCATACGGATGGTTTCAAGAGAAAGTTATGGCTTGGCAACGACTATAATTGAAAACCATCCAACATTAAAAAATCCTAACTTTTTAAAGAAACTGATTGATCATTTGGTAAAGGCTGAATGCATAGAGCAACACAAATTTATAAACCATTTTAATCTTTCTTTAAAACAGAGAAGCAACATTTCCAAAACTATATAAGATACGTACAATTTCTGTGAGACAGTGATCTTACTGCATTTATCATATTATATATTCATAGAAAACTTGTTAATAAAAAATTATTAATTCTTGTTTCAGAAGAGTTTCAAGAAATTATTATTAGATTAAATAATTTACAATTAAAGTATATATTTAAGCGGAATTTGATCGAGAGATTAAATATAAGTGATACTAAACTCTTATATCTATAAAATAAGGTACTAAAGAATGAACTTATTATTATTGGTATTTTTTATAACGTTACAAAAAGGTAAAATTGAAGCTTCAACCACTTTAGTAGCCACTGTACAAGAATTAGAAAATAAAGTAAGTGATATATTTGAAGACAATGATATCTTAACAGGAATATTTCCTGTTTTGAAGAAATCATGCGTTAAAGATGCATTGGATCCTTTTCTTCCACAATGTCTTTTAAATGGATTTGAAACTATTGGTGATAATATTAAAATGGAGACAGCGGTTAAACTTTCCTTGTGTCAATTTGAAGCTTCTAAATTAGAGCAAGTTCCTTTTGAATGTTTATATACAAGAAATACAGAAAATATGATGGCATGTATGTTAGAACTTGAAAGTTCGAATCAATGGTGGACAACATATAATGGATATTATCAAAATTTACCTATGTTATGTGTCAGTCAAGATCCAATATTTCAAAAAGAACAGATGATTAAAACATTTTTAAATATTACAACGATGGTTAGTAACATGAATAAAAATTGGGATGGAAAGCTGGACGACTATATGGAAAATGTTGATTCTAAAGTGACGCAACAATTAAACAATCTTGAACAAAAATACAATGACACATTAATTAAAGTAGAAGATGCAAATATAAATCTTGATGAAGTGTTTCAAGATATTAAAAACACACTCAACCAAAACGAGAATCTGTTTTCAAATAATTTGAAACGAAAGGAAGACAATATATTTAGAGAAATTGAGACATTACAAAATATTATTGAGAATATTACTGATAAAATTCAAGAAGACAATATAATAAAAAAAATTGAAGAGGGAAACTCAGATTCTTTGGCTCTTTGGGATGATCTAAACATGAAACTCAACCAAAATATAGAAGAAAGAATAAGAGATCAAGTTGAAATTGATTCTTATGTTTCCAACATTAAATCGAATGTTAAATTACTAAATAAAGAAATTGACTCAATATCAACGGTAAATATAGAAACAAATATTAAAGATCAGCTTGGTCATATCAATGATCAGTTTATTTCAGAATGGTTATCTTTAACTCAAATACTAAACAAAGATATCCAATTTTGGAATGAAATAATTTCTGATAATTTTGAAATGATTTCTAAGAAGCTTGAAACTACTATAGAGAAAGTAGATTACATGGAAAATAAAATTAACACGTTGTTTAAAATATTCACAAGTCTTAACCAGTTGTTTGGAAATTGTTCCAGATTGGTTTGGAATTTTTTAATGAATTTTAAAGAATTGTTAACTTTTCTATTTTTATTTCCAGTAATTAAAATTCTTGGATATACTTTCAAAACATTAAAAATAAAAAGATTTATATATTGGGTATTAGTTATACTTGGGGTAGTGCTGGGAAACCATATGGGATTTAAAATCACAATGGGAATATTTTCGACTAAACGTACTTTAAATTAAATAAATTTGTGTATATTATTATCATTATTATTAAGAATTATTATTTTGATTTTAAAATTTGTAAATTGAATCCAGAAAGAGAATGCTCTCTACTTCTAATTCTATTTGGGGAACGTTGTGTCATCGAAGATGATGATGGTGATGCTGTTGAACTTTGAAATAATCCAGAATTTCTGGCAGATGGTGGTAATGATTCTTCTGTAATCACAGATGATGCAATTGTTCCATAACTTGAAATTGAATGTTGAGATAATTCCTTTTGTCTAAATGGTGCTATGTCATTTTCCAATAATCGTATTCTTTCATTATTAATCATATATTGTCTTTGTAATCGTTCTAATTGTTCTTTATAACCCATATTTTCATTCAAAACAGTTTGAACTTTTGTCTCTTGCTTGTTAATAAATTCTAATAAGTTCGAATTCATTACATCAAAATCTGTTACAATTCTTTGTCCATTATTTTTTTTTCTATGTGTAAATTTATTAATTTCAACTTGATCTGATAATTGAAATTGTTCATTAAATGATGTTGAATTTTTATCCAATATAATTTCTAAAGTTTCATCTTTATTTGTTTCATTATTAATTAAATTTTGCCATTGTGCTTCTAATGATAAATTATCAATGATTAAACTTTCAGTTTCTTCTTGTCTTTTCTTAAAATTATGTGTTTTTGATTCTAATAAAGTAATAGTATCATTTAATAATTCAATTTGTTTATCATAATTATCACTTTTCAATTGTATTTGTTGTGATAAGATATCATATTTATCCCCTGATGCAATCCATGATTTATTTTTAATAATATCATATTTCACAATTTGTGAAAGATATTTACTCAATTCTAAAGTCTTTAAAGTATCACCTTGACAAACTGGTAATAATGAACAAGTTAATAAGAATCTTGTATTATAATTATCAAATATGGAATCCCAAATTAATTTATTTAAATTTGATTTTAAATCATTACTCTTTGTTAATTCTTTTATCATTGTGATAAATTTATCATATAGTTTATTATCATCGTCATTATTTTGTAAATCTACCACAGTTAAATAACTTTTTATACTAACATTAGTGGAAATAAAAGTTTGAATCATTTCTAATTTTAATATAGTATGTCCTTGTGCAATGGTAGAAATTTTATCAATTAATGTTAACACCTCTTGTAAAGTATGACAATATAACCAAGAAGCATTCTTAGCCCAATAGTATTCACCATGTAAATCATCCTTTTGTAATGATAAAGTATGTCCCATATTGAAAATATCATTTATTGTATCATTATGAAGAATATTTAATGAAGATAATTTGAATGAAATGGTATGATTTTTATTACTATCATCTTTACGATGAAATAATTTTGTAAATAATCTCGGTATAACTCCTGAATGTAAACCTGGTTGACCATATACGGTATATGATTTCCCAGTATGTTTTGAACCAAATGTGACAATTGATGAATTAATCCCATTATATAAATCTTTTACTAACGAGGGTACAAGATATGATGATATATCATGTTGTGTCGTGGTTGGAGAAAAGATCTTATCAAATTTAAATGTTTCTTTCCCCTGTGAATGTAAAGCACCAATCCCAGTGTTTGAATGAAATGTAATTGAATTATCTTTATAAAGTTCTGTATTATCTTCTGTAATCGTTTGATCTGCATCCACTTCAATCCCGTCTGGGTTTAAACGTAGATAAACTTCCATAGTCTAGTTGTTTGTATGTTTGTGATATGTCTTAACAGTTTTACCAATGAGTTATATATCTATCTATACACTCTCCCAATCAATGCAATATGTTCTTCTTTGAATATTCTCCCTTTGCTTTAAAATTCACAATCTGTCATTTAACACAAAAGTTTCATTTTATTCCGAACTTTCAATACTTTTACACATATTTAATTATAAATAGAATATAAAACAAGAATATTTACAACTACATAATTAAATTAAACAAGTTTAAAGTGGTTTAGTTTCAGATTTAACATTGTCGACATAAGGATGTTACCTTTTTATATTTTAAATTTACCCATTCAGACAGGGATAACTGTTAAAAAAAAATGTTTTCATCATTAAAAACCACTTGAAAGAAGGTTCTGTTTAGGAAATAATACAATCAACTAACTATAACACGGATGAAATCAGCAGAACCTTCCTTACCTACTTTCAAAATAAAAATAAAATTAAGAATAATATTGGAAGGAAAGATTTTTAAAAGTTGCCAGAAACCGTTTCTTTTATATAAAAACAAGCAGCGTTACCCTCACCTTGCAATATTACCATATTAATAAAATGGGATTTATTTAGGGCAAAGCAAAGTTGATTAACAGATGAGTTGAAGCTTAAAGGAAACCAGATAGTTAACAGAAACGATGTTGACGGGAGGCGTGTTTTGGAAGGGTGTCAAACCATTTATGCCCCGAATATATGGGAATTTAGTACGTGGTATTCTGACTAAAACTGTTCGAATAGCAACAATTAGATCTATTCACAACAAGAATAGATCTTCACTTAATGATCAAGTGTATCTATATGGTAAATCCCCTAATGAAGTGGAACAATCTTTGGCAAAATTAAATTTATCACAATTACCAGTTGGGTCACAATCAAATTCACAATTTATTTGTATATATTTAAAGAAACTTAATGTAATGAATTTTAGGAGAACTTTGACCCATTTAAACAGATTCCAATCTGAATTAAAGAAACAACCAGTAGAGAATGATGTTGAATTATATAACCGGATGGTAAGTTATCTTTTAGAAGAGTCCGATATGGAGGTCAAAAGATTATTACAATTTGGATCAGATCATCTTATACAAACTAGATTGGAATCTTTACAAGAACAAGAAGACCCTAATTTAACACAATTAAATGATCAACAACCAACCGAGGATGTTGAAAAATTTGTCATGGACAATATATTACCCATTGATAATAATATCAATGAAGAATACCCTTATCTAGCTCATTTACAATCTTTATTCAATATTTTAAATGAATTAAGGATAAATCCACAAATTAAATGGGATCAATACATTTCAGTGGATCAATTAGTTGTAATATTTGAAATGTCAAAATTGATCTCTGACCCAGAATGGAAAGATAAAGGGTTATTTCTTTCTGGTTCAATCTTATATTCCACTAAACAAATTAGAATGGACCCAGTAAATGAATCATTTTATATCAATTCTTTAATGAAATTTGGTCATTATAAGACTGCATTCCAATTATTTAAAACCAATAAAGATAATATAAAACAAAAATGGTGGATGGAATTGGGGTTAATGTTATCTTTAGTTAATAACAATTTACGTACTTTTCAAAAATTATTACATGAATTAAATGATACACATCCTAATGTAACATTATCTCCAAAGATACTTAAATTGGCCATTAAAAAATATTCTAAGATTACATCGCTTAATAAAATTAAATTAAACCAATTGTTGGATAAATTTATTAATAATATTGAAATATATGGTATTAAGACACCACAAAAAGAAATTCCAGATAAGATAATTAATTTCAATAATGAAGAAGAAGCAAACCTATTTTTAAACGAAGTTGAACAAATATCATATAATGATATTGTTTCAGTGACAAATTCATTATTATACAATAAACAAATAGACTTAGTGGGTCCATTCTTAGACAAACTATTATCATTAAAGAATATCGATCAAAATTTATGGGAAATTTTAATTGTCAAAACAAAATTAAATTTATTAAAAGATTTTGAATCAATCAAAGCTTTACTTCCAAAATCATTTCAATATTATTCAAATCCTGGTAAATACAATTTATACAAGTTCAGAAAAGCTTTTAATGAGATCACTTGTAAATATATTAAGCAGAATAATCCATTAATTAATATGTTATTATTTGATACTTTAAATGATTTAGTATCCAATTATAAAGTACCAATTGTAATAGAAAAGATTCTATCATCTTTATTTTCATCCAATACTGATAAGTTACAAATATCTAAATATTTTGATGTTCTTTTAAACTCATTTTTATCAGCTGGAGAAACAGCTAAAGCTGAAGAATTGTTGAGTTTAATGGAAAGAATGAAAACTGATAGTCAATTTTCATTACAAAACAAAGATAAGTACCCATCTATTGATATTAAACATTATACTGCCATGGTTAAATATTATACAAATCAGGCAATCTTACGACATAGTCTAAAAGTATGGAAACTTACTGAACAGAAAATAATTGCAATAACAAATAAAGTAAACTCATTGAATCTACCTTATTCTTCATCATTTATTACTAGATTAATTATGTTTTACAGAGAAAATAAAGATTTCAATCGTTGTTTTTTAATCATCAATAAGACTTTAAAGCAAACTGATCATTTAGAAGAAAAAATAGCTTCTGAATTAGATCAAACAGCTACACCATTGATACGTCAAAAATTATATTTTGAAATATGGAAAGTTTATTTTCAATTTTATAAGTTTACATCATTAGAGTTGGTTACCACAGGGGTTCAGAAAAATACAAAAAATTGGACTTCATCTTACTACATTTTCAAAAAAGGATCTTTGGTAAAGCCTTCTGTTGATTTAATTACTTTATTTAACACTATGACTCAAAGGGATAACGTTCTTCCCGATCAAGCATTCTGTAAACTTATAATATTGACTTTTATGAAATCCCGAAACTGGGCTTCTATCCCATCTATAATAACATATTTTACTGAAATCTTCAACATCGAATTAGATCGTCAATTTGTTTCTACTATATTGACTGGTGTAAGGAAAGAATATATTGCCAATGAAACTCAACGTTTCCTTAAAACTGATCACGCACTTACTTTTAATGAAGCAAAGATTCAAGCCAAAGAAGAATCTAATATCTTAGAAAAGGAAAATGAAATATTATTGTTATCTTCTAATAATGATATGATAAAATTTCTTTTAAAGAATATTCTATTACTTACCAAATACAAGAACCCATTCGATACCGACTTCACTGAAGTGAAACGCACCTACCAAACTTTAAACTTAATGGATCATTATCCAGAAGAATTAATCGCGTCCTGTAAATAAAATTGCATACAAAAGCATTTTTAACCTTATACATCTATATATATTGCATCATACAAATTTGAACACATATTCTATTTCTTACTTAATCTTAACCATTTTGGCATACCATTTAGGGATTTCTTTGTCTTAGGTTCCTTGACAACTGGTTCCTCATGTTTAGGAAGATTTTCAAAATGCTTTTCTTCGACAGCTGATCCTCTATCTTGTTCTAAAGTTTCAATAATTGGTTTGGCATCTTTTAAAACACTATCTTTTAAGAAGGGACCCTTCTTAGAATAATCTTCTGTTTCTAATAGAATCACATTCTTTAAACCAAATTTCAAATCGTCAGCTAATTGTTTTTCATCAGATTCCAATAATACATGTGGATGTGGCTGATATAGATTAAACTTTAAATTATTGTATGATAAATTTCCAGAAACTTGTTGGTATACAGTTGACATAGTTTCTTCAGGTTTAAATGCCATTTCCAAATAGGTACGGTCTGGAAATTTCACTCTAACTAAACATTCAGTAATATGTTTTCTTTTATTTTCAGTTTCTGCCTTTAACTTTTCCTCTCTCATTCTTCTAGTCATTATCGGACCACCCAGATTACCAGTCTGTTTCGAAAGGATATTTTGGTATCTTCTAGCTTGCTCTACTGATAACTCATATGTATCATCATCTTCAATTGTGTTGCTCACAACAAGTTTATCGGATGATGGAAGGTAAACAATTGGTTTATGCAATTCATGTGGTGCTTCTACTTCAACAACTGGTTCAGCTTTCCTGGTATCGCCTCTAGATTCTTTTGATGGAGCCGAACTTGAAACATTGCTTGAAACATTGTAATTCCCAAGTTCAATGTTAATTGAAATAGATTTAACAATACCTAAGTCTTGGAATGTCTTCCCTTCGATTTGATTATATTCATAAACAGATGATAGAATTCGAAGTTTAATATTTTGTAACATTTCTTGTTGAGGTAGTTCCTTCCATTGCTTTGTTTCACCGAGCTGGACTAATGTATCAACCACAGAATCAAGTGGACTGACTTGTTGGATAGCAGAACCGTGGCCGGTAAGTTGGAATCGTATCTTAATAGTAGGATCCACCGATGAGGTTTTTGATTTATCACTATCAGATCCTGATTTATTTGTGATTGGTAAAAGGTCTAAATTACAACCAGCGGGTAAATTCAGTAATCTCCATGGCAAATCCATAGTGACAGATTTATCTTTATGTAAAAAAGTCCATGAACTCATCACATCAGTCGAATCTTCATTTAGCTTGAAATGTGATACACTCTGTCTCAAGACGTCATTTAAATTAGTACTTGGAGTTACTTTAACATTGACAGTATGAAACTTATAATTAACATTAATACTTGACATGCTAACGACAAATTGTTTAGTTGATTATCTTTATTAATCTTCTGTAATACTTTGCATCCATTGTGTGTCAAGTGGCGACCGCATTACAACATTTTCTAAACCTTTAACTAAAATTTAAATATTGAAATTAAAGATCATTTGAAAAGATGGACATCAAATCCTGTAATAGGGCAACTATGCGCAGATAACTGAATTTCCACAGAGTTAACCATAAAAAGATATTTGATGTTAGGTGAGGTGTCTATAAGATTAAGAGAAGCAATCATTAGTGGAAATCTTTTAATTGTGAAACGGTTATTACGAAGATATCCAGATTTAGTGACAAATATTGATCCTGAAAACGGATGGAGCTCATTACATTATGCCTCATTTTTTGGTAGATATTTGATCTGTGTTTATTTGATCCAGTTAGGTCATGATAAGAATGAGGAATTGGTAACATTCAAGGGCAATACATGCGTGCATCTAGCTTTGTTAAATGGTCATGAACAGACTACACATTTACTTTTACAACATTTCCCTCAATTCATTAATAAGAAAGGTGATAAGGGAAGAACTCCTGTACACATTGCATGTATCACAGATAATTTCAGATGTTTAAGTTTATTAATCGGTGTCGGTGCTGATCTTTCAGCGAAGGATCATAAAGGTGAAACTTCCTTGCATATCTGTCTGGAATACAGTTCGATCGAATGTCTTAAATTGCTACTTCAGGATGGGTATCAAAATGTAATGCTTGATGATCAGTTGTCTGATAGTTATGGATGGAAACCTCAAGAAGTGGCCGAAACATTTGACTTTGCTAAAGTTTATTATAAATTAAAAAAGGATGTTAAACCAATGATAATATCCAATACACCAAATGTATTACAATCTGCAAATTTTAGAAAAGCTAGTTTTCCTAACTTTAGAACTCCTGTGGTAGAACCAAAGGGTTCTTTTGAAGATGGTCCATCCCCTGTATTAAATCTTCATACACCGGGACCAACCACAAATCATCTTCCCGTAGGCTCCCCATTAAGCAAACTTCCGACAATTTCTACTAGTAGAAAAACATCTTTCTCTACAATTTCAAGGACAGATTATACACCTTTCACTTCTTCTAGAAAATCATCAGATTCTAATAGAATGTCATCATCGTCATTTTTGAAAGAAGTCTCTACAGATGAGGAATCTTCCCAAACAGATCCTAATGCCACTGTTCTACATACTGCAAGCACGGGCTATGACAGTATAAACGATATAACTCGCAATGAACTTTCTGGTTCTATTTCTAATGAAATTAAAACTACTGATTTAGAACACACATTTACAAACCATACCACAGGAACAAACGCAAGTTCAAGTGTTCATAGCGTGTCTCCTAGAAAGGAGAGAAATAATCTTCCTCGTCTGGAAAAGGGTAAATCTACTTTAAGTAAAACCTTCAGTAATGATACTATTCAAAAGAATAAATATATTCTTAGTAATTTAAGTGATGAAAAGGTACCAGACAAAGAAAAGGACAAGCTGAAAGTAAAATCTCCACAAGATCGTCACAATGTGGGACACAGAATGTCATTATTGAATATTCCAATATCCAGAGTTAGAGACAAGGATCCTTCTGAGGACTGATATTCATAGTTAACTGATCAAAATTTGCCAATATTCATTACCCTAAAACTGTTATACCAAATATACAATAACACTATAAAAATATTATGCATATATATATATACTTAAACACATAATTGTCATCATATTAACCCACTCTTCTTCAGATTCTGTTGTATAATCATATCTGTCACTGCACTTAGTACAAACTTCATAGTTTGGGAATCAGTTGCACATGTTCTTTTAACATAAATAGGTTTATTAGAACGATTCAGACTTAAAAATATCTTTTCAAAATATTGTAAACCTGCTTCAGCATCACCAACACGACCTTGATAATCTGGGAAATATTTTCTTATTGGTGTTTTCTTGACTTTTTGTTCAAATAAATCAATTTTATTCAAAAATAGAATAAATGGGACGTTATGAAACCATTTGGAATTTAATAATGTATCAAATAACATAATAGATTCATGCATTCTATTAACTCTTTCATCTTCAAACAACATTTGATCGTATTCACTTGTTGCAAGGACAAAAACCACAGCGGTAATGTTTTGAAAACTATGAATCCATTTCTTTCTTTCAGACCTTTGACCACCTGCATCTAAGACTTTAAATTTTGTAGAACCAATATTAAACTCATTTTCTGTAATCCCAGTGGTTTTTATTCTACCGTTTAAGATATCCATATCCGAACAAATATAATCTTTAGCAGCAAATTTCATTATATTATCAAAGTAATATGCAGCAGATGTTTCCAATTGAAACTCATTGGAACGATGGAAACATTGTTTAATACCTTTATCTTCTTGCCATAATGTAATCATCGCCTGGGCGATCTCTTCGTTTGTATATGATATTTGATCTTGTTTTGAATTATTTAACTTATTATTAGAATCACATTTCTCAATAAATAGTTTTGAATCACCTTCACCATCTCGACTGTTGTTATTGTTTAATGTATCATTAATGTCTTTTATATCAATATTGTTTTTTGTCGGTTCTGCTTCAAAGGACTGAACTTTCCCCGTAGATTGAATTCTTCTCTTATTTTCATATCTTTCTGAATATTTAAGCACATAATCATTTAAAAAATTTGATCCACCAGCTAAATTAGCATCAATTAATTGCAAAGTGTTAGTATTTAATAAAATGGTTTTGGCTTTGAAAAGGGACTCATTATTTTGGGGATCATCACAATCTAATTTAATATTTAATTTTCTTGCTTGAATAATCAATATTTTCATTGATTCAATTGCATCTGCCCAAATAACCTGACTATATTGTCTTCTTTCTCTATGTGTAAACCCACCTTGATGTAGAAGTTTCAATTGTTTCAAGACAGTTGATTTACCAGATTCACCAGCACCTAATAGTAATAATTTCATTTCATTTTTTTCTCTTTGTTTCTCTAAATATAATTCTTGTTCAATGGTATCATTTGCTCTTCTAATTTGAATAAATGGATCATTTTCATCTTGATTATATTCACTACTTGGAGTACTAGCCGTGCAACCCATATTCGACAATTCTTTTGGTTGATTATAATTTTCAGTCAATCACTACATCCTCTTGGAAATAGAAAGTTAGATAAAAGGAAACACCAACATATTTGAATATAAAATCAAATCATAACTATTAAATAAATTAAAAATGTTTTTGTATGTTTTAAAATATTCATTAGATATCCTAAAACGGAAATGGTTTTCTTTTTGTGACACCAGTTTTGAGGTTATATTCTTTCCTATTCAGGATATTCAAGTGTCAGAATTACAAAAAAACTCAAATTGCATACAATCACAAATGAAGTGAAGACCTAAGAAGTATGAATGATTGTGATGATATATTTATTTATTTGTTGTTTATGAGATAGAGCTATGTACATGGGATTATGTAAAGAAAAGATGATATTTAAATATGTAAAAATTGGCTAAAATTTACCAGCAGTGTTAAACGTTTGACCCATCTTTTGCATGTTTTCACCAACTTGAACGTTAGTTTCGAAATATTTGGCCACACATCTGTCTAAACAAGTGGATTCGTTGGTGGTTAAGGCACCATCATTATATGAGTTGGAAATACATTTCTTGTAACAGTTGTCAACAAGTTTGTTGAACATATCGGTGACTAAATCTAGTTCAGTTTCAGCAGCAGTGATCTTTTGTTCAGAGGTTAATTGTGGTTGAGCGTTACCGAATCCTAAAAATGACATGTTTGATGTGGGTTGTGTTAGTGGTTCCTTTTGTTAACTTGTTCTTATGGCTAACGGTGATCCCGGTGGCTGCTAACAAATAAATAATAATAATTCAAAGCTTTAAATTTAAATTAAAGACATCGATTTTGTTTGATTGATTGTCACGACGCACGACATAATAATCATCAATTCCAAGTAGAATTCCAATTTCAATGAACTCCATTGACATAAGATAGTTGAGTTTAACGTGTTTAATCATCATCGTCATCGTCATCGTCATCGTCATCGTCATCGTCATCGTCATCGTCATCGTCATCGTCATCATCGTCGTCGTCATCATCATCTTTATTTTCATTATTTTCTTCATCATCTTCATCGTCATCATCTTCCTCATCCTCCTCTTCATTGTCTTCAGCTAGATCCTTGTCAATCTCCTCAATCTCTTGATCCTCATTATCAGCTTCATTTTCATGTCTTTGCCTATGTATTTCTTTTATTTTTAATCTAATATTTTCAACAATATCATTCCATTCTCTCATACCACCCATTCCGATATCACCACAAATTAATACTTTCTCAACAGGTTTTAATATTTCCAATGTTGGGAAATCTTCTTTTAACATAAGCAAATGTTTCTTTGTCATTGGATTAATATACATGAAAGTATTCATGGCAGGCGCAACAACAATTGGTGTTTTCTTTGTATTCCAATCTCTGACAACAGAAGTAATTAAATTATTACAAATACCATTAGCCAATTTGGCTAATGAGTTAGCACTTAATGGAGCTATCAAAAAGATATCAGCCCATCTACTTAATTCATGGAACAATAATGGTTCTAAATCATCTTTACGTTTTGTTTCTTTACCATTATCCATTTGGGACATAACATTATTATTAAAATCCCACCAACGCGATCTCATATCATCTTCACGCCATATACGTACATCTCTTGGTATTTTCAATCCGTTCAAGAAATGTTCAGCAGGTTTAGTTAAAATTAATTGAATAGAAATAGTATCATGTGAATAAATCTTAAATAATCTGTCAATTATTAAGGGAATCTTGATAGTAGCTACAGAACCAGTGGCACCAATTAAAATATGGAACTTAGAATCATCCTTCTCGCTATCAATTATCATATCATCAGTGGGACAATATTCATCTTTATTGAAAATAATCTTATTTGGAAGTTTTGGTTTATCCTCTGCCGTTATTGGTGCAACAGTTTCTTCAGTTTCACTTTCTGGTTTAATATAAATGAAATCACCTGGCATATGGACAGCACAATCTTTATCCTCATCATTTTCTGGTAAATCTTCATCGTCTTTTGTTTTACCTTTATCATTCTTGATATCTTTATTGTTCACATTCTTTCCATCGAGATTGACAGGTTTCTCATCTCTTGGCCATACAGCAGGTTGAACTGATGCAGACACAAGACCATGAACTGCTTCAATTGCTTTAGAAGGTGGCTCCTGAAATGGTCTCGGTACACTCATCTTACTACTAATTGAATGTCTATGATATAATTGAGATAAATTTGTGGGAGGGATATTGAAAGATACAGATGTGTGTCTTTTGACAAGTCCACTGTTAGCGGTTGGGCCACCTGTTTGAACAATACTACCCTCCTGAGGGTTCCCCATCCCAGTGGTAATAGTAGACCCATTTCTTGTTATGGGACTCAATATTTGAGGTTCTTGTTTCTTGGGCTTAGTAATGTTTTCTCCACTAGTCTCCATCGTAGTTTCGAAGGGAATCGGCTTCCAAGATTGTTCAGTCATCTTTTGGTTAAACTATTAACTATGTGAGTACACTTATACCTTATTACTCGGGTCTCTTTATTCGTCTGAGTGTCTCTCTTTATGGTGTCAACGTTTGTTTATTTCGTAATGTATTCAGTTTATCTCAAAATGACATTTTTCGTTAACAAAATTTGAAATATTACGTAGTGTGATGTTTCTATAAGAAGCAAGGGCCAAAATAATGTAAAGACAGAGATATTGTATGTTTATATGAGCGATGGATATATAATGTGAAGTTCTATAGATTTAGTAATCTAGATCTACTTGTTGTAACGACCGTTTTTTAGAAGCATTGATACCTGATTCTTTGATTGTAACTTGCTGTATTAATTTTGTGAAACATTCGTGCTTTTCTTCTTGAGTTAACAGAACAAATTGATTCTTATGGGATTGTGCCAGTTGTTTCTGAGTTTCTTCCCATGTTGGTAATTTTGTGTAAGTAGTATGAGTGCGAAGAAAATGAGTTAAAGTTGTATTGTACAATTGTAAAGCTTGTGAATGGTTTTGCGCAAATATAAACTCTACAAGTTCATCTATATCATCAACGTTAATGGTCAAGTTTTCTGCTTTTATAATATCATATAACTGTTTCTTAGTCAATTGGGTAACATCTAATTGCTTCTCAATCAATATATCATGTACTAGTGAACTCTTAGCCTTTAACACAGTGACCAAATCTTGTAATCTATCGTAAAACAAATCTAACGGAGTGGATCCATGTCTTCCAACTAAAGCCAAAAATCTAGAATCATTCTTGATGAGGGGATAAATATCACCATTCCATGTACTATTAAACTTAATGGGTAGTTTAGGTTCCATTTCACCACGTAACCAGGATTTAAACTGATCACGAGCATATCTGTCCTGGGTGTAATTCAATTCTTCTACTTCATGTAATTGTTTATTTATTGTAGTTTCATATTGATTCAATAAATCGATATAAATAAGCAGATTATCTTCTTCAGTTAATAATTGGAAATTTTTATTAGCCATATAACGTTTGTTATCAGTGGAAAGGTATTCTGATATAATTTTATCCCAGGATAAAGGATGATCATCAGTGGATTTTATAATAGATCGCAAATATAATTTCATCTCGGATTTAGCTTGTTGCTTTAGTGCTTCATGTTTTTTTTCTCTTGATTTCTTCAGGCTGTGGATATATTGATAATACAATTTACGTTGTAATTCATCATCCAATATCACAAATGAATAATCTGTGTTCATATTTAAGATGTGTTTAGAAGCATATGGCCATGGATGCCATAGTTTCAAACTACCATCATTATATTTTTGTTTTAATAAAGATTGAAAGGACATTATGTGATCTTCTAACTTTTGTGATTGTTGACTCCAAACATAATCTTGCCATACCGTTTGTTTCCATAAAGGGTCATCCCATTGATTATTTGGATCTTCACTGTTATTAAAATCACCAAACCAATATCTTACATCCGTAGTTGCTAACTCATCCATAACTCTGTCAAAGGACCATTGAATATCAACACCATGATCCTTCAACATGGCTGTAAATATTGCTTTAGCTTGAACTTCATTCAATATTTCATTGCTAGTTGTCTTATCATCTTTCACTTGTTCTTCTACCTCATTCTTCTTTGGAACAGAGGTTTCAATAACTTCCTCCTTTGGCAAGGTCCAACTTGTCTTTCTAGTAACAGTATCATAATAATACACTTTTCCTTTAGCATCTTTAGCCTCCTTCCAGACCATCTTAACTTGTGTTATTCTCGTCTCTCTTATCTTTAACAGATGAGCATTGCTTCGAAATCTCACGTGTATTTTCTATCAGTTAATTAACAATTTCAAAATTCGATATCTTTAATTGCAAAAAAACAAAACAGAAAAAACAAGTTATCCACAGATGACTCTTTAATGAACCGTTAAGAAACTAATTTCAACAAAATAATAAGCACTAAGAAACCAAATCAACAAGTATGTCAGTTCAAGAGACTGCGAATGTTACTGACAAGGAAAAGGTAGCCACTGAAGAAACCAATTTCAAGGATTCAAACCCACAAACTACTGGAGAAAATAACAACGACAACAACCGTCAACCAAATAATCAAGATAAGGTTCAAGATAACGATTTAGATAAGACTATAAAAGACACTAATAATAACGGTAATGATAATAATAATAACAATAATAATAATAGGAATAGTAGTAACAACAGTATAACAAATTCAAACGATAATGATCACTATAATAGTTTCTTACAAAGTTTATCTCAACAACAAAAGGATATGAATACGAACGCTATGGATGATGCAAAAAACATAGATCTTTTGTTACAACAATATGGTGGAGATATTACTCAAACTGCAGCTTCTCAACCAACTACACAACCGCAACAACAGCCTCAACCCCCATTAGCAAACAATTCAATTTCGAATATGAACCGTTCATGTGCCAGTTGTATGCAAAATAATTGGAAATGTCAATGGATTACAGATTTAGGTATATGTGCACAATGTGAAGGAAAGAAATGGAAATGTGAACCTATAACTAATAACAATGTTTCTCGTTCAATCACACCAGTAAATATCCCAAATTCAAATGCTAATCCCCAACAAAACATGAAAAGAGATTATTCAATGAATAGTAATGGCGAGCCAAATAAAAGACGTAAAAATAGTTTACGTAATAACAATAGTAATAGTAACAGCAACAGTAACCTAGGTGACAACAATCCAAATTTAAATAATAATAATAATAATGCGGTTTATTCGAATTTTATTACTAGTTTGTATAATTCAATGTCTCCAGGTACTGCTCAAAATAGTAATAATAATAATATTAATAATATTAATAATAATAATAATAATACAAATAATAATATCACACCAAATTTACCAAATAATAGTAGTAACAATATGAACAATCTTCGAAACATGCAAATGCCAGTACAAACTACAATTCAATACCCAAGATCTTCATTTTATGTGGGTCCTACCTCAGTATATGATATTAGTATCATCAATAGTATTGCATCAGATAATATGGATCAAATTCAAATATCAAGTTCCTCATCATTGAGGAAAGTTTCATCAAATGTTCAGTTCTTACTTCGAGATGATCACGACCAGTCAATGTATATAAGACAAGAACAAGAAGTTGATATGGTTGAAAGATTAATTTATCCACATGGTAGAATCCTTGTGGATATTTTCTTCAAGTTAATACATCCTTTTTTTCCAATTTTACATGAAAGAGTATTTCTAGAGAAATATGCTAGATCATATAGAGAATTAACTGCACCATTATTAGCTTCAATTTATTGTTTAGCCTTACAATGGTGGGATTTCCATCCAAAATTGATTGGTTTTAATAAACCAGATAGTTCTGTAACTTCTAAATTAAATGAATTGGCATTCAATACATTCTTCCATCGCATTGATAGACCAAAATTATCAATGATTCAAACTGGTCTTTTAATCCTACAATGTAGGATGAATCAACCAGATAATTGGGTCATTTGTTCCAATTTAGTTGCTTTAGCTGAAGAGTTGGGTCTTGGAGTAGATTGTCAAGATTGGAAGTTACCCAAATGGGAGAAGGATTTAAGAAAGCGATTAGCTTGGGCGGTTTGGTCACAAGATAAATGGATTGCTTTGATGGAGGGGAGACATTCGCATTTAATTTTAGGTAGAAATTGGCTAGTGAAATTATTGAAAAGAGATGATTTCCCACAAAATTCCCCCACTATTGAATTGCAAAATAATAGTAATCATAGCTCTAATGCTAATCTAAATAGTAATGGAAATAACCCTAATATCGGCCCCATGGGGAATATGGATCCTCAATCTGGTAAATTAGATATGGACCCAATGAACCCAATGTTTTCTTCCATGATGATGATGGACTCATTAGCATTGATTGATATGAATATAACAAAGGAAGATTTCAATAATGGTACGTTAATGTTTCAGCAAATGGTTTCATTGAGTATAATTGTTGGTGAAATTATGGATACCTTCTATACGCAAGGTGCCATTCATGTTAACACCTCAATCGAACAAGTGTTAAAATTGGCCAAACCATTACAGTTGAAGCTAAGAGAATGGTACCATTCTTTACCCCCACAATTATCAATGGGTAAATTTGTACCACGTAAATTTAATTCAAATGCTTCCTTAACTTTGTCATATTTTGCTGCTGAAATAACCCTACATCGTAAAATTATTTCGACCTTATATCAAAATGTTAGCACCGCTCCAAAGGAATTAGTTCAAGTTTGTAGAGTCGCCGCTAAAACTAGATTGATTGCTGCTATTGAATTTGTTAGAGATTTAAAAAATGAACATATAAATTCATTTTGGTATGCTAATTCTACAGGTGATTTTATGTTAATTGGTACATTTGCAGCCTTGTTGTATGTTACCGCTCAGGTTAAAGAAGATGCAATTGTCTTCAGAGACTTGATGAGAAATTACATATGGATTTTAAGAGTCGGTTCTAAATCATTCGATAAATTGAAGATTGTTCTGGATAACATGCATCAGTTGTTAGCTCAAGTTCCAGGCTTATTAACTGATGAAGCTCAAGTAAACGAATTTGTACCACCACCTTTATCTACACAAGCAAATGGTTTCAGACCTTCTTCCTCTTCATCCTCAGCAAATGTTGCACAACAACAACTCTTCAAACAATATCCAAACGGGCAAGTTCCACCTCAACAAATGGGATCAGCTTCGCCAGCAATGACCGAACAAGGATCAGCTTCTCCACTAGTATTACAAAATAATACTACCAATCAAATTGGAACTAATGCTACTACTACCAACACGAATTCCACAGCACTTCATAAGAATTCTGGTGATGCGATTTCTCCAGATGATTTAATGCATTCGGTCATGTCACATAGTCCTCATACTAAGACCAATGTTGTCGCGACACCAAGATCTGCTGGTAGAACACCAGTTTTCCAAAACTCCAATCTTTCAAACGAAGTTAATAGTGCTAATGGTAATGCTACAACTACTCCTGGTGATTACAAACCCCAATTTCAACAACAATATTCACCAAGTTTACAGAGTCAAATATCAGAAACATATAGTGTGGGCCAAATTGCTAATACAAGTGAAACTCCAAGAAATGATCCTATCCCAAGTATTGCTGAATCAATATCTTCCTCAGGTAATAAGAATTCAAATTCCAATAATTACAACAGTATCAATCCATCCGGCCTTAACAGTTAAAGATAAAACACAAAGCTTGATATAGATTTTGGATTATTTATAGAATATAAATACGATATATGATTTATATGTAATATTAAATATAAAGCATGATTTTTTTTTTTTAATTCAAACATTTAGTGAATTGTAACAATATTATTTACAAGTATTTTGTCATTTTAGTATCCTTAGCAGCTTCAATTACTTCACCTGGAGTTGTTACAATTATATGCTTGTTTGTTGGAGTATAATATTTCAACTCTTCTTTTTCTTGTTCCGAAGTTACCTGTAAGACTTTCCTATCTCTGACAATATCATCCTTAGTTAAACTGCTAACACTTGAATCGGAGAGTTTAGCAGAGATGTTTACCTTCTTAAGTTCCACTTCAGAAGCTTCTTTTAAGATATCTTTCCAAATATTTTCTAAAGATTCTTCTTCCACTTGTACTATATCAGTCATATCATTTCTGAGTTGACTTTTCTTTCTTTTAAAAGGAGACTGATATCTTGGGATGTTCCTTCTTTCGAATGTTTTATTCACCAGCCGCAACTCATCGTTTACATCTACCTCCTCTCCATTTCTTAATCTTGTGATGACTCCTTTAAGAATTTCGATCTTTAAATTATATTTTGCTTCCATCTCTTCGAATTGTTGTTTTTTATCTATCACGTTTGTTAACATAGATCCTAATACCACAATCCAAGCCCCTAGTTTAAGCAGTGAGTAATCCTTGGGCAACGCTTTGGCACTTTGAGCCCCAGTTTGTTTAATTTTATTTACAATATCTAACTCCACTGGAGTCCCTGTAACATTATTCAAATTCAATCGAGTAACATAAAATCCTCGTACTAGTCTACTTCTCCCAATTATTAATTTAGTTGCAAACATCCTTGTGGCATGTCCTGCTCTTTTTTCTCATTTCAAACATCTCAACCAATATCCTAATTATGCTAAAACCTCGAAATCTTTAAATATTGAATTTTTGGAAAATTTTAAGAAAGCTCATCGCATCTCTTAATGTTAAAAATGCTAATAACAAACTACTTTAGTACTACAAATACAACACTACAAAGACAACCAACAACAGACCTATGGATCACAAAAACAAAGGTCGTGGTCAAAGGGACGACAAAAAGTATTCCCAGAGTTCTATTGACGCTGGGGTTCACACCAAGTTGGAAGAGATTGTCAACGTATTGCTAGAAAATAAAAATGGTAACAAAAATTTCAAACCATTGATTGAATTCTGTCAAAAGGGGTTTCTTAACCAAATGGTTCAATCCTGGTCGTACTATGCCCAAGTTAATAACCATGCCATGTTTGCCAAGAGTACTTTACTTTTAGTTAAATCTATTAGATTAATTAATCAAAATGCTACCATTATTGAGTATGGTGATCGTTTAATTAAACTGTTATTGACCGATTACTTAAAGGTCATTTACCGTGGGTTAAATAATTTGAGAGGTCAAATAACTAACCCAATGTTATTCTTATTAAAAGAATTGATCTTATTTGACGATTCAAAACATATTGAAGAATTTATTTCATTCTTCGATTTTTCTTTACCAAGTTTAGTTAAAATTATAACTCCATCTAAGAATGAAATAGAAAATAAAGCGAATGGTACTACTAGTGCTGGTAAGACATATAAATCATTAAGGTTATCCTTTATTGAATTTTGGATTGAATTGATAAACAAGACTCCATCTTTATTAAGAAAGGATTTATTAAGTGATAATTTTAAAATTATGGGTGCTTGGTTTAAGTATATGGATAAATTTGATTCATCTAGCATTATGATTCAAACTATTGATACTTTCATCAACAGTATACTAAATGAAAAATCTTTTAAGAGAATGACAAAGACCAAGATTCTAAATGAATTTGCTTTAGCTAAATTACATCATTTCTACCATTCCAGTAACAAAGATTTAGTTTCTAAGGTTAATGATTTTTTCTTAGCATATGGTTATAAACCTGAAACCTCGGTGTCTTTTCCAGATAACTGTGTTTGGTTTGAAGAATCTCCAATTTCTAGTGGATTTTCCAATTCATCTAATGGTGCTCCAGTGACTATTAACCAAAGAGAATTTAAATTATACAATAAATTGTTGTTTAATGTTCTTAGATTATTCAAACCTTGGGAAGATGACATGCAATCCAACACTTTAATCAAAATATTACAATCTAACCCAGGTTTAGTTGCTCCATATTGTGCATACCTTACCTCTTTAGGTTCTCATGATCCAAAGATGACTTCATACTGGTTTGGTATGACATTGGTGTTAGGTAGAATTATTTGTCTTCCAATTCCAACTTTTATGGAAAAGATTGAAACTGATATGGTTCCATCCACTTCTTTAGTTATGGAAAATATTTTCCCATCTTCTTTAACCAAAAGTGCTTTAACTAAGGCTTTACAAAGTGATGTTGTGGTGATAAAACAATTGGGTTGTCAATTATTAGTCTTTGCTTTCCAAAAGTTAGAAAAGATTTTAAATTTGTACGATAGAAAGGGCTGGAATTCTTCTAAAGCATCTTTAAACACTTTATTCTTCAATAACATTCCGGATTTATCAATTATTGTAAACACTTTGAATCAAATTTATACTAATCA
The DNA here is from genome assembly GCA_030558655.1 of Monosporozyma yasuniensis. Lineage (NCBI taxonomy): Eukaryota > Fungi > Ascomycota > Saccharomycetes > Saccharomycetales > Saccharomycetaceae > Monosporozyma > Monosporozyma yasuniensis. The sequence continues at coordinate 79,884 of JAKTQC010000037.1, read as the reverse complement.
CAAGGATAACCAATTGATCTCCTTATCTCTAACTATGATCTTGAGACACTACAGTAAATGTTTCCCAAACTTTTTTTCTGTTACTTTACCAGCTAATAATATTTATCAAGATATTATGAGAAAAGAATCCTTCACCGGTGTCGAATTAACTATCTTAGATAATTTCTTACAATTCCAAGAATTCAACAGTACTCAAACTAAATGGTGGAACAGTACCGAAAATGATTCATCTCTTTTTGTCTCATTATTAAAATTAGCTTCTTCTCCAAATGCTAACGATGTTACTAGTTTGAAAATTTCTAACCTTTTACAAAGTTTATTGAATGGTTCCGTTATTTTTAGAGAAGATTTATTGACACCTCCAGTTACTAGTTTAGTATCCAGTTTAACTGTTGTTTCCAAATCTTCCGCTGAATCACAAAATAGGTTAAACAGTATTTGGAAACTAATTGATCAATGTATTTCTCGTTCGATTAAGACACCATATAAATATGTTACGTCTGCTCAAGCTTTTGAAAATATATCACCATATTTGGTAGCATTAGCCGAACAATGGAAATTTATTAAAGAAGATACTATGGAAAATGAAGAATTCGAATTAACTATGGAATGGATTCTAATATTTTTTAGAACCATGGTTATTAGTGGTGAAAATGAAGCTGGTATTCAAAAGATTGTAAAGGAATCATTCCAAAATATTCCACTCAATCTTGTTACTGCTTACTTAAATTTTATCAATTGTACTACTACCGATTTAAACAATGATAAATATTTACTAAAGAACTCAGTCGAATCATCTTTCTTCCATTATATAAATTTGTTGGATTTCAAGCAATTAAAAAACATTGCTAGAATTCCTGTAAATGATATGGATATTGTTGCAATTTTATTCAAGATCAAGTTAATTTCTGTTGATGAAACCATTGAATATAATTTATTATTTAAAGATAGTATCTTTGCACTATTTGAACAAATTACCAAATATCTCTCTGTGAATAAGTCCCTCAGTATTGACAACAAGAAGATTTATGGCTTTTTCTTTAATTCTATCTTAGATCATGTTAAGGAAGATCAATCTGATTCATTAAACAAGAATATTTTTATTTCCCAGCAAATTCTTTTAGTATTTAAGGAATTATACAAGGATGGTTCTGAGGACTTGAGAACATTTTTATTCGAATGGATTCAAAATCTAACATCCATCGCAGTGGTCAGCTCTAATGAAGAATTGTTCTTCTTAGAGTCATTGATCTCTACATTCTTAGATGTTGATTCTTCCTTGATTTTAGCTCAATCAGATTTCACATTTGACAACAATACCATTTTTGTTTTATTATCTCAAATTGCAGAAGACTCTACCAAACATATTACATACAATGCTTTAACCAAATATTTGAAACGTTTCGGTGAGATTATTGCTCCATTCAAAGCGTTAATCGAGAATAACCAAGTTGATGATATAAATATTAAAGAATTAATTCCATTATGTTTAACAAACTCAGAAATGACCTCTATTTTCAACTCTCTATTATCATCAGGTTTATTAAATGCTAATGATCTTACACCATTCCTAGATAGTATCAATGATCGTAGTATTTCGATTTCAATTGTCAATGTTTTTAATAATGTCTCTAACCCAGATGATAAATTTGTTGAATTCTCAAATAAGCTTATTGAAGATTGCTACACAAATTTGAAAGAATTAACTGGTTCTGATTTTGAAAATGCCATTGAAATCTTCACTAATAACGCTTCTGTCTTATCTGAAGAAAAAACTAATGCTATTTTATCTTATATTACTACTGAATATGAACACAAATACAGTGGTGTTGTCATTGATTTTGTAAAGCAACATGCCTCTTGTGAAGAAGATTTTATTGTGAAGTGGATGAATAAGATGACTTTGTATATTACTAAGATCTTTTCGGATAAATCTGAATTAAATGATAAATTTGCTTCTGTTTTAGAAAGTTTTAAGAAATTTGTCTGTAAGGTGAACATTTGGGATAAGGTTAACAACAATATCATTAATTCTCAATTAGAAGCCCTTTTCAGTAATAATTGGATCAGTAATGTTGAAGTATTGAAATACGTCATATTAGTTTTATTTAATGCCAGAAGAAGTAATGTCGAAAGTGAAAAAATGGTTAATTTGATTGTTAACAACGAATCGTCTCCATTTGCTAAGAATGAAGGTGAAAATGAAACAAGATACTTAGTATCTCTTTCCTTGTACCTTTTATTCAACCTTGATCCAACCAAATGTTCTACAGTTCCAATTCAAAGTAAATTGGTCTCCTTCTATTCTGGTTCTATGATTGCCTCAGATAAATTAATTTTAAAAATTTTAGAATCCATTGAAACTAAACTTTCCTCCTCATGGACTAATTTAATTTATACCTGGGATTTATTAGATAGTAATGATGACGATTTAGAATTAATTGGTGAAACCAAGTTATTTACTCAAGAAAAGGAAGGTTTAATTTTAACTTTAAGAAAAGATTTAATTGACTATTCTATTCAAAACTATGTCTTAGATTATCCAACCATTCCATCTTTACATTTCAAAGCCACTACTAATGTTTCTGAAAAGGAAAAAGTATTTGAAGCATTTTTCAATGATTTTAAGAGTATTGGTAACAACATCAAAGTTAGTAAGACCATTTATGATCCATTATTCTTGATATTATTGACTATACATAATAAGGAATTAGTTAAGATTCATAAGGAAGAAGATGGTGAAACCAAATACAAACTTGAAGTGAAAAATTTTATTTCATCAAAATTATTGAATTTCATAATATGTTCTTTACCAGATAAACATTATAGAATCAATGATATTTCATTATCCTTATTGACTCAAATGTTATATTCTTTAGAAGATAGTCAACAATTTAAGAATGATACCATTTATAAGATTTTATTTAAGAAGATTATTTTCACCATTCAAAAGAGTAAACAAGAAGAAGTTGAAGGTAATAACAATCAACATCATGAAACTGCTCCAATCATGTGGTTCTTCGTGTCTGGTATTTGTGATGTGTTAAATCAACCTTCTTCTCCATTATATGAGAAGGCCTTCCGTTGGATCTTAAACGGTCCGTTGATTCGAAGTAATGATTTACCAATGGTTCATGAATTAATGTCTCCTAAATACAGTGAATCTATTAATGATACTTATTATGCACAATTATCCTGGGTTTTAAGTAATTTAGAGACTGGCATTAGAACTCAAGCTGATTTTGATTTCTTAAGGAGAAGGGGTGTTATTGAATGGTTATATTCTTTATTAAATAATCCATATTTGAATAGTAGATTAATCTCTATGGTTAAATCTATCTTTTTCAGAGTACAAAGAATCGAAACTGGTGCTTCAGCCTTAGTTACCAGATATGCTGCATTATCTGACTTAGATATGTCCACTACCATCCTGAACCAAACATTAGAAGAGATGGAGGAACAACTAAGGAAGAATAGTAAGAATAGTAAAACCATCAGAAAAAAATTAACAGTCGATGAACAATTACTAAACAACAAAGAATTGGCCAAAAGTTACGTGGAAATCATTCCATCTAATAAAAGATTAAGAGATTGGACAGAAGATGAATCTGGTAACATAGATAAGAGGGTTTGTCATTAGAGATATTCCTATCATTTTGTATATTAAATTTATAATAAATCTGTATAGAAGCTTTAAACAAAATACTTATTATATTAAAGAAAAATCGATAGAAAAGCATTAGATTTTGTTTGATCTATTTGTAAACAAGAGGATAAAAGAAACCTAAACACAACCATGCTATTAGACGAACTACCTATATTTGAACACATCAAGAATGATATATTAATGAGTTCACAACATGCAGAACCGAATTTACCAGTTTTAGCCAGTGCTTTAATTGTAAATAGACAGAGCAATAATAATAATAATGGTAACAATCTACAAAAGAAAAAACCAAAGAAAGTTGAATTTATAACACCAAAGACGTATTCGCAACCTCCATTATCAGCATATTCTGCCATTGATACACGTCCCTTTTTGTCTAAGAGACCATTGAATGAAGGTGGGGTGTTGCTAGAAAGAAAAAGGTTACAATTATATGCTACGAGGAAACTTGGACTGAAATTATTTAAACCAATTGGATATAGATATCGACACGTTAAGACTGGAGAATCTTCAAGGAAAAATAGGAAAAAGACAGATAGTCTACCCAATGATATTAATGATATCAGTCGTGGTAGCGATATGTTTGTAAATCCAACTAGAGATCACAATTTAATACAACGTCCAGATCAATTTCAATTCCATGAAAGTTCTGGGTTAATGATCAATATGAATGGTACTGAGACTCAATCACAAGCACAACATGATTCTTTAATTGTTCCAAGAAATCTGTTATCTGGTGGTTCAAATTTATTAAGTGATATGAATGAAAGTAATGAATATGATGATATTAATACGATGGAAACTATTAATATGGATCGTATGGGTAGAAGAGTAAGTGGGATGAGACAATCAAGTGGGATGAGACAAACAAGCTACCAAACCCAACGTGATGTTGTAAATTCTGAGATTGAACCTATTGCACCTACCACTATTGATAATCATTCATATTTTGAATCTTCAATTTCAAGAGTCCCTGGTAATTTTGTACCAGGAGAAGTGGATGAGGAATCTGATAAATCTATGGATGAATATCTTGATGAGGTTGAGGATGAAGATTGGTAAATGAGAAACAAAAAACAAAAGCATGGGTGAAATAATATTATACAAAAGTTGCTTTAAAATATATAAAAGAGTATATTATCTATCAAATATATATATATATATTAATGTTATGATTTAAAATCAACTACGTTAGGCAAGTCTACAGCTTTTAATGGGAATTGATCCACCTTATTTGCTAAAAGATGAATAGCTGGTACAACCCATTTCCCACAGGAACATCTTGACCCTTTCCAATTATAACCACCAACTTTAGTCTTACAACCAGGACATTCGAATTTCCCTTCTAATTCTTGTTTACCTTGTAATTCTTCTTTCATCCAATTTAATGGTTCAGTGAAATAATGAGAACAAATTGATGAAGATTCTTGAATATCAATAATACGTCTACCATGTCCAGCTCTTCTAATAAAATGTCCCTCAGAAGATTCTTTACTTGGTGGTTCATGATTAATAAAACTTGTTGATAAAGCTAATCTTTGTCTACATTTCTTACATCTAACTGCAGTAACATGAGATAATTGTTCTGGGGTCATCTTAGATAAATCTTTTTCTTCATCTTCAATATGTTTATATGTTGATTCCTTTGATAAGATATCATCACCAGTTGGATCTAATTCAACAGATTTAGTCAATTTCCATTGTTTATAATCTTGATTATCTAAGTCAACGAATTTCCCACCCATGGCTTCAAACATTGATAATTGTGTCATAAAATTTTCATTTGGTTCAATAATTGATCTCTTTCTCTTTAATGCATGTAAAGCCATTTTCAATGATAAACCATAACGATACATTAAATAGGCAATAACAAAAGTTGGAGATCGAGAGACACCAGCTTGACAATGAATATAGATGGCACCCTTTTGTGGTTTCTTTTTGAAATCGACTTTATTTGGATTATATTCTTCCTCGTTTGGAAACAAACAATGATCAATAAAACTATTAGTTTCATTAAAATATTGTAATACATCTTCTTGATCAGTGTCATCGATTGGAATATTTTTCAAAGTATAAGATTTTCTCACTAAATATTCTGGAATGATAACAAATTTAATAATTGATAGAATATGTGTAATATTATAGGTTGCCATTAATGGGAAATGGTCCACAATTGGTTGGACACTACCCACGTAGATCCCACCTAAGATTCTAGTCACATCAGCTTCACTCATATTGTGCTTCTTTATTTGATTAACTTGTTTACTTCTTTACATCTTTATTTGTCAATAGTCACTTGTAAGTATCTCTAAGTAATATTTAAAATCTCGAGCTCATCTCATCGCAAGAATTAAATTTTCATTTTTTACAAGAAAATTTGAAGGTAAAAAAGCCCTTGCAAAATCCCAAGGGTTATTTCCAAGCCTAAAAATACGCCCTATCTATTTCCCAAAACTCTCAACCCAACCCTAACGCCACCCAAATTTAAATTTTGTTTGTTTTTTCTTTGTTGGAAATTTCAGATTTCAAATTACACACAAATTTGGCAACAAAATTCTTGTGTAATTTCCATAAAAACATGGCCATACAAAAAATTATAATCTCCGCTTATTGAAATTTCAACTATTAAGAAAAACTCAACAATTGTTGTTGAGATGACTTCGCAATAAAATAAATTTAAACATTAAAATATAATATAAATATATTTAATTGAATATAGATGGTTAAACGCAACCTTTTGAGATCTTCAAATCTTATCTCATCTTCGAATAAACTATCTGATAAATAGATAAATATAGGGATAACTAGGTACTATCAGTTTATTAAAAGGATAAGATTAAAAGTTTATAATACAGCTCAAGAAAACTCTCCGAGATTTACTTACTTTTTTTTTAACTATATTATTATTACTTTACAAAACTATAAAAAACGGTACGATAAGATATGATAGATTTAGAAGATCCTGTGTTCCCACAGGATGATAATGATATTACTGAGAATACTAATATTGTATTAGATCATAACAAAAATAAAAATGAACATGTTGATTTAAGTATGATTTCGGATTCACATGCAGATAATAATAATCACAATGGTATTGATATAATGCATTTAGAAAGTGAAATTTTTAATGATTATATTTTGGATAATAATAATGATAACAGCAATAGCAATAATAGCAATAATACTAGCCACAATTTCGATCTTTCTACAACACATGATGAAGATTTCTTAAATTCTTTTATTAAATCAGAAACTACTCCATCAACAGCCACTACAAAATCCTTCCATAATACAGTTATATCAAAACAAAATACTCCAACACAATTTATTAATATGACACAAAATAGTCCTATTCCAGATAGACCATCTTCTGTCCCAACTATTCCTACAATTAATAATAGTTCAATTAATAATAATAATAATAATAGTAATAATAAAAAATTTATACCAAGTTTAATGGAGACAAAATTTAAATCTTTAATTGACGAGACATTAACATTTGGTAGAACAAAAGAAATCACATCAAGTCCCATTGATTCAGTCAACTATATTAATATTGATGAAAGTACATTACCTTGTCAATTAGTTTTAGATGGATTACCACAAGTGACTCGTGTAGAAAATCAATTAAAACTTTCATTAATCATGACACCAGCAATAAAAGATAAATATCTTGTTTATTTACCAATTGATTCAATTACAAGAGAAAGATTTTATTTATCAAATGATATTATTACATATCCAAAGACTTTACAAGAACAATTATTATATTTAGATGCATTTGTTCTTGATAATAATACAAATAGAAATATTGAAGTCTGTAATAAATGTGTTAATAGAGAACAAAGAAGAGCCTCAAGACGTAAATCAAAGATTAGTGATAATTTATTATGGTGTAATAATCAAAATAGAAGAGCAATTATTTTTAATAATAAACAAATATCTTTAATTGAACAAATGGATTCAAAACATAAACGTATTGAATTAACAACAAGAATTGTTTGTTATTGTAGACATCATAAATCAGATGGTGGATTCAAACTTTTATTCATATTAAAAGATTTCTTAGGAAATGTATTAGCCAAGACAATATCAGATCCAATTATAATCACAGATAGAAAACAACAAATTTTGGATGTAAATAATAATGCTATATTGAATTATTCTCAACAACAACAACGTTCTTCAACATCTTCATCAACTTCTGAAATCCCCACATTATCACATTATCCATCAGCAACAATCAATCCATCTTCTACAATGAATGAAACTTCAACTTCAAACTCAACCACACCTGGTCAATATTTTGATTCTGTTGATCATCCATTCCAAATCATGAATCCACCACAATCAACACAATCTGTCTCTACACCACAACATTTATTTAATCAATTAACAAATCAATTAAATGCTTCACAACAACAATTTTCATATTCACCTCAACCACAACAATTACAGCATCCACAACCACAAGATAATATTAACAATAATATGTTCGACCATACTGGTAGAAGAATTATTCCTTCACCAACATCAATGAGTGAGGATGGCTCAGAATCCATTGCCACCGAATTACTATACAACAACAACAATAATAACAATAACAAAACTCATAACACAGCTTTAATGAATAATAATAGGAAGAGATCAAGAGTAAGTATGTCAAGTGTTGCGACTACAAATAATTTAATGAGACAGTATTCTGCATCGGCATTAAATACAATGCATGCAATGACAGATTTTACATATCAACAACAACAACAACAACAGTTACAACAAAGTCTGCAACAAGCAAACCAACCTTTGATTGAACGTGTTATCCCATCGAAGGGTCCAATAAATGGTGGTATTGAAGTTACTTTACTTGGTTCTCGTTTTAAACAAGGTCTTGTAGTAAAATTTGGTGATAATGTTGCATTATCTACCCAATGTTGGAGTGAAACGACAATTTTAACATATTTACCACCAGCAATGAATGCAGGTCAGGTATTTGTTACTGTCACTGATCCAAATAATCCAGATGAAAGTCCTATAGCTAATATTCATCCATCACAAAAGGCTATTTTTACATATGTGGATGAAACAGATAGACAATTAATTGAATTAGCTTTACAAATTGTTGGGTTGAAAATGAATGGTAAATTAGAAGATGCAAAGAACATTGCTAAGCGAATTGTGGATGATGATGGTAAGAGTCCATCTGCATCAAGTCAAGATCAAACAACACCAAGCAATACTAATCAAAATACATTAAATGATTCTACCCCAATGGAAGATGATGAACAATTAATAATTAAAGTTATTCAATCTTTAAACAAGACGACTTCAAATTTATCAATGTGTGATGATCAAGGTAGAACCCTTTTACATTTGGCATGTTTGAAAGGTTACACTAGACTTGTTGCAACATTGGTGAAAAGTGGTGTCTTTGTCGATTCAAGAGATAAATTTGGTTTTACTGCATTACATTTTGCCTCAGTATGTGGTAATTATAAGATTATTAGACTATTATTAGCATGTCAATCTGATTCATTAGCCTTGACAGATAACGGTATGACAATGAAAAAATTATATGAAGATAATCACAATAAAGAAGATTATAAAGATTATGATAATGTTATTGATATCTTTGATTATTATATGACCTCAAGTTTACCTGTTATTGATAGAAAAATGTCACAAACAAGTTTTGGTTCAAGTGTATTTGAAAATGATTCAATGTTAAGCTTGAATGAAACACCATCCATTGAGAGAAGTAAAGTGACGTCTGCTATGTATATGGGATCATCAGAAGGTTCAGATTTTGATAATGATGAATATGAGGAAGAATTTAGTTTAAGTGATGATTCATTTAGTGTAGGTGATGATAATGAAGAAAATGAATCAATTCCAGAATCATTTATTGCTTATAGTTCATCAGATACAGATGAAAATGAAAGTATTCATGATGAAACCACTACACATGATGATAATGATGATATTAATAAAACCACCACTGCAATTGAAGAACCTTCAGCCTGGAATAGATTATTGAGTAGAATTAATGAAGATTTACCTAAATATGATGATTTATATCCGAAAAATTGGACTCAATCAAAGAATAAAGAATTGACCATTGCTACCACAACTGATAATAATAGAAGACGTAATTCTGGTATTCTATCAATGGATTCACATACATCATCAGAAGATGAAGATGATGTTATACAAAATAAATTTAATCAATTTTTCCAAAATAATACATTAGCTATGCATAAGGATAAAATGTTATTATTCTTTTGGTTACCCGTTGGTATATTATTATTAACATGGGTATTATGGTTACAATTTAGTAATGATAATAATGATTTTATTAATAAAATTAATGGCTGGGTACAACATTATATTGCCATGGGTTTAGCTAAGATTGTTCTTGGTAATCAAAGAATGAAAACTGTCTTTAGAGATAGTATAAATAATTTACAAACTTCAGGTATACTGAATGATTTAATAGTTAGCTAATTTGATATATATATAGAGAGAGTGTGTATTTATTTTATTATTATTTTTTTATAAAAGAATAGTTTAAATTTTAAAAAGTTGTTGTATTCATATGTATATTAAATATATTATTATGTTTCTTATAAGTGTAGTAATTTGATTATAATTTAGAAGATCTATAAACACGAGCACAATGTCTATCGAATAATTTTTCTGCCTTAACCCAAACTGGTGAAACATGTCTATTTGGTAATTCTTCTAAAGAAGGTAATAAATCATGTGCAAAGAATTCAGAAGCTTCTCTTGGTAATAAAGATGGTAAATGATCAATTGAAATAACAGATAATTTTGGTCCAGCTGTAGTTGGTACTGTCACTGTTGGTTTATTGAAAACGGTAGCAATATTATAAATTGGGATTGGATTATGTGGATTTGTTGTATCAGCAGAGACATCGACCACGGTTCTTAATCTTCTTTCCTTTCTATTTAATAAATCATAATTAATGAAAGGTGGGATTGGTTTTGATAGATATATACAATTAATAAAGACATCAGCTTGAGCGATTTCATTAAATGGACCACCACGAGCAGTCTCGGCCATATCCCATTTAATAATATTTTCATCTGGAATCCCGACTTTTTGTGCTAATTCAATGGCACCTGACCCACATCTCCCCTTTGCACCAATGATAAGTACAGTTGGTTTTTTAGCCCCAGTTTTATAAGCTTTAGCTAAATCAGCTTTAACATCTTTAATTAAAGCATTTTCATTTGGATATGGTGTGACACCAGTTAATTCTTCATTATCAGAATGAGTTTGTTTAAAAGCCCAATCTGCTAACCCAAGAGCGGCCCCAGCAAAACCTGCATAAAATCCAAAAGCAGCTACTCTTCTACCTTGATCATTTTCCAAAAATTCTAAATCATAAAGAGTACCATTCCCATTAATAAATCTTCTAAGAACATCTTTCCAACCAGCTTGATCTTTATAACAATGAGCAAATTGAATATGTTCATGAACCAATGGGAATTTATCTTCCTCAGGCATTTCTTTTAACCCAATGATAATTCTGTCACGTGGAGCAGAAATCCATGAACCAGCAGGAACAATTATAGCACCAGCTTTCTTATATTCATCAATATTAAAAATTGATTGTGGTGAATCTTCAACATAAATTTTAAAGTTTTTAGCGATTAATTTTTTAACAGTAGTTGGTGTTAAAGCAGCACGAGCTTCTAATGGTTTAGTTTCAGCTCTTAAATGTAAAGTAATGGACATATTGTTGTGTGGTTGTGTAGTTGTATAATAATATACTTTTGATATTACAATAAGTTTTAAAAGGGAAATAAAAAGTAATAATGAGAGAAGAGAGGAAGTGTTAAATTTGAAACCAAAGAGATGAGTGTTTATATATTAAATTATTTGTAGCAAAGTATTCTTAATATTCCCCAGTGACTAATAAATGAATAGTTCTAAGAACTACAATGACTAACTTAAAGCTTTAATTAATGGCTAAATTAAATTAAATTCAATAATTTGTTCCAGCGGATTTTGAAATATTTTGGAATATTGAATTTTAGGAATATTGAAATATTGAAATTCCGGTGGAATTATTGAAATATTGATATAAATTGACACATAAAGAGTAGTTAGTTGGCTCATTGATTAACTATTGATTAATATGTTATGAGTGAGAAATAGAGATGAGTCAAATGGACAACGGTTTATTAAGAAGAGAGACGTTCATCGTTGTAACGTAGATATAATCCATTAAGCTCGAGTGGAATACCATGAAGTGCCAAATGAGCATAGACATGACCAGGAATCGATGGGTCAAGTAATTGATTATGTTCATATAAATCTGTAAACCTCTTAAATGTATCTTTGGGCATCCCCTGTGGACCAAATTTTTCTCTAATATCCACTTGCATTTGTGTGGCAACAACTCCGGGTGCTATAGCAATGGCTTTCACTTGACCATTCATCTCTGTGGCAATAGATGATGTAAAACTATTTAATGCCGCTTTTGATGCACAATAACATGACCAACCTTTATATGCTTTAACACTTGCACCACTACTAACCATAATAATATTCCCTTGTCCTTCTATCATATGGGGTAAACATTTTGATACTAATGATACAATACTGAAAAAATTAATATTAAAATGTTGTAACCATTCTTCAGAATTATAATTCATTATATTATCAACTGGTGCCAATACACCTGCATTAGCTACAATAGAATAAATATTTTTGCCACGCTTATTAGCAATCCTTAACAATTCATCTTGAACATTTTCTTCTACAATATCTCCAACAACATATTGTAATTTCCCATCACCATACTTAGCTTGTAATTCTTTCAAAGAGGCATCATGTCTTGCCACGGTAATCACCATAATATCTAATTCTTCACCATTTAAAATATCTTCAATAATAGCTTTACCAATACCACGAGATCCACCTGTAACAATAATAATTTTGGTCATATTTACTCTACACTTTTAACACTATCAATAGTACATATATATATATATATGTGTGTGTGTGTGTGTGTCTATGCAGTGAGTCTACCCTTTATATATCAATACTGCGATTTTATCTGTTTTTTATTTTTGCAAAGAAAATCCGCTAACAAATTTAATAAATGGAAATATTATGAAAGATTGCAATCTCATCACAAGATTTACATAAACGATAAAGGATAAAATAATCACAACTATCAATGGTACAAATGAGTCAATTCTATAATTTAAATGCACAATTAGGTAATGGTGATATATTTCAATTTGATCAACTGCGAGGTAAAGTAGTATTAATTGTTAATGTGGCATCAAGATGTGGGTTCACACCACAATATAAAGAATTACAATATTTTTATGAAAGATATGGTCCCCAAGGACTTATGATCCTAGGTTTCCCATGTAATCAATTTGGTAATCAAGAACCATTGTCAGATGAACAAATTATTGAATTTACAAAAGAAAAATTTGGTGTTACTTTCCCTATATTGAAAAAAATTGATGTTAATGGTCCAGATGAACATCCAGTTTATCATTATTTAAAAGAAATGAAACGTGGTGTGTTGGGTTTTAAAGGTATTAAATGGAATTTTGAAAAATTTATTATTGATAGAAATGGTAATGTTACTGATAGATTCTTTTCTGCAACTCCACCAATTAATTTTGAATCAAGAATAATTGAATTATTACAACAACAAAAACCAACAAATTAAACTTCTCTGTATATATATTTTATATATATTTATATTATTTAATGATATAGAAAAATGGTCTTACCCTTTTGTATAATAATATTATGATTTAATGAAATGTTTTGCTTTATTATTATATATATGTTACATATCAAAATCCATCATTATTTGTTCCTCCTCTCTAATAAAATCCATGGCATCTTCATCTTCTTCAAAATCATCTTCAAATCTATTATCTTGATGATTTGTAGAAGTAGTGACATTCTTTAATTGTTCTTCTTCTAATTTTCTAATTTCTTCATCTTCTGCTGTAGTAGAGACTGGTTTAATAACATCCTCCTCTCTCATAGCCTTCATGGCATCTTCATCTTTTTCAAATTCAGCTTCAACTTCCTTAGCAGAAGTGACACCAGAAGAACCATTGGTTAATTGCTCGGTTTCTAATCTTTGGATCTCATCTTCAGTTGCAATTTTCTCCACTGGTTTAGTTGTAGAGTTAGCAAATGAATATAAATCATCATCATCACTATCTTCTTCAGGTACAAATACATTTCTTCTATTTGGTTGGGATATTATTTCATCCTCATTATCCTTATCCTTATTTATATCAGTTTCAGTAGAATTAGCTTGAATATTCGTACCATTCGGTATTTGTACATCATTATCATTTACATGATCTTCTTCTACAGTTATTTCTCTATCAACATCATCTTCACCAACCATTTCCAGTCCTAACTCTTGTCTAATAACTTTCTTTCTATATTCACGTAATATTCTATCAGTTCTACCTAATTGTTGACTTAATTTAATGAAATCTTTAAATTTAGCCTTTGGATATAATTGATGTGCCCATAATTGATAAACTTGGACAATATTTGATAAATTTTCATATGCTGATTTATTCTTAGATATATGTAATCTTTTCTTACCAATCTTCATTAAATGTGGTAACCCACGTTCTGGATCTAATAATTTTTCACCAGTTAATTTAACTTGTACTCTACGTTTTGTCGTTAACACAGCAGTTGGATCAAATTCTTGTGGTTCAGTTCGAAGTTGTGGAGCTTCTCTTTCTCTGGTTTCTTCAAGATCAGCATCCTCATTGATCATTGGGTTCACTTCATCCATATTTGATATGTGTTATATTTGTTTGTATCACTCGATGTTTTTGTATCTCTTGTCTTTAACGTGTTCTTGAATCTTTAAATTCAATTTGAAATTTACGCGTCTCTTCTTTGAATGTGTCAAATTTAAATATATCTTGAATAGTGTATATAGGGAGGTTGAACTTGACTATATTCAATACCAACATTAAGACTGGTGATTGTAAGGTTGTATTTTACCAAGATTTGGAAATAAAAGTTAACTACATATCTATTCTCTTTTAAACTTCTAAATTGTAATTCTCTTCAAGTTTTCACAGTTGGAAATTCCAATAATCGTTCAAAGCATTTCAAATATTAACAAGTAATTAACCAATAATAATAATATAAGATCGTATTGATACTAACCAATCCACCCTCCTTGCTCAGCTCAGTATTTCTTAGCAGTTAATATAAGATCCCTTTCTCTTATTAACAAATATTAATTTACCCTCCAAAAAATTGAAATTTCTTAAAGAAAAAAATTGAAATTTCAAAATTTAAAGATGATGTGAACAATTTATTAAACACTATTTATATCGAACTGTATTTAAAATCAATCAATCAACAAAGATCCATAGAGAACTTTAAAGCATTGACGTAAACAATGTTTGGTAATATGGCACGTCCCGCCTTTGGGAATACTGCAGGCAATTCTCTTTTTGGAGGAAATACCAATAACAACAATGTTGCAGGGAATACAAGTTTTGGTAATACATCAACTCAATCTCCATTTGGTATGAATAACAATAACAATACCAACGCTCCTGGTAGTTCTGGATTTGGGGCTACTGCCGGTAATTCGTTATTTGGTGGTGCTGCTACTGGTAACAGTAATACTGGTGCAGGTATGTTTGGTCAAGCCAATAATACTACAAATACTGGTTCATCACTTTTTGGTAACAATAACAACAGAGCTAATCCATTGATGGGTAACAATGCTACAAACACTAATTCTTTTGGTGGTGGTATGATGGGTGCTACTAATACCAACACCGCCATGATGGGTGCTGGTAATGGTACAGCTATTAAACAATTTACTCCATATTTAGAAAAGGATCCAACTACAAATGCTACAAATTCTTTCCAATCAATCACTTTTATGCCAGAATATAGAAATTATTCTTTTGAGGAATTAAGATTACAAGATTATAAAGCTAATCGTAGATATCCAAGTGCTAACACACAATTTGGTGCAGGTGCTGCTGCTGCTCCTGGAACCACTGGTACTAGCGGTGGGTTATTTGGACAAAAGCCTGCTGGGACTGGTTTATTTGGTCAACAAAACACTAACACTTCTACAGGCAGTGGGATATTTGGTCAACAAAACAACAATGCTACTTCTGGTGGGTTATTCGGTCAAAAACCAGCAGGTACTACTGGTGGTTTGTTTGGCCAACAAAATAACACAACTACAGGTGGTGGTTTATTTGGTCAACAAAATAACAACACCAATGCTATGAACCCATTTGGTAGTAATCAACAACAACAAACAGGTGCTGGTTTATTTGGTCAAAATAACAATGCAGCATTTGGTGCTAATAATACTCAAAACACTTTTGGTGCTAATAATAATAACACTAGTGGTGGTCTTTTTGGTCAACAACAACAACAAAATAACACATTTGGTGCTAACAATAACACTTCTGGAGGTCTATTTGGTCAACAAAATAATACTGCTACTTCAGGTGGTTTGTTTGGTCAAAAACCAGCAGGTACTACAGGCGGGTTATTTGGTCAACAACAAAATAATAATAATTCTGGTGGACTGTTTGGTCAACAGAATAATACAACTACATCTGGTGGGTTATTTGGTCAACAAAACAACAATAATGCTAATGCAGGTGGTATGTTTGGTCAACAACAACAACAACCAAATACTGGTGGTGGTCTTTTTGGTCAACAACAAAACAATAGTGGTGGATTATTCGGTCAACAACAAAATAATAATACTACTGGTGGATTATTTGGTCAACAACAAAATAACAATAATACTAGCGGTGGGTTGTTTGGTGCCAAACCTGCCGGTACCACAGGTGGTCTTTTTGGGCAACAACAAAGCAACACAAATAGTGGTGGATTATTTGGCCAACAACAACAGCAACAACCAAACACAACTGGTGGATTATTTGGCCAACAACAACAACAACAACCTGCCACAGGTGGTTTATTCGGACAACAAAACAACACTGCTGCTTCAGGCGGGTTATTCGGTGCTAAACCTGCCGGTGCTACTGGTGGCTTGTTTGGTCAACAACAACAGCAACAACCTACCACAGGTGGTTTGTTTGGCCAACAAAATAATGCTCAACAACCTGCTACTGGTGGTTTATTCGGTGCCAAGCCAGCAGGTACTACCACTGGTGGGTTATTCGGTGCTACTACTCAACAGAACCAGCAATCTGCTTTAGGTGGTGGTTTGTTTGGTGCTAAACCAGTGGGTGCCGCAACTGGTGGTTTATTTGGTAACAATACAGCTACTACTAACAATGGTACTACTGGTGGTGGATTATTTGGTAATTCTACTTTAGGTGGTTCTAATACTGCAGGTACTAACACTACCGGTGGCTTATTTGGTGCTAAGCCAACTACTAGTTTTGGTACTGGTACGAACACCATTGGTGGTTCTACCACAACCAGTGGTGGTTTATTTGGTGCCAAACCTGCAACTACTATGAACACTGGTTTAGGTGGTGTAACGACCGGTGGGTTATTTGGTAACAACACTTCCACTTTACAAAATAGTACGCAAACTCAACCTTTACAACAACAACAGCAACATCAACAACAAAAAATGTATATTAGGAACAACCCATATGGTACCAATGAATTATTCTCAAAACTTCCAACTTCAGAGACTAATCCAAATGGCACTGCTAAAACAAGTCCTATGACTTTAAATGCTGATTTGAAAAAGAAGGCTAGTTTAACATCTGCCTATAGAAAAACTCCAAAAACTTTATTTGCTGCTAAGACCAATAAAGCTAATGAAAAGGAAGCGACTCTTAAATCTATTGCCATAAATAACGCTAAACAAAAGCTAACTATTTCTGATTCAGCTGCTAATCAATCTTCTCCAGTGATGGAAAAAGATATGTATTATGCTATCGCTAATGCAGACAAATTATTATTCAACCCAGAAAGAAAGTCATTCAAAAACTTAATTATCAATAGGAAGATGATGGAAGAAGATGAGAAAAAGAAACAACAAGAAAATGTCAAGAAAACCATTGAGCTTACCACTGAATCAAATAAGAAGGAAAATGATATTCCTGTCGATATTTTGAAGGAAAAGATTGCAAGCCCTCCTGTACCTTTGCCATCTGTTTCACTTCCAAATGAAAATAATGAAACAGTTCAAGATACTGTTATTAGACCTAAGGGTTGTCCAAGAGACGATTTTTCCTGGGTTGATGATAATTATTTCATTTCTCCATCCATGGAAACTTTATCCAGTATGACATTATTGCAATTGAAAAAGGTTAAGGGCCTCGTTATTGGAAACAAGTTTTTTGGTCATATTGAATTTTTAGAACCTGTTGATTTATCTGAGATTCCACTAACTGCCTTATGTGGTAAACTTGTTGTTTTTGAACAAAAAACTTGTATTGTGTACCCATATGCTATTAATAAGCCAGAACCAGGGAAGGGTATTAATGTTCGTGCAAGAATTACATGTTACAACTGTTACCCAATTGATAAAGAAACAAGAACACCAATTAAAGATGGGGAGCATCAACTGGTTAAGAGACATATCAGACAACTTAAGGGGATTCAAAATACCAAGTTTGAACAATATGACGTGGCAACTGGTGACTATGTTTTCAATGTGGCAAATACTGTATTTTAAAGTAATTAATCTTCCATTCAACATAACCAAGAATTTGCATTAATCTAATGTAGATGAACTGTAACTGTATAATCATTTGTACCTTTCTATATTAACGCATATAATTTTCAATTGAAATTATTTTCTCATTTATAACAACAATTAAAGATAAAAGGTATATTTTAATAACATTAAAGAAACACTTCTTATAAACAAAAATAAATCAGACAAAGTTTAATATATTTGTTAAAAGATATAAAAAAGGAACTGATGAATGGTATGTTGTACAAGATTTTAATAGGAGTGGATATTCTAAGAATAGACATTAATGACTATACTATAAAAAAGTAACTATACTATAAAAAGTAACTCTACTATTAATAGATATCAATCTATGAAACTTGTAGATAATTACAATATTCGATAAAAAGATAATTAATATATAAATGGATTAAATGTTACTCTAAGAAGTTATTTAATCAATATATTTAATCTGTATAATATTATATAAGAAAAATAAAACACACAATAAAATATTAAATGTCGGATAATATAAACAACACTGTGTCAACTGAGTCTACTATGTTGAACGTAGACATTACTAGGTACTTGCAACAACACGGTATACCAACTATTTTACAGGTTTCTACATTACAAAATGTTGGAATTTAAAAAAATAAATGCCATCTCCTAGAATCGAACCAGGGTTTCATCGGCCACAACGATGTGTACTAACCACTATACTAAGATGGCTTGGATGAGAAATTATCAGACAAGTGATTCTTTTAACTCATCTAAAAGATGGCAGTTTCTACTCTTAAACCATCCCTATGGAGTTCAGAAATTAAAGCTGAGGGTTCCCAACTTTAAACCAACTTATAATAGTTGAACCTATAAGGTTTAGAAGTATTTTCTTCGGTTCTACATTACAAACAACTAGGTTTAGGATTTTAATTCTATTTAATTTGTCTTTCTTTCATTCTTTTACTTTCTCAAACTTTCTTTTGTTTTACATTGTTCAGACAAGTAACATACTTGAAACTTATCCTGTCAAAGAAGTTATCTTTATTACTAATTTATCAGTAATTATGATTTTATCTCATTGTTGGAATATGATACTAATGAATATCATATTCATTGTAATTGATCTAATTCAGTGATTCCATAATCGTATGCATGGTGTGTGGGTGATCACTACAGTATGGAAAATCCATTTCCACCTATGTGTCACATTTTCCTCGAGCTCTGGTGTCATTTTACATTAGAAATTAATTAAGTTTCAATAATGAAAAAATATTAATTTTTAAACTTTTAAAATGACATTATATGATATCTCCTTTCTTTTTATTATAATTCATCGTTAAATGAATTAATCAAAATGCTGGTTTATTTCATCTCTTGTTTTAATTCTTCTATATACTGAATAGTTTTTAACCATTCATTAACCTGGATATTTCATGTCTCTTTAATTTGAGAATTTATATATAAAGTCGAGACATTTCATTTCTCATTTATATTATTTATTTGAAATCATTTTGATATATTTTTTTTATTTTTTAGATTTCTGCACAAAAATACAGAAGACTTTATAGTCATACATACACCAAAAACAAATATTTACATCATATAACATCTAAATTAGAATACCTGGATCTAACAATTCAACCGTCAATTCCTCATTTTATCAAATTCCATGAACGAACAGGCCAGAGAGGTCCAGCACCATGATGGTGTTTAAACAATATTTTTATTGTTTTAATAGAAATGTTAATAACTCTGGAACTAGAAACTGTGAGTAAATCAAACTTTAACCATTTATTCTCATGTCTAAACTAATATTATTTAGCCAATTGATAAATGTGTATTATAATCTCAGCGTTAGCTATAGTGTTTGAATATAATTAAAGATACGATCAAATAAAGTGGTTACCCTGGACATATGTCTAACAAAAATACTATTTTTACACTTTTTTATATCATACTAATTTAATCATGTATTCTTCATAACTCTAAGTAATAAGTGTAAATTTTGACATAAAACAAATTGCACATTGAAATAATCATGAGAGTAACACTCATAGTTTAATATAAAGGATTTAACATTTTTTTGAAAATTTGTTTCTTCAAAATCTAGTAATTGGTGAAAAAAGCTAAATTTAACTTTTGCTTAACAAGAAAAACTAATAGCTTACAAAAACAAAGTTTTATAAGTACCAAATACATCAGATTGTTCAAATGCTTAAAATTACAAAATATGTATGTATAATAATGTTAATAAATAATATTAACTAATTTGTATCTACTTTTACATCATTATTTTCACCATCCTTAATTGTAGAACTGTGTTCAGTTGTTTCTTCATTTACATCATCACTATCTTCTAAAGCTTTATCCTTAGACCATGGAACTAAATCTGGAATGAAAGAACAGTCATAAATGGAATCAAAAATTTGTTGGAAATTATCATAAAGGTCGAATTTTTGTAAATCATCTAATCTCAAATTAAATAAAATTCTGAAATTTATTAACAATTCACTGTTACTTCTAAATGTAGAAATAAATTCATTCTTTGTACCGTTCATAGCTAAAGCAATATCTAATTCATCTAATATTATTTCATACTCATCCTTTTTTGGCGAATCAGTGAAAATATGGAATAAAAGTTTGTTAATTGACAATAATTTATCTACTAAATCTAATCTGGATTCATTATGTTTATCTAGGTTTTTCTTTTGAGATAATTTAGTTACTAAAGAACTCACTTTAGAAGTTACTTGATAATTTTGTGGTCCCATCCCAACAATAGACCAATCTTCATCATCTTCATAATGATATTTCTCTATTATTGGTTTTGGTGGATTGGGTTTTCTCCCGACTTTAGCCTTTTTCTTTGGCGGTGGAGCTGGAACAGTCTTTTTAACAATTCCTTCTTTAACTTCTTTATCTGTTGATCTAGTATTTCTTCTCTTGGTTGCCCTGGTTTGTGGTTTTACTTCTTCTTGTTGCCCTTCCTCTTCTTCCTCTTCTTCTTCTTCAGGTTTTTGCTCACGTAAATGTCTTTGTCTAATTGATATTCTAGTTGGTCTTTCTGGACTTAATTCCCTTTTCTTACGTCTTGTTCTTGTAGATCGACTACTACGTGTTGAATCCACTGACGATTCACCTTCTGTATATTCTTCATCATCAGCATTTGTCTTTCTATTTTTGGATCCATATTCAACAAATTCCCAAACATCAATTCCATTACCTTTAAACCCATCACAAGCCATTTCATAAGCTGGGATCAATCTTTTATGTTTACCAGAGGATTCGTTTTCATTTAACCAATCTTTACATTCTTTTAATGTTAATGGTTGTAAATTATCATATTTAACCCAAATGTAAGAATCATCTTTAAAGAATTTAACACAATATATTTCTTGTAGGGTTGAATATTTCTTAAATTTAAGGATCTTAGAATAAATGATATAATTATCATCATTATCTTGGTGTTCTTCATCATCATCTTCATTTTCATTTTCATCCACGTAAACATGAGAATTATTCTTTAATACGTTAGGTGGTATGATTTCATTAGGTATAATCATCGCTGGCCATGCCGGATAGCCTTTCACTTTGGCCAAAACAATATCAGTTGGTTGATATACGTCTTGTTGTTGTGAGAGTTTTTGTTTAATCTCTTGTTGTTTTTGGTGTCTTGTATTATGTTTCTTGAAAGGCATTGTTTAAATCAAAAAATTGGGGGTAAAGACTCAAAAAAATTGGACCAGTTCAACTTCTAATAGTGGGACAGTTAATATATCGTTCAATTGATATTGTGGTGCTGGCTATTTTTTTCACTGTTCTTGTCTTTTACTTATTCAAATCTCTTATTATGATTGTTTTTTTTAACAGCTTAAATTTCAATTTCGATTCGAAAAGTTATTATTTATTTAAAGAGATCAATTACTATGGTACAACTAAATAGAAATGAACAGTTACAGTGTGTGGATATATAATGATATGTATGTATAGTTGACGATTAAAACACATGTATGTAATATGTGTTTTAATTTGTTGTCGTAGAAGTTGGTGTGGTTTGGGGAGTTGGAGATGGTGAAGGAGCGTTTAAGCAAGCTCTAATCAAATCTTTCCCAGTCTTATCTCTTACAATTGGTTCTAGTTTGGGCGTAGAGAATGTGTAAACCATACCTGAATGTCCCAGAATCAGTAAAAGAATATTTGCTCCCGTTAGAACACTTAATTCGTAAGCTTTCTTCATAATACCATGTCTTCTCTTGGCAAATGTCACTTGTCGTCTTGTTCTGTTATCTATATATTTGATTGGGATCTTTCTACGAACATCCTTAGGTTCAGCAATCATTTCAATTTCATCTACAAATTCATCATCAATATCTTCTTCTTCTTCTTCTCCTTCTTCAATATCTTCATCATCAACGTCTTCCTCTTCCTCATCTTCTTCAATCTCTTCATCATCAACATCCTCCTCGTCTTCCACATCATCATCCTCACCCCCTTCAGGAAACTCTTCATCATTTTCAGTTAGTGTTGTGGTGGTTGTGTCTTTATTTGATTTATTAACTACTAAAGTAGCCATTTTCTTCTTTGGTGAGACAGTTCTACTCACAGAGCCTTCAGCTTTCCGTTTCTTTGTTATGACAGCCATTCTTTATAATATACTTAATCACCCTTTGTTCTGTGACTCTATAACCTGTGCTATACCCTTCTTTACTGATGATAGAATATCTTCTTTAAACAAGTTGTAAGTTTAAACTTTTCAAGCTTTTAGATTAAAGATATTTTATGAAGACAAGAGAATTGTCACTTAGGTAGAGGAACGAGAGTGATCGATCCTACAACGCTAATCAATGCTATTATATAATTCTTGTTTTGTTAAGTTAAAGTTATACAAAAGAGTACTTATCTATATCAGATTATTTCTATCTATCCAATGTGTGAGTAAAATGACTTAAAAAAACAATCGTAACTTGATTGTAGAAGTCACTACGTTCACCTCATTTCTCTACAAGAACAAGACACATACCCCTCTATCATAGCCGTATCTACTGTTACTCTCTTGTGTACATCCTTCTCTTTAATCCTTACTCTCTACCCCTCCACTATTTAAAGACTCCAATGTCTCTCCTCACTATAAATAAGAGATCAAAATTTCCACCAAAAATTTTTCACTTAAAATTCAGACCCACTCTTTAAAGACTAACCTTTTAAGTTAAAGAAAGAAAGAGAACAGAGTATATCGTTACAAGACCTTCATCAAAAATCAAGTGAGAATAACCATGTCGTATTATAACAGATACAGAAATAAGAGAAGACAAGATAATAATAATAATAATGGGAATGGGAATGGTAATAATCTCATGGGTAAAAATGGTAGTGATTTATCAAATAATGGTGGATTACAAGTACCAGATGCAATTTTTGATTTAGGTAAGAATAAAAGAGTGACAGTAAGACAATTTAGAAATATTAATTTAATTGATATTAGAGAATATTATCAAGATTCCGCTACGGGAGAATTAAGACCTGGTAAGAAAGGTATTTCTTTAACTGAAGATCTTTATGATGAATTATTAAAACATAGATTAAATATTGATGAAGCTTTGAGACGATTTGGGTCTCGTAGACCAAGAACTAAATTGGTTAGATTATTATCAGATGATGAATATGATGACGACGATGATGATAAGAAAGATAATAATAATGGTGGTGATGAAGATAAGAAGAAGAAAAATACTACTGAAGAAAATGAAAAGAAGAAGAATGAAAGAAATAAAGATGATTCAAAAGCGAAAAGAGAAAGAGATTATAGTGATTCTGAGGGGAAAGATACTAAGAAGAGAAAACCCGCTGCTGCTACGTTGTTACCTCATGAGGAAAGTATTGAAAATGCTAAGAGAGAAGCCAATGCAACTTTAGTGATTCCAGGTATGGGTAAACAACAACAACAAATCAAGAAGGAAGCAGAAGTCAAGAAACAAGACCCAGTACCTCAATTGGCTGCTGCTGTGGAAAAACCTAAAGCCAAAACCGAAACCGTTGCTGCTGCTACAACTGCCAAACCAACAAATGGCGATGAATCTAGTGATGAAGAATTTGCCGAAAGTTTACAAGCTGAAATGGATAAGATGATGGATGAAAGCAGCGAAGAGGAGTAAACCCCATTTATATAATTAAATAACATTGTACAGTTCAAACCCATAATCTCTTTCTTAATAGTCCCTTTGGCAACAGTGTCTTACAGTTTCATTAGGAACATAACGTGAGGGTAATGGAATCTGTTGCAAAAAATGGCAAGAAATTCTAAATAGCGATGACTTTGAAAAAAATCACAAATCGTTCGAGTTGTCTTTAAACCGTTTATTCTCATTTGAAACTGAGATAATCACACAAGAAACAGTATACAACTAAGGGTTAATAGTGGTTTCAGTTCATATCCCACATACATATATAGATTATACAGTGGTATCATCTCGAAAGAAAAGTTTATTTTGATTTTATTATTTAATTTATAGACAAATCTCATCTTTGTGTTCTGTCTTTTTTTAAATTTAAATATAACGCACAAAAGATTTACAAAATATATGTTAGTTTCCTTCAAGATATTGAAGATCAACTAATTAAATACATATTAAATTGGTGCCTATTTTATAGAATAAGATAAAAAATATTTAAATAATAAGTTGGGAATCCCATTGGCAAATGGTTTTATATGGATTATTATTATGATGTCTCAAGTAACTCCGATTTTTAATAATATGTCCCCACAACAACAAGATAATAATAATAATAATATAGATGAAGATGACAGTAATAGTGTTCCAAGTAGTAAGCCTATGTCTCCAACGTCTTTGTTATCTATAGTTGAAGATCCAGTAAATTCCACTATCCCATTAAGAAATGCTACCACGGAACCTATAACTAATTTAGATGAATTCTCATCATTTGATATAGTTAATTTATCTACCACTGCTTTAGATCAAATGGTTGATAATACTGATACAACAACAACTGATAATTTTTTTGCCAATCCATTTGATGATAATACACATATTACACCAAATCCATTAGATTCAAATGACACCTCAACAAGTAATATGCTATTATTAAATACATCTAGTGGTATAGTATCCTCGAATATGAGTAACACTACAGATACCAATAATACTAATACTAATAACAGTTTAAATAAAGATATTTTAACTCCAACATTAAACGATTTATTATCAACAAGATCTGAATCGCCAAGGAATTTAAAATCACAACAACGTAAGACACAAATTAATATGGATCTGTTCAATTCAGATTTATTTAATAATAAAAATCCACAAAGAGAAGTAAGTCCCGGTACAAATATGAATCCTGTTAGTGTTTCACCAAATAAACTAGTACCAAATCCAAATATGAATTTCTCTGATTCTTATTTGGATAAAGTAAGTAATAAATTGTTTAATTTAGAAGAACCAAGTACAAATTTGGATGATTTATTTAATGATGTCTCATCATCGAATGATAAAGGTCCAGATGAGATTGATAATGAAGATGAAGATGAAATTGATGAAAATAATAATAATAATGAAAATAATGACTTACTTTTAACAAACTCTTTATTAAATGTTGATGATAATTATAGAAGGCATAGTGATGTCATGTTGAATAATACTAATGTTGTCCCCACCATGACTCCAACATCAAGAGCATCTATATCACATCAGTTTGATATGTGGAGTGGGTTACAAAAGACTAAGAATCATAAAAATTCATTGCATAATAGACTCAATCATAATAAGAAAAATAATATTAATGATTCAAGTATATTGAAACCAACACCAAATAGACAAATCGATAATAATATATCAAATATGCTTGATGATTTTAATTTAAATTTTGCTGATCCATCTGATAAAAATAATGATTTAAGTGATCAAACCACTGGTTCAACAGAAAACATTTTATCACCATCATCACCTAAGAATGAAAGAAGATACAGTGTTAGAAAAGCTGCACATCGTGGATCTGTTCCAGCAATTGATGTTGAAATCTTAAGAAGATTATCTACATCAGCTGGTATGACTCCATCAAGTAATTTCTCATCTTCTGAAAATGGTACTACGAATGGTGGTCGTACAATGAGTAGTACAGTCAATTCAACAACAACATCTCAAGGTTTATTAAGTAGTAATGGTACACCAAATGATGATATGATGAATAATATTAATAATATAAAGAGTAATAATAGTAGTACTGATAATTTCCCAAATAGATTATCACCAGATTATCCAGGAAATAGATTTATTCAAAATAACAATCATAATAATAATATGAGTAATAACAATGGACCAAGAATGGTATTTAATGAAACTTTTAACAATAATAACAATAATATAATAAATTCTAATGGTAAAACTGATAGTAATGATCCACAATATAATTCATCTTATGTTTCATTACCACAAAGAACTGTTAGATCTGCATCTGTGGCTAATATATCAAGTAATAGAATGCCATCATCAGCATATAATCTACCAATGAGAACTTATTCTCCACCACCATCAAATTTAAATGTAATGTCAAATAATTCATTTATGGGTAGATTATCGCCATCGGGTATTACACCACAACAACAAGCACAATTCCAAAAACAAATGTTACCTCCACAACAAAGCAACAATAATTGTAATAATAATAATACAAATAATACTAATAATTTACAAGGATTTAATCCATATCAAGGTCCATCTCCTATTGGGTATGGGAATAATGTATTACCTCCTCAACAAAATCAAAATCAACCAATTGTGAATCTTCCAATACGACCCATCCCACAACAACAACAGCAAACGTTACAACAACCAATGATGGCAATTCCAAATTTCGTTCAACCTATAAATGGTCCAAGAATTATTTCTTCTTCAACTACTATTGTGAAACCAAATGGTAATATTGATATGTTAAGAACAGATGATAAAGATAAACCATATAAATGTGATCATTGTGGTAAAGCATTCAAAAGAGCAGAACATTTAAAACGTCATATTAGATCAATTCATAATCAAGAACGTCCATATACATGTCTTCAATGTAATAAGAAATTTAGTCGTAATGATAATTTACAACAACATATGAAGATCCATGAACGGAATGCAATGGAAAAACGTAAAGACAAATTCATGCCATTACCACCAAATCCATCATTCCCATAAGTGTAATTTTTTTTTACTTTAACAAGCATACTTATTTAATTCAATATGATTTTTTTTTCCCTCCTTCACATTCTCTCATAGATATATAATATATAGACATACCCTCTCATATTTTTTTTAATGAAATGACTAAACTGTTCTTTCCAAGTTTTGTATTACTTTTCTTTGTTTTGTTGCTGTCTATTTACAAAGTTACTTATTTGGGTTATAACAGGCTGAAAATTGAAAAATACCACAAACGCTAATTAATTGAATTTTGACTATTTGATTTCAAACATTTACAAAAAGTTTAAGTATGAGAGGTAGCTAAGGCAAGGTTTGATCTACAACGGAACAGAGATAGAAATCGTTGATTGAATATATATATATATATAATTGTGAAGTTATAACATTAACCTGTCCTTTTATTTGTGTTTGTGTTGTATTAATTTTTTTTTCTACATTTAACTCAGATCAATATCTACATTAGGAGTATAAAATATTATAAGATGGGGATATTTACAGATAATCCATTCAATACACCACTATCTCGTGAATTATCAGAATTATCAGATTTTAATAAGACAGATGAAGAATCAATAAGAATTGGGATTTTTTCAAGTAAAACCATTAAAGAAGATATTATACAACCATCACCATCACTAAATAATGGTAGTAATGATACATTAGATTTGCCATTATTTCCAGCACCAGTACCAATACCACCATCACAACAACATGTTGGATTGAGAAGAAGTAAATCGTGTAGACAATCACATAAAAATCATCATAGAAAAGGTACAAATGATTCAATAGTTTCATTACCAATTAGACCACAATATAAATTACATTCAAGAAAGAATAGTTCTATCTCAAGTATTAAGACATTTCTCCCCAACAAGAAAAGACATAATTTTGAATCACATTTAATTCAAGCAGGTGTTAACACATATACTGATTCACATGATTTGTTTCCTCGAATCAATGTTGATACCTTACGTGATATTATATGTAATAATCTTTTAGAACCATGGTATGAATCATATACAATCATCGATAATCGATTTGATTATGAATTTGATGGTGGACATATTAAGAATGCTTTAAACATTTCTTCTTCTGATGAATTGGAATCAAAACTTCTTCATTCAGATAATGAAGATCATCAAAAGCCAACTTTATTAATTTTCCATTGTGAATTTAGTTCTCACCGTGGACCTACATTGGCATCTCATTTAAGAAACTGTGATAGAATAATGAATCAGGATAATTATCCACGATTATATTATCCTGATATTGTCATATTAGATGGTGGTTATAAATCATTTTATGATAAGTTCCCCACGTTATGTTATCCACAAGATTATGTGACAATGAATTCCATTGAAAATTTATTAAAATGTGAGAATGAATTAGATAAATTCAGATCAAATTCTAAAAGATTAACAAGTAAGACTAATCTAATCCCACTTGAGACTAGTTTTAAATTTGATGCACCACCAAAATTATCATTTTTAGGCAAATCAATGAGTGATTCTCCATCAAGTGATGATAATGTATCAACAGTGGGGAGTAGTTGTACTAGTGTGAGTAAGATGTTATTGATGAATGAATTAGATTATGATAGTTTTGAAAATCCAGAGGGAGAAGATGATGAAGATACATATACATACACACAACCAAACCGATTAAGTTTCAACAATCGTGCAGATTAATCTCACGCACTTACACATTTGCATAATTAATACCCTATTCGCATTTTGCTATTTACATATAGTTACATAGATATATAGATATATATATGTATATTTACATATCTAATTTTCATTTATTAATAATATATTATTACCCACCCATTGATTCAAATTTGTACCCCATCGTTGTGGTGGCCAAATAACCAATTCAACTTTTCCCAAGATTAAACCTTGTGAAATGGGGCCAAATTTCCTACTATCTACTGAATGTATATTATCTCCCTCGACCCAAACATGACCTCTCGGTATGATCATCCCATCATCATATTTCACTGTTTCAAATGGCATAGCTTTCACTCTTTTACATAGAATATTATTTGGTTGAAATGGTGATCTTAATAATACAATATCATTAATTTTCAAATTACTAGTGGGTCTAAATTTCTTAACGAGAACCCAATCATGATATGACAAATCACTTGGGTTTAACGTTGGTCTCATTGAACTACCATCCACTTTTGATATGTGAATCACATCACTCATTGCTAAAGCGACGGGTATCCAAGAGACACCCAGCACGATTTTCCTCATGTTGATAGCCATATTCACTCTGTACTCTACTCAACTCGACACTCTGTTGACAATAGTTTGTCTCACAGAAACTGTTTCCACAGTTCCAAGATCACACTCTCCAAGATAACAATCTGTCAAAAGGTCAGAAAGTTCCCTGTAAAGTGGTTTAGCAATCTCCGAATATTAAATTATTTTTTTCTATGTGGAACGGGCTCGGAAGGCTCGGAAGCTCGGGCCGAGGGCTTTATTATGGGTGTTCTTTATTAAATTTTAATTAATTAAGAGATCTTTTGAGATCTTTACGGTGAGATGAGCTTAGTCACCAGAGTAATTTGAGAAAGAACTGAACTCAGAGATATATAAACAGAGGGTTGTGTGCATGGTAGACTGGTTGGTTGCAAACAGGAAATATTGTAATAATAAGCCTTTGAATCACAGCAAAGCAAGTTAAAAAAATACTATTATTATTATCACTATATTGCAATGACTCAAACGGCTGTACCACAAGTGGAAGAAGGGACAAAGAAAACATGGAAAGAAACATTAAAATTGACATGGAATCATCCAATTACACAATTTATTGCAGGGAAATGGTTTTTCATATGTCTTGCAATCTTTATTGTGATTGCTAGATTTGCACCAAATTTTGCTAGAGATGGTGGATTAATTAAAGCACAATATAGTATTGGATATGGTGCTGTAGCATGGATCTTTTTAGGATCGGGACTTTCAATGAAAACTTCTCGTATTATGGCCAATATGGCAAATTGGAGAGCTCATTTAGTCATCTTTCTTTTAAGTTTCTTAATCACTTCATCAATCATTTATGGATTTTGTACTGCTATTAAAGTGTCAAATGATAAAAATATAGATGATTGGGTGTTGATTGGCTTGATCATGACCGCTGCATGCCCAACCACAGTAGCATCAAACGTTATTATGACTACCCAGGCAGGTGGGAATGATTTATTATGTGTTTGTGAAGTGTTCTTAGGTAACCTTTTCGGTGGTTTCATTACTCCAGCAGTAGCACAAATGTATACTAAATCACATAATTTTTCATATGGTAATCCAGCAAATGGGAATAGTATGCAAGCCCTGTATGGCCGTGTTATGAAACAAGTTGGATTATCTGTTTTTGTCCCACTTTTTGTAGGTCAATTATTACAAAATTTTACCCCAAGATTAACAAAGATATATCTAGATTTTCTTAAAAGATTTCATTTGAAGATTGGATCATACATGTTATTATTAATCATGTTTAGTAGTTTTTCTACTGCATTTTATCAAAAATCTTTCACATCGGTATCACATATAACAATCATTTTCCTTTGTTTCTTTAATTTTGGTTGTTATCTTCTATTCACTTCATTATCATTCTTAATCGCTAGACCATGGTTTATAATAAAATTATTCCCAACAAAACCAATTGCTGGTGAATCAACAAGATTATATACATGGTCTTATAAAATTTTTAGACCATTTTATTATTCAAAGAGAGATGCAATTTGTATCATGTATTGTGGTCCCGCTAAGACCGCAGCATTAGGTGTTTCTTTAATTACAACACAATTTGGTGATAATAAAGAACATTTAGGTAAATTATTAGTTCCGTTAGTATTATATCAAGGTATTCAAGTGTTATCTGGTAGTTTTTTCGTTCCTATTTTCAGAAGATGGGCTAAAGATGAAATTGAACAATATGAAGAAGAATTGAATAATGAACAATTTAAAATCGAAGAGACAACTAACGATACTTCAAGTTTAACAAGTGAGGAATTAAATAATATCGATTTAGAAAAGAATCCAATTAAGACAGATGTTGATGTTGGGTCTTCATTAAATAGTTCAAATAAAACTTAATCCACCTTCTATAAAATAAATATTCAAATAAGATAAATAAACTCTCTCAAATAATATAATTATTAATAATTAATTAAAATATATATGTTTTATTATTACAAAAACAAAATACTAGTGTCCAGATATGCATGTATGTATATATATATAAAATGTGTAATTACAACAGTTAATCCAATAATTCAATGAAATTAAATGGTATTAACCCAACTCTATGATCCGGATGAATCATTTCATTATCATAAACTTCACCCAAGAACCATTCATTATTAATTTCTTCAGTTATTAATAAATAATCATTCTTATCAAAATTTATTACCTCAGGGGAACTTGAATCATCTAATAATGGATATAATGCCTTTGCATATTTAATTACTGGATTACCTGATTTAGTGACAATTGGTAATGTTACAATAATACCATTATCATTAACACGACCCATTTTAGAATCCTTAGCGACACCACCTTGTAATTTATTCATTTCAAGTAATGCATCATCAATTGGATAACGTGATGTTGGGTCTGTGACTAGTGATTTACGTCTTGTTGATTTATCCCCAGTGTCTAAAGATTTCATTAAGATTGTATTTGTACTACTTGTTCTTGTTTCTGCTGAGGGTTGTACGTTTGTAGTTGGTGTAGTATTAGTAGATTGTTCTAAATATGAAGCAATATGTGACATTGATTTCCTCTTTCTATTATTTGTTGAATTCCAAGATTTAGCAAATCTTTGATTATCATCAATACTTGATGCCATTGATGTCACTGAGGTTGACATTGATTCTATACTTCTTCTTCTATTTAAATGTGTTGTGAAATCTGTTGGATTTGATGAACTTGATGTAGTAGAAGATTCAGATTGTGTCTTATTATGTTGTGAATCAAATTGTGATTCAATTTGTCTATTATTATTATGATGTTCAATTGGTAATGGATCGGCTTCACCATGAGAATAACTTGGTAATTGTGATTCATGTAATGAATATCTGTTATTATTTTTGGCGGCGGCAGCAGCAGCAAAACGTTGTTTAATAACAGGTAAAGGTTTTTCCACAGATGCAGAAAATCCTCCTGTATGAGATTGTTGAATCACTGGTGATATTGGAATATTGGTATATGGAGAATTTTGATTTGATATAGATTTTTTTCTTGATAATGAAGTCTTTTGTAATTGATTTGATAATTGTCTAATATTTTCCATGTAACTTTCTCTTTTTGACATATTGTTATTTGTTGAAGTGTTGGTGGAAGAAGATGATGGCGCATAAGACATTGGTCTTTGTTTTTGTGGTGGAGGAGCAGCAGCAGCAGCTTGACGATGATTATGTTTTTCTTTTAATCTTCCTGTCCCAAAATCATTTGAAAATTTTGAGATATCATCAATTGGAGTGAATGTAGTTAATTCATTATTTAAATAATCTAATTTTGTTTGTTCTAGAATACTTGTTTCCATATTAATATTTGTAAAATCTGCTAATTTTTTTTGAATGAAAAGAATTCTTTCAGTTTCCATATCTTGTAATTGTTCAGTGATGATTGCCCATTCTTTTAACCAATATCTTTGTGAAGCTTTATATTCATGTTTTAACATATTTAATTGTGAAGAGATTTCTTTAACATTAGTTTCCCATTTAATAATTTCTCTATTATTTTGTTCAACTCTTTTAACACCGATAATATTATTTTCATTTAATTTATAATCTCTATATTTCATTTCTGCATCTTTAAGTCTCTTGGATAAATCATCACAACCAATTTTTTTGTCAAATTTATCACGTCTTAAATTTTCAATCTTACCTGATAAAGTTATATATTTTGCCTTCATATTATCACTAAATAATTTTGTTTCATGAAATAAATTACCTTGAATAAATTCATATTGTTTTGAAAAAGCGTTAGCTCTTGCTTTTTCAATTGATGAAAGTGATAATAACATTTCATTTAAATGGCCAAAATCTGGTATTTTGGCTAAATCTTTATTTAATTTTTCATCAATAGCACCTAATCTTCTTGAATAATCCTTTGATAATTCCCCTCTAGTCTTGAAGAATTGTTCTAATGTTGATATTGATTTAATACCTTGTGAAATATGTTGTAAAAGTATATTAACACCTTCATCATGTGGATCCCAAAAACATGATTTAAAATCGAAGCTCATGCTGTGATTGTGATTCTTGTTGAATTGATTGACTAGTTTAAATGATTGATGAGTTTAATTGATCATTTAAGCTCATAGATGTATATATCTCTCTCCCAGGTTTAAAGATTGAAAAATATATAAATAATAATACATCGAAAAATTGAGGTTATAGTTTTTTGTTTACGGTCTTTCCCAATGCGGTATTGCCGGCCGAACCACTGAAAGATTCCCAAAGAGGAAAGAAAATAGTTTTGTGTTCGAGTCTCGGTGGGGGCGTTTATATTTGCAAACAACCAGAGACAGCGATTGATGATGGGAACACTGTACTTATACATGTATGTACCTTATAGTATCGTAACCACATAATACACACTTAGCAAAGGGTGCAACAAAAAAAAAATTCGCATTAGATCTCCCAATCGTGAATACCCCTATACTCCGTTTCACATATTTGCCATCTTTGCTACCTGGGATTGCTGCAATTGTAGCATAACATTATAACATACGCTGTGTAAAGACTATTTAAACAGTTGTGTACAGTTGTCCTTCAACTGTTGCACTCATCAGCCAGCTCTCTCCTTCCCTCACAGCTCTACTCTCAACCAAAGCTACCCCGCACGTTGTGAACGCCGTATTGTCTTCGCACGCTCTTTTATTCTGTTTTTTTACAACAAACAGACAATCAAAGACTCCCCCTGCTTTTCTCGCCCGCTCGAGTGATATTTAAACAGATAAATTGAAATTATCGAAAGATCCCCTTCCAAGTAACAAGAGCAACAACAACAACAGCACAAGCAAACAACTCAAACATGTCCTTAGTATCTGCTCTCCCAGAGAGAACTAAGCATACATCAACAACTAGTCGTACAAGTACTATCACAAGTGATCGTTCTGTGACAACAACCACGACTTCTCATAATAATAATATGGGGAAAATTTATCAAACTGCCGGTGAACCATTATCTAAAGAAGCTTTATACAGAGCGAAGATGAAATATGGTTACTATCAATCTCCAGCAACTAATTATACCATTGGTGTCTCAGATGCGAAATCCTCTGCAGACGCTGCAGCATCTCTAGCTGATTTAACTCATGTATCCACTCCAACTTATATTCGTCAAGTGGATGAAGATGCACATAAAGCTGCTAGAAGTATTGGGAAAAGAAATTTACAAAAACAGCATAAGATGTCTTCAAGAACCTCTTCTATTACAAGTAATAATGGTGGCATTGGAAGTGCTTCTGCAGCTTCAAAAGCTTATTCAATGTCTTATGTTCAATCTCCTGTCACTAAGACAGATTCTTCAAATAGAACTTATTCAATCTCTTCAGCTGCATCTGCTACACGCAAATCTATGTCTGCTTCAATTACTCCACCACCAAAACATACTCAATCTTTAAATAATCCAAAACCAAATTATTCAAAATTAATTAATAATGCAGAAAAGAAAGCTGATGCTACAATTAAAAATCGTTGGGATCCACAAAGGAAAAATTTCCAATATGGTATTAGAAAATCAATCTCTGAAACTCCAGAAGATAGAAAACAATTTGAAATTAATCATGGTACTATGCAAAAAGTTATGGCAAAGACAACAAATTCAAAAGAACGTCAATCTGCTAAGGCAAAACAACATGAAAATGATTTAAAAAGAATTCAAAGAGTTCATGATGCTAAGAAAGCCGCTGTGAAAGTTAAAGATACAAATTTTAGTGCTGGGATTGATGAAGAAATTGCCGCAAAGAAACGTGAAAGAGACGAATATTTAAAACAATTAACTTCAACACAAGTGTTATCCATTGCAAGAGCTAAAGTGGATCAACAAATGAATTTAATTGAAACTTCACAAGCAGAAAATAGAATCTTTCAAAATGATACTTATAATAAAGCCGCCATCTCTATAGCACAATCTCGTGCTGATACTAGAGAAAAGACACGTAATAATTATTCAAATAAGATTAATTTAGGTGGTGGTCTTTGGTTATCTCCAGAAGATATTAATAAGATTTCACAAGATCTATTAAATCCAATCCTGGGTGAAATTGATACTACCGCAAAACAACAACGTGATACGGATACAGAGATTCAACAACGTACAAAGAAATATAATGATTCATTAGCATCATGGAAAGCAATGCAAAGATCCAAAGATACTAATGATATTAAGATTGTTGAAGATATGAAATTAAGACATGAAACTGAGTTTCAAGAAATTTCTGATAAATTAAGTGCCGAATATACAAAATTAAAATATGATTTACAAGGTCAAGTTGATACTAAAAAGAAAGATTATGATTCCACAGTACAAAAATTTGAAGATTTAAAAGAAGAATATGAAATGAAATTAAAGATTGAAAGAGAACTTGCTGATAAAGAAATTGATTCATGGCAAAAATATCAAGATAATAAGATTAATGATGCAGAATTGGAACAAAAACAATTATTAAAACCATATAATGAACAATTAAACGTATCAAATAATAATCATAATCAATTATCTACTGAATATGATGATATCTTGGGTAATATTACAAAATTACAAACTGTAATTAATACACATAAATCAAAAATTGATGAATATAATGATTTAATAAAAGTACAAGAGTCTCGTGAAGATCGTGAAGAATCATTGTTAAATCATTTAACTGAAGATAAAGAAGTTTTAAATCATACATTGGAAGAAGATGTTATGGTACGTGCTCAAAGAGTGAAAGAACAATTACAATTATCAAGTAAAGAATATGAAATGAAACAATTAGAAATTGGTGCAATGATTAATGAAAGACAAGATGATTTACAAAAGATTGATATTAATTTACAAGAAGAAAGATTAAAATTATTAGATGCAATGCAAAAAGTTTCAAAAGCACGTGGTGATGAAAAATTAGATGAAGATAAGATTAAAGCATTATTTGGTATGACCAGTGATGAATTTATGGAAAAGCAAGGTTTGACTAAATCTGAAGCTGAGCCTGAAACTGATGCTGAAGTTGAAAAGGCTGAAGGTGAAGGTGAAAAAGCTGAAGAGGAGGCTGAAACTAAAGAAGGTGAAGACAAGGAAGCCACACCAAATGTCCCAAGTGTTGAAGTGACCCCAGCGGCAGAAGACGAAGCAGATGAAAAGGAGGCAGATGAAAACGAGGCAGATGAAGACGAAGCAGAAGAAGTCAATGATGATACTCCATCTTTTAGTGGATTTTCACAAGGTTCTATTACAAATAATGATGAACCACAAGTTGATAGATCATCTCCTGGTCAAAGTGATGATACTGGTTATTTCAAAGAAGTGTTTTAAATTTAATTCATTTATTTTATTTTATTATTCGTACGTTAATGTTTGTATTGTATTGTATTGTATATATTATTATTATTCTAAAAAAAAGACACCGTAATTTGTAAAAATTGATATATAATATCACTATCACACACAACTTTATGTTTTGTCACATTGATAATCTAATCATTTTCAACATCAATATTCTTTTGTTTAATTGAATTGCAATATTTGGTGGTAAATATTTAAAATAATTATATATCTTAAAAATGATAGCCGTTGAGTTATTTTCATTTTAATATGTTGTATATAAACGTGAATGTATCTGAGGTTAACAGTTAAATTAAAAATGCAATGATATATATATAGAGGATACGTCATATCATTCATATCACTTTTTGTTTTTATTAATAATTGAAGACATCTTTATATTAATTTTTTCAATTTCATCTTTCATATTTATATATATATATATTATACAAATGAAATTATTCAACTAAAAGGACAATAATTTTGTGTAATTTATTTAAATTGTTTAACATTTTAATTGTAATGATCCTTTGTGGATACTTTGACATAATTGCCATTGTAAAAAATTTTAAGAAACTCGATTAATAATTAAAAAAAAGAGTATATATAAACTAAACTTTTTCAATGGTTGTTGTCATTGATTCACAAGATTCTTCTGTATCAATTAAATGTCTATAATTTTTAAATTTTAATAAATGATCTCTTGGTATTGATCTAAAATATAAAGATTCAGTCTTAAAACGGGACCCAAGGTAAAAATCCACGGATAATATAACAAACAATATTCCAAGCCAGAATGCTAATAACCATTCAAAACATGCACTTCTCGAGTCATTTGACACCCCACCAAAACAGATTGCCCATATTACCGCAAAAGTTAACCAAATCATTTTGGCAGTGGCAGAGATTGTATATTTATTCCAAATGTGACCTTCCCATTTACGTCTACTAATAACATTGTTTAAATCAATTTGATCCTCTGTTAAATTTGATAAGGGGTGAATTAAAGCATAATATTTCCCCATAATGAAATATGCAGTTGAGTGTAAACAAACAGATATAAACATTAACACAACAAAGACACCGACCATCCCTAGATGAACATGATGATAATGTGCCGTGGAGAAGATTGAACACATCAACAATGCAAGTTCACCAAATCCACCAATAATAGCGGCAGCAAAAAACAATTTAGTTTCATGTCTAGTAAAACCTGGAGCCATATAAAATTTTTGGTTATTAAACCCACCTCTTTGCCAATATTCAGATAAAAGAGTTAAGAAATAACCTAGACCTTGCCAACCTGCACAAGATATGAAAAGTGGTCTTAAATTGGTAGCCCCAATATCCGAGATATAAATTGGTGATGCATGTGGCCCATGTTGAAACCAATACATCGGTTTGCCCTGTACAGCCCAACAAATAAGCATTGTTATAAGCATCCCATACCATGGTATAAACGCTATTATAGGTAGTATAAACCACCAATTGCGAGGTATCTTTGAATTATTCTTCTTCTCCTTCTCATTGAATTCGCTGCTCCTACTACTCCTACTACTGCTCATCTCACTGTTCTTATACTTATAGTTGTTTGTTTGTTTGTATCTGTTGTTGTGATGGATCTCTAGTTAGCTAGGATCTGTTTTATATCTACAAATTTTCCATTCAGAGAAGATCTCATTGTTAAAGAACACCGCCGTTTGTTTGTTCTGAGAAGGGTTGTTCCGCGGAGTGTTGTTTGTGTGAGGTGTTCCGCGGGAGTGGATGTATTTATACTATTATTATATTATGCTATACTGTAACAAATACATACTATACTATACTACAATATACTATACTACAATATACTATACTACAATATACTATACTAATATCACAAACACAGTGTGATATTAGTATATCACGCTCTCAGGTAGTAGAATATCTCAATAAATCTCAGTAAATCTTTGTCACATCTCTATTAGCCCACCGTACACAACGACATCCCGCGATTACCCTGTCTTAACACTCATTCTCCCAAATTATTGAAAGTTTGAAGAAAAAATTAAAAAATCGACACATCGACAATTTTATTCAAGTAAAGAAAGGATATACAAATATTACACTGAATTATATTATAGTTATATTTAATATCTTATTATTAACACAACAACTCAACAATATTATATAACCATAAAATATGTCCCCTTATTCAAAAAATAAATTGAGTCCCTCTGTGAAAAATAAAATTGATACTTTAACAGAATTATTTCCTGATTGGACTTCTGATGATTTAATCGAATTAGTTCAAGAATTTGATGATTTAGAAACTATAATTGATAAAATCACTTCTGGTACTGTCACTCGATGGGATGAAGTTAAAAAACCATCAAAAAAGGATAGAAAACAACAAAATTATGAAAATATTCAAAATGATTTAAATAATAATATTATATCACAACATAGTCATAACATTAATAATACATCCTCAAATATAACGCATAATACTACATCTTCACATTCAAGTAATACAACAACTCAAGATGATGAAAATATAATAAATAATAATAATAATAATAATTCATCAAGACGTTCAAAACATCATAATAACAACACACACATTGCATCATCTACACAACAACGAACTTCTTCTACTACTAAAAGACATTCAAAACCTTTAAAACCTGTTCATGTTCAAACTAAAGCTGTGTCTCATACAAATTCTTGGGCTGATGTTATTTCTTCTGATATGAAAAAGGCAACTCCACCTGTTGCTTCTACTAATATCCCTGAAGCTGAAGAAGAAACTGAAGAAGTTGAAGAACCAACTGAGGAAGTTGAAGCACAATCTATTCCTACTCCTTCTTTATTATCTGAATCTACTACCACTGCTAACACTTCATCTGCCCCAAAGAAAATGTCTTGGGCTGCTATTGCTACTCCAAAACAAAAAGCTGCTGCCGCCGCCGCTGCTGCTGCTGCTAATAAGAAACAAGAACCATTAGATGATGTTTCTGAATTAAAGAAAGAAATCGAAAATGTAGAAGCTGAAGAATCTGATGAAGAAGAAGAAGAAACCTCATCCGAAGAAGAAGAAGAAGAAGAAGAATCCTCTGAGGAAGAAACTTCATCCTCATCCGAAGAAGAATCATCCTCTGAAGAAGAAGAAGAAGAAGAAGAATCCGAAGAAGAAGAAGCTCAAGAAACTCAAGAAGCTAAGAAGGAAGATGCTCCTGTTAAGAAAGAAGAACCTGTTACTGCTGCTCCTGTTGAAGCCGCTACTACCACTGAATCTGCTACTAAGACCACTGAATCTGTTGCTGCTCAACAAGCTCAACAAGCTCAACAAGCTCAACAAGCTCAAGCTCAAGCTGCCGCTCAAGCTGCTCAACAACAAGCCGCCGCTGCTCAACAACAACAATATTATATGTATCAAAATCAATTCCCTGGTTATTCTTATCCAGGTATGTATGATTCACAATCCTATGCAGCTGCTTATGGTCAACAACAATATCCACAATATAATCAATATCAACAATATCAACAATATCAACAATATCAACCACAAGGTGTTATTGGTGGTCAAGCCGCTTTAGCTGCTCAATATGGTATGAATGCTGGTTATGATGCGCAAGCTGCTGCTCAAGCCGGTGCCATTCCAGGTGCTGCTCAAGCTGCTCAACAAGCTTCTTCTACTCCAGGTATGGCTGGTAATGCTGATTTAACTTCTGCTACTAATGGTACTTCTCCATCCTCAGCTCAAGCTCAAATGAATAGACAACAACAAGCTCAACAACCTTATGGTGGTAATTTCTCTATGCCATATTATGGTCATTTCTATCAACAATCTTTCCCATATGGTCAACCACAATATGGTATGAATGCTGCTGCCGCTGGTGCTCAATATCCATATGGTGCTCAAGCTGGTGCTGCTGCTCAAACTGGTTCAAACACTAAAAACTCAACTGGTGCTTATAATAATTATTATCAAGGTCAAGATGAACAAAGACAACAACCACAATCTGCTCCAACTGCTGGTCAACAAGATGGTAATGCTGAATATTCTAATGAAGAACAACAACGTGGTGCCACTGAACAACCACAACAAGGTCAACAAGCTAATTTGACTCCACAACAATTACAATATCAACAATATTATCAATTACAACAAATGCAAGCACAACAACAACAACAACAACAACAACAACAACAAGGTTCCCAACAACAACAACAACAACAAGGCCAACAAGGTCAACAACCATACGGTGGGTACTCCGGTTATGATTATTCCTCTCAAGCTTCAAGAGGTTACTATTAATGAATGAATGCATTTGAGGAATTTTGGGGTGAACGTAATTGAAAAATTTCTTTAGAAGCTAGTCTTCAATAATAAGTAATTTTGTTAACCTTTATTTCATCTTCCTCATCAAATTAATTTATCTTATCCTTGTGTTTTTAAACAAACTTCCATTTTTAACGTGCAAATAATTATATATAAGATTACATATGGTTATATAATATAATTTTGCGTCATATATGACATGATCATTTATTTATTCATATCTTTTTAAGATAATTTTATCTTTAAATAGTTGCGTTTATGATTCTTCGACAAAAAAAATTATTGAAATATTGAAATTCATAAATTTATTTGAAATAAACATTGTTGTTTAAAAGGGCTTCATTTGGGGGGGATCAAAGGACAAGACAAAGTAAATAAGGATATAAACAATACCAAATTGGCTAGAAATTGTATAATGAATCATTACAATCAACCACATTACACTTTACCAGGTGTAATGCATTATTTACAAACAGAATTCACTAAAAATGAAAGAGATAGAATAACATGGGATTTAGAAAGATTAGAAATGAAATCATATATTAATAAATTGGAAAGTGAAAATAGAGATTTACGTCATAAATTGGCTACATTACAATCGCAAATTGATTTAACTTCTACTTCGGTAGAAAATGATTTGCAATCAGAAGAAGAATCAAAAGAAATCAATGCATTAATGGATTCAAGATTACGCGTTCAAGAGAATGTTAAAGAAATTATTTATCTTTTAAATGGACCAAATATTACTTCTGATTTAAGTACAATTACAAATAGAAATTTACCATTACATGAAATGGAAGATTTAAATTTAAATAACAAAATTAAAAACGAACCTGTCATAAATACTGATTTGCACGATGATATGATTGCTAAAGAATATCAACCTAATCATAATGATTTATCTAATGAAAATGAACACATTGAATCTTTGTTTGGCAAGGATACTAATAATATTAACGAGAATAACGCTGGACTTGCTACAGATGAACATATTCATCATTTGAATCAACATGGTGATATTGATGATCTACAATCTGACACCACAGAAATTGCCCCAATGGATGAAGTACAAGGTTTTGATGATGAGTCTATACCGATTCAAGATGAAATTGACATTACACATGAACAACAACAACCTTTA
The DNA here is from genome assembly GCA_030558655.1 of Monosporozyma yasuniensis. NCBI lineage: Eukaryota > Fungi > Ascomycota > Saccharomycetes > Saccharomycetales > Saccharomycetaceae > Monosporozyma > Monosporozyma yasuniensis. The sequence goes on along the minus strand of JAKTQC010000037.1, from coordinate 37,311 downwards.
CCACAAATATTAAAAGTTTATAAGAACAATATTCTGGCAACCTTAAACAATAAATTGAAATATTATTTAATTGAAGAAGACTCATCATGTCGTGATATGGGTGTCACATTTGATTCACTTTTGGAAAACACGGAAATTAAAGGGATATATTGGATTAATGAAAGAATGGTAATGTTCATATTAAACGATGGTGTTGCTATTTGGAATGTTATATTGAATAAATTAATTAAAAGATTCCCATTACTTGATGATTTGAAACTAGATTTTAATGATATCATTTCCTCAGATTATAAAAATAAATGGTTATTATTAACAACACATATTGGTGTTCACGTCATTGAATGGGATTGGAATGATGAGGGGGATGAAGATGGTGAGGACATCTTTGTCATAAATAGATATAATATCCCAATACAAAGATGTTTGAATTCTATCTTGGGTATCACTGAAAAATCATTTATGGTCATAGTAAACAATCCATTTAAATTGATTATTTATAATTTTAATGGTGAAATTCTTCAAACTGTCAACATGAATAAAGAAGTATCAAAGAAAAGAATTACAAATGATGTTAAGTTATATTTAAATAAGTATAGTTCCAAATTGATGATACAATTGAAGAGGCATCTAGTCTTATATTCTTTTGAACAAAAAAGAATCATTCAACAAAAAACTTTACCTAAGACTCCAACCTCCATTTATTTCAAATATAATGATGATGTGATTGGTGTTGCATACAACGATGGTACAGTCGAACTAAGGAAGTTGCAAGAGTTTGATAAAATTATTTATCAGTATCCACATCTAGCAACAGCAAAATCTTCTTCTGACGAAAAAGATGATGAACCTCACCAACTTTCCATTGAGGCCACATTATTGGAAGATAAACACATATTCCTATCTCTTGGTGACAATGTATTGAAACTAGAAACTGCAGAGATCTGATACATAACATACCATTAAAATATTGTAGTATATAATAAATATATATTTCAAGAATTGCTTATTACGCTCAAAAATCTTGTTGCACGTGACTTTTTGACATTATTGGCAAAATCATCGAAAAATTTAAAGAAACTTGCTTTATTTAGGTGGAAGCACTAATAAAAACAAAGACCAATTAAACCAGAATCAAAGAGACCATTGCTATCAAATTCGATTAAGAATGGCGGCTTTGTTGTCTAAGATTGATGCTAATCTATTGCAATTTCAAGAAACAGAGAAAGAGTATATTGATTTATATTTACCGGACCCTACAAACAATGGGATTGAATATCCAAATGATTCAGTCGAACCATTAGAACAAGGTATTTCCATGAACGATAGCGCTTACTCAAGTAGTATTGAAACTTTGAATAAAGATATTATTACCTACCATGTTTCACCAAGTTTTAATTCCATTAGTTTATATCAATTGACTGGTAGTCAAGTTTTGAAAACTGTTAATATCCAATTTTACACTACCCTTTTAAATAAACAACATACATTATCCATTTTATTACAAAATGATTCCACTTTGATAATAAATATGATCTTAGAAGATGGTGTTTTCATTTCCATAAAATTACCTTTAAATGTTTTTGATCCATTAGTGAAGAAAAATAATATACATTTAGGTAATGACTGGTTTACAGCTCACGCCCCATATGATTTCAGTGTGAGAGTCCCCCATTTATTACACTCTGTGACACCTGAATTTTCTATGGTGTTTTTATCTGATGGTGGTCTTCTAGGTTTGAAAAGTCTTCAAGACAAAAGTTTTGAACCAATCTTATTTAATGATGGTTCATATATTCAAAGTTTATTTGGCGTGTTCAAGAAGACTAAATCCTATGGTAAAGTTATTAGTTGTGTTACTTTCCAAGATAGATATTTGATTACTCTTACTGAATATGCTTATTTGAGAATTTGGGATTTAACAACATTCAATTTGATCCAAAACACATATTTATTACCATCTGAATTTGAATCAATGAATAAAACATATGATATTATTGGTAATTATTTAACCATCTACCATAACTTCTTAGCCATTTATACACCTTATGAAAATGGTAAATTCCAAGTTGGTAGTCTTTTCGTTGATAACACTGATGTCTTACAATTTACTATTCAATCCATTATTTCAAGTAGTTTATCTTCTTCTTCAATTTGGTTCTTAGCTGATATGAAGTTAACAAGACCACTTGATTTAAATTTACCTCAAAGTTTTATCAATTTAGTCGTTCTTTGGAAAAGTGGTGATTCTAGTAAGCTTCAATTATTAAACATTGCCAATGAGCATTTGAACGAATACCAATGGATTGAATCCTCCAATAAATCAATCAATGATATTGATTCTACATATGATTTGATTCTAGAAAATAATATTGTTAGCCAAAATGAATATGAAAGATTATTATTTACATTAAAGAGTCGTTATTCTGAAGAAATCTTTAACCGTGCTCAAACTATTTTAAGTGAAAATAATATTGTGCTTAAACAAGATGATGGTGATTTTGATAATAATTTAAAACAAAATTTGGAATATTTAGGTAATTTAGCAACTATATTAAGAGATCTTAAGAAGCAATGTGGAGATGTTTCCACTTTGTCTTTATTTAAAGAAGAATTGATTGTTGTTAACTCTTTAAAGAAATACAACCATTTTGTTTACAAAGTCAACACTTCCATTGAAACCTATTTCTATAATATATCACAAACTGTAACAACTGATGATCATGATCTAGTTAGATTCCTAAAGAGTTTACACACTTTCACTTCATCTATTTCTGACGATACTTTACTAGCTTGTGGTAATAGTTTTATTGATATCATTACTGGTGAAATTTCTAAAGATTTGACTTTACCAGAAAAATTCTCTGAAATATTCAAAAACACTTTACAATCCCAATTTGATATTAATCAATTACAACCATTATTTAATGAACTAAACAACATCGACGTTATCAGTTCCATGAATGATTTTATTGATAACCATGTTTTAGCACACAACAACAAAGGTAATTTCATTGAAACCTTAACTTCTACAATATTAGGTAAGATTATTTCTGTGGAAAGTCTATACCAACGTATAAGTATCGAACATAAATTTGTATTAAAGGTCTTATTGGTATTCGTCTTATTAGATTCTAACTATTCGGTCTTTGAAAAACAATTGAACACTTTATTAGAGTTGTTCTATAAACAATCCATCTTTTTGAAGCTTCACCAACAAAATGATTATTTACTTATTGAAGAAGTTTTTAAGAAAACAAGTAAACTAGGACATGGTAGTAAGTTAAATTCATATATCGAATGGAACGGTTATATCCAACATGCGGTTAAACAAATTTATTCTTTACCAATTGAATCTAACGACTACCTATGGAAATTTTTTGAACAATACGTAGTGGTTTCTCCATTAAATAAATCACAACAAGAATTAAGGGCATTTGCCACCAATTTAGGTTCACAATTTTATATCCGTGGTAACAAGGTACAAGAATTTTTACAGGCCATGTTATTGTTTGTATGTGGTGATTACGAAAATTCATTTGATTTATTCCAAATGCATAACGATTACGTTGCTTTACCAAAGGAATTGTTACCATACTTCTTAAATAACATTATTGAGGATAAATACAACAAAAACATTTGGTCTGATTTAATTAAATGTTTCATTAGCAAAGATAACAAACTTGCAAGATACAATTATCACATTTCTTGTCTTTTTGAAACATATGCGAATGACAATAAATTGGCTTTAATGGCAATTCAAAAATCTTTGGAAATTTCTATGCGTGATCAAATTAACGATATCAAAGATTTTGATATTGCTACAGTTCAACATCAACAATTATTAAACCTACTACTTTATTTCTCTATGTACGAGGAAGTTATTGATATTCTACGTTTAAGTCACTTCTGTCTATCAGTTGAAGAAAGAACAACGTATTTCAATAAATTGTTATACTGCGCTAATCACAACACAGTCTTCTTCTCCACATTATTGAACTTGTGCAAGACCAATAACTTAGACCAAAGTAGTGGAAACTTTTTATCCCATGAAGACTATCATATCATAGATTCTACCTTATACAATAACTTAGGAGTTACAAAAGAATGGAAGGATTATAAGAGGCTTTACAGTTTCAGATTATTGAACAAAAATGAAAGAGAAGCAGCTGAAATTATTTACGAATATTATATTAAGCATGGTATCCATCAAGATATCGAAACTCAAAAACAATGTTATTTGATTATTATGAACATATTATCGACATTTGATACAGTTTATGATCAATGGCTTGTAAATGGTGATAAAATTGTATCATTACAAGATTTGACAGATGACTTTAAAAGATTGTAAGACATATATACTTAAATAATAAATGTATAATAAAAAAATAAGATATAAACTTTAATCTAGTGTACTTCTTAATATGCATATTTGTTTGTTTTTTTTTGCTAAAATAGACTATATTACGATGGATTAACCTCTATTCATGGTATTACCACTACCTCTTGGATTATTTTCTTTAAATTCATCCCATTCTCTTGCTTTATAAGTTTCTTTGTCGTCATTGGCATAATCATCCTCTTTAGCTTCCTTAGCCTTCTGAGCTTGGATTAATTCATCTTCACCACCTTGTAACACTCTACCGGATTCAAATTCTTGTTCCAAAAAATCTTCCACAGACATGGTAGGGCCATATTGACCATAGCCTTTCACTTTATCTTGTAATTGTTTCTTTTGGTCAACAAGAGTAAAATTTCTTAACACTTTACCTGTCTTGGATAAGATTGGTTTATTAACGGTTTCTAATCGATCGGTAAATCCAGTTGGATCGTTAATATTCTTATTTTCCTTGTTAGAGTGTGGATTGGTATCATCAGACAGAGCCATCTTAACAAAATTTTGTAGTAATTCAATTTCATATAACAATTGCTCAATTTCATTGTAGGAATTATAACTGTATGATTTCAATTTCATAATTAAAAGGTCACGATACAAATCTTCATCATTAGATGAGAAATCTTGATCTTCTTCATGTTGATTTTGGTTATATTGAGATTCTAAATCTCTTAATTGTGTTTCAATGGCTCTAGTTTGGCGATTCACTGCGATCTTTTGCTCTCTTTTCAAGGATGCATTATTGATATCTGTAGCAGATTGAGGTTGTTTGTATAATTCATCTAATCTTGGGTTCATAGAATCTTCAAAAGCCTGTATACTTTGAGATAAAGGTTTATCCAAAATTCCATAGTTATCTAGCATTGTCAAGTATTGCATATATAATTGAACAGATCTTTGTAGGTACAATATTTTTAATTTATTTGACTCTAATGGACCGGTATCCTTATTCACATTTTGTTTCTTGGAACCAAGCAGACCCAAATGGTAATTAATGGAAAGAAATTTAATAGATGTGGTTGTTAGATCATCTAGTGATTCATTTTCACTGAAGAGAGCCAACTCATTGAATACCTTGTTTCTCATATTGATTAATTTATAAATGGTTTCATTCAATTGATCTTGAAATTGCTTCGAATCTTGACGTAATCCGCTATGAAGCAATTTAGTTTGATATGTGGATATAATCGAATTGTAATCCTGACTGACAGACATTTTCAATTGGGTATGTTGATGATGTGTTGGGTTGTCTAAGAAAGTTGTAATTATATAAAATTTTGTATTAAAACTAAATGTATTTTTGCATAAGTAATCATTATATATTTGAAAAAAAAAAGTTGCAAATAAGCTTATAAAATGAAAATATTGTTAAGGTAAACATTTAAACTTATTTACCATCAGAGAAACAGATAACGGCCCATTTACCACTACTTGTCCACCAGGAACCTTTACCTGGGTGGTCCTTTTCCCAAAAAGCGCATAATTCTTCATCAACACCTTCTTTCAAAGCTACTTGAACATCTGCTTTACAAGTTCTTAAACTTAAACTGACAATACCATTATGAGCTAATGGACCGATAGCAGTCTTCCATGGGGTAGTACGCTTCCAAGTTCTATCCCCAGTTAACTTTCTGTAATTCAAATCACCTTTGAAAATAACTAAGTTAGCCTTTGATAATTCTTTATGCATCTTGGCACCGTGGTATTTTATTTCACTTGGGTCTAAGTTCCAGTAATCTAAGTCGTTGGTCCAGAATGGGTCAGCTTCAATGGATAGCTTACCACCCTTTCTAAAGTTGATGATATCGTTAGCAAGAAAATCTAAAGCTTGAGATTCTGGAGTGGTGGCAGCACCAGTTGGGAAAAATTCTCTGTCTAATAAATCCTGGATTAATAAATCTAAATCTTTAATCATAACATCAGAGACCATATATGGAACATCTTTACCATGGAAGACACACTTGTCGATCAAACCAGTGTTCAATAAGAAACCAGCCAGCATTAAATCAGCATATAATTCAAAACCAGAGTTATCTAAGACAAAATCAACTCTAACAGGACCCTTACGGTCCTTGTTGGCATTAACGATGGTTTCCCAAGCTAATTTAGTGTCATTGACAATAATTTTAGATTCGGAGGCTTCTCTAGCTTTGGCACCTTGAATAGATTTAATATCTTCCAAAGTAGCATTGGTTAAAAGTGATAAATCGGTAGCATTCCCCCATAATGAAATTTCAATAAATTCTTTGAAAAGGATTTCTAATAAGTCCCAATCCTTGTTTTCAACATTTTGTTTCCAGATTGGTAATAAATTCTTGTATCTAATGGCTAGTTCAACAACACCATGTAAAGAAGCCTTGAAAGTGGATTGTTTCAAAGCATTGAAAATATCGAATTTAGTCCATTCAGATTGTAAGGCAAAATAACAATTGATTCTTCTGTACATGTAAACCTCGGTAAACAACCATTCACAATGGTTCCATCTTAAGTCTTGGTCTTTGTTGGCAGCTAAATATTCATTAAATGATTCAAGATTGCTAACAGCTAATTCTTCAGAGGTAAATGGACGTAATAAAGCATCATTGATTAGTTCTTCTCTCAAAGCAACTAATTGATCCTTAATAGCTTTACCTTGTTGTAAAGCTAAGTCTTTGTTAGAGACCTTCACTTCACCAGCTTTAATCGCATCAATTTCCTTGGTGATGTCATCAACAGTGTTTTGAAGGATAATGGCCCAACGGACACTGGCAGTGTAAGAACCGAAAGTATTTGGAACACCAGTCCAGAATCTTTTAGGAATTTGAGTAGTTGTGGTTGACATTGGTTAATCTAATATGTGGATAGATTGGTGGGTTGTTGTTGTTGTTATCATTAGCAAGAGTGAAAATTATAATTGTTACTGAAACTTTTTAAAGTGTTTTCGAATTTTGATCTTAAATCTTCGAGAGATCGAGCCTTTAAATATTGTTTTGAAGAATGAAGATCCTGACAGAGATCCAAGTATAAGTTAACTTTCCACTTTGCAAGTATGGATTAGTGGAAGCTGTCCATGTTTACATTAGCGTATTACTGTTGTTTTAGTTTCAAAGGTTATCCTAGCGGTGGAATGGGGTCTCTTTCAATATCGGATGATCTGGCAATAATGTGCCAATAACTATGGGGTAAACGCAAACTTACTTCAGACCGAACTCGATGAGCTGTTGTTTCTGGGATGTGACAACGGAACAACTCCAGGTGCCTGTATCAGCTGATGTGTAAGGTGAGGGAGGGGGATTATGTTAAGAAATGGGGGACGTTAGTACTAGATTGGAAGCTTCCCTTACCGGTACTGGGAACTTAAGTTTGTGACTCATTAGCCAGCGGTGTTATAGGAGAACGGAGAAACAGCTAACGTAATTGTTTGTGGGGTTGGCATTAGTGACAGGCTCCACGGCCACATATTTTCAAGAAACAGTCCTGTATGTCCCTGATGATACTTTCTCCTGGGGAATCTTTTTTACAGTATATGTTTTACTAAGTTGCCGCAAGGGTCCACCAAAACTTCTCTTTCTCTGAAAGAAACTAAAGCCGTATGGTTCAGAAGATAATCCGTTCAGCATTGTTATGGCTTGAGAGTTTATCCTTAGAGTCATTCCCTCCTTCCCCCTTGTTGTTTACTGTTTCATTGTTAGTCTTTACTACTTCATTAAGACTAATCAATTGCTTGATATTTTTTTTTATTTTCTTGCAAGTAAGAAGAACAGGTGAGACATTGTCAAGATATTTTGTAAGGTACACAGACTAACGTGGTAAACACCCAGACATAACCTCCTTGAAATGAGCTTCTACTCTAATTTACCATCTGTAGGTGGATCCAGTTCAGCTTCCACTTCTCCAACTCTTTTTGAAATATTATCAGCTGAAGAAATAAATGAATTGTTGCCAACATCGATAAGGTATATCCTTACGAAATATTGGATTCAAAATCATCCCACTCGTTTTAATATTGAATTAAATAATTGGTTTGATGAGTGGTACGGTTTGGTCTTGAAATCTTTGGTTCAATGGTACCATTTGAAAAATTATGACGCTACTTTTATTAATAAATTTTATGGGTTGCAACAATATAATGGGAAATCCATCTTAAATGATAGTATTCCTTCATTATCACCACAAGAACCATGGCCACAGCTATTACGATTGACTGATAAACAAAGAGTGGTTTTAATGGGACAAGAAGTGATTTTCCCATATTTGAACGAAAAATTATCACAAAAATATCATGAATGGGTAAGACAAAGTCAAGTTTTATTCCAAAGAAATGACGCTGATGAGGAGGAGGGTCAACGTTTAACGTTTCAAGAAAAACTGAGGGTAAAGTTGAAAAAACTTATAATAAAATGGTATCCATATTTAACCAGATCATTATCTTTACTTAATCTAATCATCAAATTAAGATTCTTATCTCAAAAGTTTGGATCTCAAACTACAATATTAGAATATCTATTTAATATTCAATATACACGTTTTATACGTCCATTGGAAGAAAATACAGAAATGAGAATTCAACCCATCACAACAAACAAAAAAACAAGATTGAACAATATTTATTTATTAAACAAGTTATCACAAACTTTTAAGATATTGGTTCAAGATAAATTGTTATGGGTTGGGTCAACTTTGTTCCCAAGTTTTATATTCCTTCTGAAAGTATATCAATGGTGGAATAATGAAAATCTTACCACTAAATTAGATAATTCATTGAATCAATTGAATAAATATATCCCAAAACCAACCATTAATAATGGTACAGAAAAAACCCAAGATACAAAACTTTGTTTAATATGTGGGAATGATATTACAAACCCTTGTATTATTGAGACTGGTTGTATAGCATGTTATCCATGTATGATTCAATATTTGAAAGAACATAAAGGTAAATGTCCATCAACGGGTAAGACACTTCTTGGTTATAATGAATCAGATCCAGAAATTTTCGGGAATAGCATTCGTAGATTATTAGTATAGATATTTTAAATAAAGAATATATATTTAATTGGTTTTGCATAAGTTGAGTTTAGTTAATGATTTCCCATTGATTACAGATGATTTGTAACAATTTAATCTCATTTTCAATAGACATCAATTCAGTATCAATATCAGCAGTAGTCGATTTCTGTAATTTCTTTATTAATAATGAGATTTGAACCAGAATCTCTTCATTTGGAGGAAATTTTTGATTTAAATAATCGATCATATTATCAATTCTTTTCATTATCCTCTTCACTAATTCCTCCTGTTTGGACGATTCTTCATTAAAAGATTCATAATTAATTGGATGTACAGTGTTTATTCTTTCATCTTGTTGATTGTGGATTGTGTTCATATTATTACCGTCATAATAAACATCTGATGGAGCCACTGTTAATTCTACGGGTTCATCTTTTATAGTAAAATCAGTTTGTTTCCACCTTTGGTTCCATTGGAAACATTTCAATTTCAACTCTTTATCTAAACATAAATTGTCATCAATAATACAAGGTTCATATTCAAATTTCAGTCCCACTTTAAAAGTTTCTTTTAACTTTTCAATAAATGTTTCATCACGGTTTAATTTTGAATTAACGACTAATAGTGAAGTAGGTTTAAATTCTATTTCATCTTGGTGTACCACTTGTAATAACTCTATCTTCCTGTTTGTTGACTGTATTATCTCATTCCAGTTATTACCTTTCGGTATATGGACACTTTTAACAAGTCTTGTTTCATTATTTATCTCCACTCCCATTAACAAATATATTTGGAAAACTCCATTGGAGCTCTTATTATTGTATGTTTGTAATGATTTAACTTGTTCCAATTCATAAGAGTAGTTTACTTCTAACAATGTCACAGAATCAACTACCAGCATTTAATCGTTTGGTTATCTTCTTCTTTCATTCTCTTTACTATCTTACATTTTTCACCTTAAAGCTTTTCAAATCAAATTAAGTTTAAAGTTTTATTAATTTATTTTATCTTTTATTTACAAGATATTATTACTATAAAGATGACATATATACGGATATATTATAATATTTGAATGTTATTATACCATCCACTCAATTAGACGATGACAGTACCTGGGTCAATGACTGTACTTTGTGTTGGATCTCTTGTTGGTTGATAACAATACCATTTCATTAAAGCATCAGAAGCAGCTTTAGCCTTAGCTTCTTTTAAAGATGCACCAAAACCCTCACCTAATTTCTCTTCACCACTGAAAACACCAACGATAAACACTGGGCTCTTAGATAATCTACCTGATTCAGCCATTAATCTTGAAACTGGTCTCTCTAAATTTTCTCTTTCACATAATGTGGCCAATTCTCTTGTTGGTTGTTCAAATTCAAATAATCTTGCAATATCCAATTTTCTACCTAATAATATATGATTATCAATAAATTTGGTAGCCAATTTCTCATCAATAGTCCATAAAGTTGCAATTACACTTCTAATTACTAATGAATAAGCGGCGGTTTCTGAAAAGTTTAATTTTGAAATAGATTCGACCCCATCACTAATACGTTTCAAATTATTAAAGTATCTTAATTTGCCCAAAGTGACATCAACAGGTTCGTTTCGAAGGAATCTTTCCATAACAGATTGGGTCTCACTTTCAACCCCCCATGATTTAACAATTGAAGCTAACACTTCATCTGAGATATATGCGTTAACAGCAACATTTAACACTGGAGTAGGTAATCTTGGATATTTGCCTAATAAATATTTAACAGTTTGGAATGTTAATAAATTCTTACCAAAAATGTTTAATCCATAGTTATCTCTTTGTTGATTGGAATAATTTGTCTTATGCAGTTTTGTGTTTTGTTTAATAGGTAAGTTTGTTGGTAGATTTGATGATCTACAAGTCAAACATCTTGATAATAATGCAGTAGTGAACTCTTTAGGTAATCCAAGTCTTTTATGTAATGTTGCTAATGTGGTGGATTGATCACAGATTTCATTGGGCAGATCCCGTAGAGTTTGTTGTAAATTTTGATAATAATTCTTATATTCTAATAGTTGTGGAGTTTGAACACCTTCATTTAAAGGTGGTGTTGGAGATGTTGTATGTGAGACTGATTTAGTAACATTTTCAGTGGAATAAGAAGCGTAGCTCGTTCTTATTGAACGTTGATATCTCCATATATTTCCCCTTGGTATAGCGACTTTCAAAAGTTGTGAGCGCATCGGAGTTACGGTACCGTATAGTTTCAACATTGTATAGTATTTACAGTGGGGTATCAACAGTTGGACCAGTGATTTGCTTTCTACCTTTGACTTGTTAGTGGGTTGCAAATTAACTTATCTTTAAATGTTTTTCCCCTTTGCATTTACAATTTCTTTAATTTCAAAAAATGAGCTTTCCAATAATTGTTAAAGAAAAAAAGATACAACTAAGTAGATGGAAAACCGGGTGATAAGGAGATAGTGTGGGTATGAGAAGATTCACATCAGATTAAGCAGTTTTAATTTTAATCAGCAGTTTTTTCCTGAATTAATTTGAGTCAGTTTTAAGGTTATTGCGGCTCTTCTAGAAATATAAAGAGTCAACTTGGTTAATTGTAAGTTAATGGTATTGTACACAAATGTATAAAGATCCTGTTATTCAATAATGATTAATAATAACAATTCAAGTATATTAATACCAAGTTTAAAGAATTTGTTTATTATTTCTAAAGATAAATTACTATTTATATTTTTAATAACTTCAAGTTTTTACAAATTATTAAACTATTCAAGAAAAATCCAAAAAGTGTAATATACAATGGTTGATATTACACTTTATATCTCCAACCTTTTATTAAAAACATACAAATATGTTAAAAAGTACTTGAAACCTCACCTTTTAAACTCAAAGGCATGACTAAATTTAAAAAATCAGTTAACTACTTTTTCTTCTAAAATGTCAAATATGAGGACTGGATAAAGTGGAGGAAGTGAATAATTTATTATAGTTAATGAACTATATTAAAACCCTGATGTTGTAAAGTTATTTTATTTCTTTTACCTTGATTAGTGAGGTAAAAATATGTTATATAAGAGCTGGCCTCCTTTATATAATATATAATTTATAAAGAGTATAGAAATTGATTCTGATCTGTAATATTTTTGTTCTTTATATATCAATTAAAATTAGAGAACTTCTTATTTTCAAAGATAGTTGTAAGATACTTATGAGATGAAATCATAATTAATGATAATTGGAATGATAAGAAATTATGTGATAAAATCATAATTGATGATAATTGAAATGATAAGAAATTATGAGATAAAATCATAATTATTGATAATAAAATTGTTGAGAGAATTATGAGATAACATCATAATTATTGATAGGTGACATGTTGAAAGAATGAAAGAAAGAACCAATTAAATGGAATCGAAATCCTAAATATACTTATTGGTAATATGGAACAGAAGAAAATACTTCTAAACCTTATAGGTTCAACTATTGCAAGTTGGGTTAAGGTTAGGAACCCTCAGCTTAATTTCTGAACTCCTTAGGGATGATTTAATAGTAGAAAATATGATCTTTTAGATGAGTTAAAAGAATCACATGTGTGACAAAAAAACAAGAAAAACTGGGCGTGTGGCGTAGTTGGTAGCGCGCTCCCTTAGCATGGGAGAGGTCTTGGGTTCGATTCCCAACTCGTCCATTTCTATTTTTATTTTTTTATTAGTGTGATTGACATCTCTATAACCTAAATTAACGGTATCGAACATATTCAACAAACGGAGTCCAGCGACCCTACATCAATGCATGTCTCCTCAACCATTTATAAGAAGAGTTTTACTTAAAATTAAAATTGAACTGAGATCAAAACTTAATTGAAAATTAAAGATAACAAGAAAACAAAAAGATATAACTTTCTCACCAATTAACAGTTAGATATATATATTACTAGATTGGAATGAATCTTGTTAGACATATACCGATTAATAGAACATATTCCACATCACCAAATCTCCCGACAATTTATGCTTTAGGAACACCTGCTGGAACTAAATCAGCCATTGCCATTTTACGTGTATCTGGTTCTCAGACCAAACACATTTATGAATGCTTAACCAACCAGTCGATTGACAAGCTGAAGCCAAGATTTGCTCATGTGGGCCAAATATATTCAATAAATAAGGATCTTCAAAAGAAATCACCATCTTTAATAGATTCTCCCTTAATGCTATACTTCCCTAAACCAAATAGTTTCAGTGGAGAAGATATGATAGAATTCCATTTACATGGCGGAAAAGCCATCATTAATTCAGTAATTAAGTCGATTTCAAATTTACATGATCCAGATCATCAAATAAATATAAGATATTCTGAACCTGGCGAGTTCTCTAAGCGTGCATTCCAGAATGGTAAATTTGATTTAACAGAAGTAGAATCTATTAATGACTTAATTAACGCAGAGACAGAAATGCAAAGGAAATCTGTGTTATCTAGTTTCAATGGTAAGAACAAGATGATATTTACTCAATGGAGAAAAAAATTGGTCTCATCAATGGCTAAATTAACCGCTATAATTGATTTTGCAGATGATAATGATATGGAGGGTGATTCACATTTACTTGATGAAATTGAGTTGGAAATCATACAGGTGAAAGAACAAATAAATAGGTTTATTAATCAACTGAATAGATCCAAATTATTACTTGATGGGATTAATTTGGTATTATTTGGTTCCCCTAATGTTGGTAAATCTTCTATTTTAAATTGTATTACAAACGAAGAAGTGGCAATTGTGAGTGAAATCCCAGGTACCACTAGAGACTCAATTAATAGTGTCATCGATATGAATGGATATAAAGTTGTTATTATCGATACAGCGGGGATAAGAAATAAGAGTAATGATCCAATCGAGAAAATTGGCATTGAAAGAGCCAAACAAAAATTCCGTGATGGGGATATTTGCTTATTAATTATTGATTCTACAAATCCATCTATTGATCCCACCTTACTTGACATGGTTCAAGCTCAAGAGAAGAATGAAATGAAACAATTAGTGGTGGTATTGAATAAGACAGATTTAGTGTCTACAGAGAAACTAGCACAGATAAAAAATGAGTTAAACAATAAGTTTGCTAATATGTCACCATTGATCACCACTGTTTCTTGTAAAACTCAAAATGGTATTCCTCAATTACTCACAATACTAACTAAACAATGTCAAAATTTAACTACAGCACAAGAAGGTGTCGAACCTATAATAATGTCAGAAAGAGTCAAGGATATCCTAATTAATGATATTCTGTATGGTATTAATGAATTCCTTCAAAACAAAGAAAATCAAACCCATGATTTAATCATACTTTCAGAATTTTTAAAATATGCTATTGAAGGTATTGGAAAGATTCTTGGTGATGCTGTTGGATTAGACGAAGTGTTGGACGTGGTCTTTTCTAAATTCTGCATTGGTAAATAGTACTATTACCTTTTTTTCTTTCTTTATTATACTATATTTTTTTTATCATATTCATTACATATTCCTAGATAGCTTGTAAATATATAGAATTGTACATATACATCCCTCCAATTTAAAATCCTAATGATTTTAAGATATTCAATTTAACTTGTCTTTCAAATTCAGGTCTGTTATCTCTCCAAAGAATACATGCATCGATATTGGCACCACTTTCGATATTTGGCTCACTTAACATACTCATCACACTCAACAAGATCTTCTCCACACTTTGGACTGGGGACCAACGTTCTTCAGCTAATTCATACATATTTGGATCATCACCTGGAGCATGTAAAATCGATATACATACTTCACCGTTTGGATAAATATTTGGATGTAAGATACTTGGAGTAAAAGTTAATTTTGGTGGTGATAGTGGGTAATCATGGGGAAACTCCAATTGGGCATTAAACACACCACCTTCATATGATGTATCAGTTGGACCCTGAATCAAACAATCCCAAAGAAACAAGTTACCTTCATCCTTTGGACCAGCAACAATTCCAGGAGGTGGATCCCTCATTAATTGTTGATACTCCTTCAGCAGTCTTCTTTGGGCAGTCTTAGACATCTCTTCTACTTGATCTCTTTCTTGTCCTCTCTTCAAGTGAGAAGTGTCTTCTTCAATATGTCATTACGTATATTTCAACATTTCAATCTTTCATAATCGCTCGAGAAAATAAAAAGCGATCGATAACAAAGAAAACGTTGAAAACAAGATCTCATCGATGTTTTGTAAAAAAGAACAGAAGAGTCACAGTTTCTTTGAAGAGTGAAGTGTGTATTGTAGGAGATACGTTGTGTTATATCATTTTTAAAAAATTATTGAGTAATAGAGTAATTTATAAACGTTCTTTGAATAGTAAACTTTCAAAGCTCATCTCGATAACAAGGAAGCCAAAACAAACCATAAATCTACAAAACATCAGAGCAATACAATGATTATTTACAATGGGGACAAGTATGCATGTATTTCATGTATTAGAGGCCATCGTTCTTCAACGTGTAAGCATACGGGTAGAATGTTAGTTAAAGTAAGAACCAGGGGGAGACCATCGCCCGTTGATATTAGAGATGTTATTATGGTTGATGTAACGTCGAGGGTGAAGAGAAAGAAGTTAGCAACAAAGAAACGTTCATGTGATGACATGCTAACAGATGGTATTAATGAGTCTAAACAGGAGAAGGATGTTGCTGTTGAAGAAGAAGAGCATGATCATCCACCGGGACATGAGGATTGTTGCCGAAAAATGGATGCACTTCCAATTATCTTTATTAGAGTGAAACAAACACAAAAGGCTATGGTTGTGGACGGTAAATTGAAGATTATTGTTAAAGATCCTGCTACAGATGGTGATGCTGTAAAATATTTATCTGAGAAGGAATTCTTAAGAAATATTTCAGCACTACCAATGAATGGAGCCGATTCTCCTAAACCTAATAATAACAAAACTGCTGTAGTGGATAGTAGGTTACAAGCTAATACTATTCCAAAGATCTCTAAATGTTGTGATCCTAACCATATTCCAAAGGCACCATCTCCACAAGATATAACGAACCATTGTATTGATGATGATAACAATACAACAAAAGTGGATATACTGTCTCTTCCAACAATGGCAAATGTAGTGTCACCACCAACTACAATTGAATCTTCTAATTCTGGTGCTTCTTCAAGGGTAAGTACGCCCCTAAATAGAATCGATAAGACTTGCCCCTCCACATCAAATGAAGAATTAGACTCTAAAAAATTATCAGTTGATGTTTTCACTCACAAAGGTCTTTACTTGAGTTCAGAATGTTCCTGTCCAGATAATAATTGTGAATGTATAAATTGCTTGATCCATAGAAATGAAGAAGAATTGAATAAATATATTATGCAAAGTGGTGTTCCATTGACAAACATGATTGACACATCAAATCCCGGTCCTGAAGAACTAACAGATTGCTCACAATCTGGTTGTCAGTGTTCTTTAATTGATTGTACTTGTCAAAGTTGTACTATACATCCCACAGAGATTATCCCCTTTGAAAGGTTTTTCTATCAAGGTTTTAATAACATAACTTTAAGAAGAAAGACAATCGTGAAATTCAAACATAAATTAGTTCCATCTGAATATTGGTGGGATTTCTTAACAGTGGAGTTACCAAGTGTTAATCAAGAAACTTTAGAATCCATAGATTTAAAAGATTATTTTGAAAGATTATTGGATAAATATAATAATGAGTTCTTAAGTGCAGATTCAGAATGGGGGCTATTAAACGATTTAGAAGGGTTCTATGTCATATAGTCAATGGAAGTTAATAAGAAATAAAGATCAACTTTAAAAGATCAAAAGTATATATAATATATTCGCCATAAATAATTTATTAAAAAAAACATATCAACGTAAATATGCGAAAGTTTGTTATCATCATAATGTATGTTTAACGATGTATTCAGCTTCATTTCTACCACTAGCCCAAGCACCATTGACGGAGCCAGCACCGTCCATAATAGTATGCTCACCTGCAAATCTGATTCTTGAATCTTGTCCTTCATTCATGGCCAAGATCATATCCCAACCATCATCACCAGGTTTACATGCGGTGTATGAACCTCTAGCATATGGATCAGAAGTCCAACTTGAAGCTAAAATGTTTTTCAAAACGGCATGGTTACCATCCTTGGTAATATCTTTGTTAATACCATTAACCACAGAATCACTACCAAAAGTGGACATAATTTTATCTAAGATAGGTTGGAAATATTCAAAAATCTTATCTTGATCACCACTTAAAGATTCAATGTATTTGGTGACAGGTTCTTGCATTAACATCATAAAACTTGGAGTACCATTAATTTGTGCAAAATTAATGAAATAAAATGGATGTTTCCAACAATTTTCTTCCTGTTGTTGGTCCAAAACATTCAAATCTTTGATCAGTTGGTTATAATCAGATGCATTTCTGACAGTTTGGGCAAATTTTTCAGAAGATTTAGCTAATGTGACAATCTTAGTATGTTTAGCATCCCAAGTAGCATTTTGAAATTCAAAAATCATTTTACCTAACGAACCGACATGAATTGAGTGCAAACCCTTCACAATTTTCTTGTTTAACGGTGGAGTAAACTCAATTCTACCTGGAATTTGTTTATCAGGAGTTAATGATAATTCAAGAACACTTTGTGGGATCGTGACAATAACGTAATCGGCCACGTGGGTTTCTCCATTTGATGTGGTAACAAAAACTTCTTTATCCTTTCTTGTAATAGAGTTGATTGAAGTGTTTAATTGAATCCATTCTTCAGGGAAACTTTTAAGCACTCTTTTAACTAAGACATCGAAATTTAATACAAGAGCATTTCTACCTTGATGACCAAAATAAGTATCCTTAGCACTCAAGGATTTCCAATCGAACCCATGCCATAATTCCAAGAATCTACAAATTTGTGGAGTATATCTAATTTGATCATCAGTTAAAAACTTCTTCTTTTCAAAAAGATATTTGGAGATTAATTCAAAAAATGACATATCTTCAACATCTAATCTTTGATGATATTGCATATCAGTAAATTTTTCAATCTCTCTGTCTACAAATTCTAATCTCATTTCAGGATCCTTGTCAACACGACCCCGTTCTTTATCAATATAAATGTTAAAATCATCGTCAAAGATAAATGGAGCAGCTCCTTCTTCCAAATCAGTTTCTTCATCAAATAATTCATTACACAATGTATCGTGATGCCAACTAGCACCTAGATCATATTTTTGTTTACCATTAAATCCGGTCACCGTTCTTAATCTCCCACCAATTCTATCTCTTGCCTCCAGGACTTTCACATCTTTAATACCATTAGCATATAAAGTAGAAGCAGCTTTTAAACCTGAAATACCAGCACCAACGACAATAACCCTCTTAGACATGTTGTCTTTATAAATTTATACGATTGAATTGATGATGTAGTGTAATGCGTCAGATTTCAAATATATCTACGTGTACATATATGTATCTTCTATAATAATTGTATGTATGTATGTACCTTTATATACGTGAAAAATCTTTAATAATAAAAATTTTGACATAAAAAAAAAGTCTCGAGACTTTTCAGATTGCCTTAAATAGTAACTACGGGAAGAATGTTTATAAGAAGTTTTCATCAAACCAATGTAAATTTGCTAATAAATCATCTGTTAATAATGAATCTGTACTTCCTGGATCTTCACTCGTCTTGTTTTGATTATGAGAGATTGGGGAAGGATCATGAACTTGCCTGACACCTAAAGATGGAATTTCACCTGCAAATGATGCAACAAAACCTTGATCTAAAGAAAGTGGTTCTGTTACTTGTTGTTGTTGATTCTGTTGAGTTTCTGTTTCTTCATCTTCGCCAACACGACTAAATTGTTGGAAATTATTTTGATTTGGTGTATTATCACCATGATTTATACCAATGATAGATTGTAAACTTGATGAAGTATCTTGTAAAATTAATGAAATCATATGGTTTAAAGTTTTAATACACCAATCACATTGTTTAATCATGACAGGTGGATTCCATGGATCACTATTTAATATTTGATCCCATAATGGAATAATATTTCTTAAGATATCACGATATGATAAAGTTTGTAAATTTAAATATGAACAAGTTAATGCAATTAAAGTGACAGAGAAGAAATGAGATAAAGTTAACCACCAGGGGATAAAAACTAATTGTTCATGACAAAGACGAGTGATAATGGTTAAAGTTAGTTGACAATGTGATAATAAACTTGGTAAATCTAATGGTAAGATTGGTGGAGATGAATCTAGTTTATTGTTGGATTCATTTTTGGGTGGATCTAATAATGGAAACAGAGATCTCAATTCGAAATTCAATTTAATATCTAAGTAAGTCATTAAGGGTTGTAATTTCATAACAGATAATTCTGTAACACCTAAATTAAATTGATTTTGATCGAACCATGATTGTAAAGTGTCTCTAAACTTTCTTGATGAATATAAATCCATTTCAAAACATTTATTTTGTTGAAATTTATAAATAATCATTGATAAATCAAACATTTGTTGAGTTTCTAAATGAAACCAATCATCATCTAATGACATATTATTTGGTGTTGGCATATTATTTAATGGAGATTCTAATTGATAAGTTCTACCAGTTTGAAATGATATGATTTTATCCATAATGAAACATGACCAATAACAATGTAAAGCTTTTGATTCATCATAATTTGGATGTCTTAAGGGGAACATATTCATTTCAAGGGACATCCCTTTCACAAGAGCAATAGCACGAGATAAAGCATTCCATGTTGAGGTTTGTCTATAACATGTACGTAAATAAAATGTTATTAATAACCATGATTGAATTAATTCAAATGATTCCCATTCAAAAGTTAATTTTTGAATTAAATTATAAGAATAATTAAATAATTTTTGTTCCATTTGTCTATTTTTTTCATGTAAGAAATTAAATTCCCATTCATTAAATTCAACACCATTTGAATTTGTTAATTGTGTTCCTCTCATTATTAAACCATCATTAAATCTTAAAGAGATGATAATGATTAAAAATAACATAGATTTAAATAATTTATTTGATCTTTCTTTATGTTTTGATGTATTTGATAAAAATCTATTATTAAATTGTGACCAAAAGATTGGTTCATGAATAATTGAAAAGATGGGATTACAATGTTCAAAATACCATTTTAAAAGTTTTTTAATTAAATTAATGTGTTGAATATCATTAAAATCCCAGATTGTATCATGAACGGGGCCTGTCCCTAATCTTAGGAATTGACCACCGGCCATATTCCAAGAATAATTTTGTATTCTTGGACGTTCAATACCGCGTTGTAAAAGTATATCCTTTGGTAATTGTTTAATTAATGAACCACCCAGATAATATGGTAAAACGTTTTGATATCTTCTATGAAACCGATATTTATCCAAAGAGAAACTGAAAAATGGGGAAGGATCATCGATTGTTTCATTATTATCGTCTATATAATCATATTCTCTTTTAGTTGTTAAATTATTAGTGGTAGTAGTGGTAGTTGTACCGGGATAAATACAAATATGATTATATTTGATACAATTAGCACATGGTTTACCACCATCACATTTAACTTTCCTTTTCTTACAAAGTTCACAGGCTTTGTTAATTCTTTTCTTTTGTCTTTTAATATTGGACATGTAAAAAATAAGTAAGTTTATGCAGAAATATATTGATAGGTTAAGGCTATGTTATTAAAAAACAAACAAACAAACGAAAAAACAGGAGAAAGGCAAAGTATTAAAAAACAGGAATGAGTAGAGAAGCAGGTGATGTATATCCTATGGTAAGGAACTAATTAAACTAACTTCACTTTATTAATTAATTAATTAATTGATAAAATCTTAAAAAAAAAAGACAACAACAACAACAACAAAATAGTTAAAACAGTATAATAGAAAAGAATACGTAATTGTAATATGACTTTAAAATAATAGTAATAATAATAATTAACAAAATGAAAATAACCGGATTGAACCAAGAAGATAAACTTATTCGTTGGATGAGGAAAATATTTTTTCATTCAATCCACGAGACGCCAGCGACAGCAGGAGGAGCGAAAAAAACAAACAGTATAACCGTTCCTACCACCAGCATAAGTTCCGGGATCTGGCATCCAAATTTGCATCACACACCGCAACAACAATATATTTCGGCAAATAAAGAGGAATTTTGCAATTGAGCAAAAAACGTGCGGCTCGTCCCGCATGACATCAGCGCGCACGGGTGTCTCCAGGTCGGATATCGTATTGTCCTCGCGAACTTCCGCTATTATAAACCTTATATCCCCGCTAAATTCTGTGTTTCTCACAAAAATATTGGGCAACTTTTGCATTAAGAACGATATATCACGCAATGTAATTCTAAAGATTGTGGCTATAGTAGCAATTTATTATTATTTTTATTGTCAATGCTTAACTTTTAACATGCAATTTAGACAGATCTTTGCGTTGTTAAATGCCTTGTTTTTGTCCATACGAAAGTTTGTTTGTTTGTTTTGTTCCCATTATCTATGGTCGTGATGTGTGTGTTTTTCTTGCACTTGGCATTTTGTTTTGTTTGTGTTCTCCTTTTCTTGTCCCAAAAACAAACACTATATAACTTCCATCGAAAAATAACGTTTTTTTTCTTCTTTCTTTCGTTCTTCTCTTTGGAAAATTAAAAAAATGGAATTATATTATATTGGCTTGCTTGCTTGCTTGACGTTGACCCGTTTTCCTTTTAAGTGGCTGTGTAACTTGTGAATTTAATACTTCTTTACTTTGTTTATTTTATTTCACTTTTATCCTTTTCTTTTTTACTTTTTTTTGCATTTGGGAAAACTTATTTATTATCATCAATTTAATTTTTTACCTGCAGGGTTTATCATACGTTAATAAAACATTTGAACAACAAAATAATCAATCACCTTCTTAACAACAACAAAAAAATTATGACTGATAATTATTTGAACAATAATAATAATACTGCTACAACCTCATCTGGTCTTTTAGGTGCCACTTCAGTGGCACCACCAAATATTCAACCACCTTCAACTCAACAACAACAACAACAACAAATCCCTCAACAACAGTATTATTTACCTCAGCAACAACAGTATGCTCAACAAATCCCACAACAACAACAATATTATTCTCAAGAATATGCTACGACCACTGATCCATATTATCAAGCACAACAATTTAATAATCAATATTATTATAATAATAATATTGCTACTGGTTCAGGTGCTAATGCTACTACTATACCTTATCAATTACAACAAAATATGTTACCTTTACAATACGGTGGGTATGCACCAATACAACAACAACCACAGCAACAACAACAATATTATTATGACTCTAATAATGTTCCATCAAGTAATAGTAGTAATTCAAATATAAATGGTATTGCCGGATATCCTACAAATGCTGCTGGTACGACTACTGCTGCTACTACTACTACTACTACATCAACAGATGATCAATCATACCCTCCACAACAACAGTATATACAACATCCACCAACTCAAACATCTCCACAATTACCACAATTGGCACAATTACAAAGAAGATCACATATCCCATTACCAATTCAACATACAAATTTACCAACACAACAACCACCTGTACCTTCATATCGTACTGTTCCACACACAAATTATGGTGTAATCACTACAATGTGGGAAGATGAAAATACACTATGTTATCAAGTTGAAGCTAATGGAGTTAATGTAGTAAGAAGAGCAGATAATAATTTTATTAATGGAACAAAATTATTAAATGTCACTAAGATGACTCGTGGTAGACGTGATGGTATATTAAAAGCAGAAAAAGTTAGACATGTCGTTAAAATCGGGTCCATGCATTTAAAAGGTGTTTGGATACCATTTGATAGAGCACAATTAATGGCTCAACGTGAAAATATTTTAGATTCTTTATACCCATTATTTGTACCTGATATCGAAGGATTATTATCAGGCAATTAATAATACTAAAAAAGCATTAACGAAAAAAAAAATATTCAGTCCCCATTCATATCATCCCAACTCTCTCTCTCTCTCTCTCAATATATTATCTTATATATATATATATATAATTGTATATAGATAACTTCTACCTCTTCTTCTCTAATTGCTTTGTATCATTATTTCATTCCGCTATCAATTGCAATCCCATCGTTTAATATGGGGTTTTCGGTTTTTTCCCATTTTTCTTTGCAAGTAGATTTATTTGGCAATTTGTGACATCTTAATAGTTTTATCTCCGGATTTACAAGATTATAAGTGAAACTGAAAAAATTATATAAAGGGGAGGTTGTGATTGATAAATCTTGGAACCCATCCTTGAATCAAGTGCAAATATATAAAATACAGTATAATAACAACAATATGAATAGTACAGTGTTGGAAAAATCTCATGAATTGAATGATTTTATTCATTCTGTTAATACCATTTCTTATTGGAAATTGTCATTAACTTTAATCTTTATTATCTTAATTTGGGATCAAATTGCTTACTTAGAGAAAAAAGGTTCAATTGTTGGGCCAAGATTTAAATGGTATCCAATTATTGGTCCATTTTTAGAATCTTTAGATCCCAAATTCGAAGAATATAAAGCTAAATGGTATAGTGGTGAACTTTCATGTGTTTCAATCTTTCATAAATTTGTTATTATCTCATCACAACGTGATTTATCAAGAAAAATCTTTCAAGCAAGTAAATTTGTTAAACCATGTGTTGTGGATGTTGCCGTTAAGATTCTTAGACCACAAAATTGGGTATTTTTAGATGGTAAAGAACATATCGAATATAGAAAATCTTTAAATGGTCTTTTCACTAAAAATGCTTTATCACAATATTTACCATCATTAGAAGATGTTATGGATAAATATATGGATAAATTTGTTGAAATGTCAAAAGAAAATAATTATGAACCACAAGTGTTTTTCCATGAAATGAGAGAAATCTTATGTGCAATTTCATTAAGATCATTTTGTGGGACTTATATCACTGAAGATCAAACAAGAAAAATTGCAGATGATTATTATTTAGTCACTGCTGCATTGGAATTAGTTAATTTCCCAATTATTATTCCATACACAAAGACATGGTATGGTAAACGTACTGCTGATATGGCTATGAAAATTTTTGAATCCTGTGCTCAAATGGCTAAAGATCACATTGCTGCAGGTGGTAAACCAGTTTGTGTTATGGATGCTTGGTGTGAATTAATGGCTAATGGTGATTCTACAATGCATCGTGAATTCTCAAATAAAGAAATTTCTGAAGCTATCTTCACTATGTTATTTGCTTCACAAGATGCTTCATCATCTTTAGCATGTTGGTTATTCCAAATTGTTGCTGATAGACCAGATGTCTTGGCTAAAGTTCGTGAAGAACAATTAGCAGTTCGTAATGGTGATCCAACACAAAGAGTTAACTTAGATATGATTGAAAATATGAAATATACAAATATGGTTATTAAAGAAACTTTACGTTATAGACCACCTGTACTTATGGTTCCATATGTTGTGAAAGAAAAATTTCAAGTCACTGACACGTATACAGCTCCAAAAGGTTCTATGTTAATTCCAACTTTATATCCATCTTTACATGATCCAGAAGTTTATGATGATCCAGATGAATTTATTCCAGAAAGATGGGAAGAAGGTTCTAAAGCTTCTGAAGCAAAGAAAAATTGGTTAGTATTTGGTTGTGGTCCACATGTCTGTTTAGGTAGAACTTACGTCATGATTACCTTTGCTGCATTATTAGGTAAATTTGCCTTATATACAGATTTCAAACATAAAGTAACTCCATTAAGTGAAAAGATTAAAGTGTTTGCTACAATTTTCCCAAAGGATGATTTATTATTATCTTTCAAGAGAAGAGATCCATTGACTGGTGAAGTTGAAGAATAATTGTATTATTCTTAAATTTTCGATTTTGGTTTGTTTCTATAATACAACATATCTTAGAATTACCTCTCTCTATATATATATAATTATGTTTCTTATTTATTCTATTGTACCTTATTATTTTTTTTATTATTTTATACATATGCTTTATTATTCCTTTTTTATTATTTTTTTTTAATCAAAAGTAATCTTCTTACCTGCGAATTTAGCATTCTTTAATTTATCTTCTGCCAATTTCTTAGCCACCCAAGATGGATGATCCTCATGGATTTTAACTGGTTTAATTGGTTCAATAGAACTCTTGGATCTTGAACCTCTTTCACCTAATTCAGTCAAGTTGGCATTAGTCTTATCATATGCAGCTTGTTTAGCAGCTCTCTTAGCCACACGTGCTTCATAATCGATTTGTCTTTGTTCACGTTCAGCTTTTTGCTTTTCAAATTCTTTTTGAACATGATTAGCTTGTTTACCATATTTTTGTTCCCAAATCTTACGACGAGCTCTTTGACCACGTCTATTTTTCTTTACAATCTTATTTGAAGCTTGTTGACGAGCAATTTTGTCTTCTTCAATATCTGAATCAGAATCGTCACCACTATAATAACCTGTCATTAATTCTGGTAATTTAGCCTTCTTCTTAGCAGGTTGATTATCTTCATCATCACTTTCTTCTTCACTTTCACTAGCACTTGGTTCTTCATCAGTGACTTCGTTATAGTTAATATTCGGATCTAAGCCTGTGATATTTTCAGCTTCGGCATCTTCTTCGTCATCATCTGAAGCAGCAACTAAACCTTCATATTGTTTTAAGATTTCATCTTCATCAACTTCCATACCTTCACCTTCATAATGACGTTCACCATCAAGATTTTCTTCGATATCACTTTCATCATCACCTTCATCGTCACCTTCACTTTCTTTCTTGGTTTCTTGTTGTTTCTTTGAATTTTTATCTCTATTAATACCTAAAAATACATCCATACCATTTTCAAAAGTTTTCAGAACTTCTTGTGATTTCTTATCATTCATTAAATTACCTACAATTTTGGTTCCTTCTTCAATTTTCATAACAATTTCATTCCATATTCTACTTGGATTTAAATCATTAGATTTATCATTATAAGCTTTTAAATATTTATGATCTTGGAACCATTCTGGGACATTTTCCATATTATTTGTTTGTTTATTACCAATGATTTTCGATATAGCAAATTTAATAATTTTTGACATGACGATATAATTAACAAATTCATTTAAAGATTTACATTGTTTCAATACATTATCTTTATTCTTTAATTGATTTAATTTTTTTAATAAGGATTTATTAAGATTTTTTTCCACTGCATAGATCTTACCATTGAAAATAGTTAATCTCATTTCATTACATTTCTTGGTGATATCAGGTAATTTAATCTCATTTAAAAGTTTTTCAATTCTTTGTGAAGTCTTTCTACCTTTAGCATTGTAAAGTTTTTTAGTTTGATTTAATCTTGGTTGGAAAGTATCTAATGTATTAGTTAAATAATGATATTGATACTCCAAATTATCCAACTTGAAAAGAAGATTATCCTTTGGCATATTAAATTTACTTTTGTTTGCCCTTCTATCTTACTTATAAATCCAATCTCTTCGAGAAGGGCTATGAATTGAATTCATTAAGCTTTAAAAGCTCATCTCATCTCATCGCTTCTTCAATTTCAAATTTTATTATTCAAATTTTGAAAATTTTTCGATAGTGTGATGTCTGGGTGTTACAGCCAAAGCAAACTTTAAAGCTTTAAACAACAGTAAAATTAATGAGATATTGAGAATTAACAAGAAAAGAAGACTAAAAGATTAAGTTTAATAAATCAGACTGACGTGCAAATCGTTTGAATTTTTTGAAGCATATCTTCATAATAAAATGAATTATTCAGAAGAATTTAAAAAAATTTAGCTCAAGAAATTGTCATCATCTAAATTGGAAATAATTTAATAAGAAATATTACAAGAAATCACTATTACAATTTGAAGAAATAATAATAATAAATTTTAAATAATAATTGAGATATCAGTGCCACGCCCTGTCACAGGCAGATTATCATCAACGTCCCAGATAAACATTCCGGGACACAGTTGACCGTCGTGAAATGTGGAAAAATCATCATAAACATATCTCAATGGTTATTTAAAAAAAAAGTTATTTAAACGGTTTATTGTAATAATAATAACATTAAAAGAAAATAATAATAAATTTTTAATAATAATAAAGTGTTAAGCATCAGACAATATTCCTCGTATCACTCATTAGAAAGGTGCTACCCTTCCCTTAGACATATGCTTGTCTTTGTTTGAGATAATTATTTCATCGTCTGCCACTTTTAAAATTAACAAAAAAAAATTATTTTCAATTAATATGAAGGGGAAATAATAATATTTTAATAGATTTAGATATTGTCAGAAATGCATGAATGGTAATTAAAAAATTGTGTCTTCAGTTATATAACATATCAGACTCGTCATCTATAAGAAAATATCATCACATCAATATCTGGAAGAATAATAAAAACAAAGAAATAGGGAAACATAAATTGAAAGTAATAACATTTCTTGTTTGTTTGTTTGGAAAAGAAAATAATAATTAAATGAATCTGTTGCGTAGGTTTTCTAGGCCTACTAAAAGCGTTGTCACTCATGTAAAATATAATATATTATTATAATCAGTGCCCAGTGCTGTGGATCGTCATCTTCAATTAATAAATTCTTTTCTAAAAAAAATAACTATCAACAAAATTAAACCCTTATTAATTATTAATATACTCATTAAAATAAAAAGAGAAAATAATCTAATACTTGCACATTAATACTATGTAATAATTTTTCCTTTCTCTTTTTTTAAAAGCGACACCCACATTTGCACTACGAGAAATTAAAAAATTATCAAAAAATTGTGTTGTAATCAGGATAGTGCAAAAACGTATCAACATATACTCGTTCAGCCAGTAATTCCAGCTTTTGTTTTTGTTAAAATCATCATATAAAAACACATTTGATAAAAAATTTCAGAATAAAAAAAAAGAAAGAAAGAAGAAATAATAACAATAGAACTATACGAGTATAATTAATATTGGATTGAGTCAAATATCGAATGAAGTTATTGAAATACACCTGTATTTCGTAAAGAAAAAAACAACTTTAATATGACAATGTACTTAATTTTAAAAATAAAAATTAATCATAAAAACTTCTTCTTTATAATGTTTAATAAAAGATAAAAAGAAAATAATAATATAAACTTCAATATCCTCAGATATGATCAATGTTCTAATCACAAAAGATTCAGAAACTCTAGTTTGTAAATGTTTGATTTTGGTCATCAACGGAAAATGAAACTTGAGATTATTGAATTCAAAAAACGAAAATAGAAGAAGAAATAATAAATCAATAATAAAAATAAAATAAAGAAACAAAATTGTCAATAAAAAATATTTTAATTCATAACTTCATACAACACTTGTCGCAAAATCTAATATAAATACAACTCTTATGCATAAGCATATGAACTATTCGATTCAATTCAACTGGTTTTATGGAGTTTATACTTTTGTTGTAAATGTTATAAAAGAAAATTTGTAAACTTACTTCAATTGAATATACTTTCTTAATTTGAAGATAATGTCTTCTTTTTATATTAAATGTTTTCCAAGATGAAATTTCAATTTTGAAAGAAAACTTTTTCCATCATTACACACGGAAATATATTAAAAATAAAAAGTAGGGTTTTCTGGTGTCCGAGTTATCTTGATTTCATATGGGGGCCACAATGGACGTGATCTCGGACTGAAAAATTCATGTTTGCTCGAGAAAGCTCCAATTTGCAAAAGACAATAAGATAGTAAACAGACACGTTTAAAGATGATTAAGTTAGAACTGCAGGAGAAGTTGTAGAGAGAGAGAAAGAGAGAGAGAGACAAATAAGGATCAACGAAGAT
This sequence comes from Monosporozyma yasuniensis, assembly GCA_030558655.1. Lineage (NCBI taxonomy): Eukaryota > Fungi > Ascomycota > Saccharomycetes > Saccharomycetales > Saccharomycetaceae > Monosporozyma > Monosporozyma yasuniensis. The sequence continues at coordinate 8,006 of JAKTQC010000037.1, read as the reverse complement.
GGCAGGTTTTAAGATCCCAGAGGGTACTACCGTTATTGATACCGATGAATACGATTTACTCGAACAAAAACGTAGAGATGCTCAAAGAAGATTACAAGAAAGACAAATGCAAGAATTTGAAGGGTTCTCGATCCCGTTACCGGTGATGATGCAATGTGCTATTCTAGTAGCTACATTACATGCAAGTTATAACATGTATGGTAGTGAACCGTTCCAACTTATATGGAAATTAATAATATTTATTGGTGCTCAAGTGGTAAGAAGACTCACAAATAAACAGAAAAAGATGATTGAAGAGACTGATATGGAAGAAGATAAGAAAGGCAAGAATAATAACAAAAAGAATAATACTAATAAAAACAGCAAAAATAATAAAGAAGAAGTCAAAGAGACTAAGCCAATAGAAAAAACTAAAGAAAAGAAGGCTAAATCTGGGTTTAAATTTGAAGTTGTATATGTATTCTTCTTACCTTTCATGTTATCACTATTATTTTATCCGGAATTAATTAATATTAACACTGTGTTAATGTTAAACATCTTTGATGGTTCTTTATTAACTAGATCTGTCATTCAATTATTTTTCTTGATGTTTACTAGTCAAGATGAATTAGTATTATTAAGAAATTTCTCTGCTATTGTATTAAATGTTTCATTCCATTATATTTTGGTTACAGTAAGTGAATTGAAAAGTTTAGATAATGTGGATTGTAATTTATTCTCTATCCTTTTAACCAATGTTTTATTCTTAGCTAGAAAGCCAACTTTGCCCGGTGAACCAGTTAATTTACCTTATAATGTATTATGGGGTACTTTAATGGCTTTCTTAGCCTCTGCTGGTCTTAATTACATGGTCTCTTTACCATTGGTCATAACCAAGAATAAACATGTTAGATCAGTGATCTTATTCACCACATTCACTGTTTCATTCCCATTATTAGCTAATTTTATCATTGATACTGGTGATAATACACAATCTCCGGCAATGTGGTTATTGAATTATATTATGGAATCTAAAGCACGTCAAACCATTCTAATCACTTGGTTATCATTTTTATTAATTTTAATCCCTAACATTTTAATCTTTAAATCGAATTTCTCATTAAACACTTCAAGAAAATTATGGCATTTCCTTATTTTAGCATTAATTATCTATCCATTCCAAGCAGATCCAACTTTTGTCAAGATTTCTTTAGCTGGTACCATCACTTTATTCCTAGCCGTAGAATATTTAAGATTTTTGAAATTAGAACCATTAGGTAAATTATTAGATGAAAAATTAAGATCATTTGCTGATTTCAGAGACGAAAGAGGTCCAATCATCATTTCTTACATTTATTTAATCATTGGTATTACTACACCATTATTGATTGCTAACTCTCCAGTTGGGTTAATTAGTCTTGGTGTTGGTGATTCTACTGCATCTATTATTGGTAAGAAATATGGTGAATTACATTGGCCAACTTCAAAGAAAACTATTGAAGGTACTTTGGCATTCATTTCCACAACTTTTGTTGTTGGTGTGATGTGCAAAGAATATTTAGGTTATTTCGAACACATGACTAACGGGAATTGGTTATTAGTTTGTACTTTATCTGGTATCCTAGAAGGTAACAGTATTTTGAATGATAATATATTGATTCCAGCTTTCATGTTAATTTGCGAAAAATTGTTTACTGTATAATAAAAAGAAAGCACAGATAATAGAAGGAAAAATTGCATTTTATAGATAGACAAACTTATTGATAAATTATAAAAGGTAACTTCTTTACATGTTATTTAATTGTACATAAAAATGAAAATATAAAAATCGAAAAATGAAATACATATATTTATGAAAAATGAGAATGTTGTTCATTTAATAAGATTATTTCTTACCATGTTTCTTCTTAGATTTTGGTTTCTTGGTATCCTTACCCTTAGCTTCATCACCTTCGATAAAATCTAATAATTCATCAACAGATTTGTCGGCTAATTCTGGCTTAGCAGCTTCTTTCTTCTTAGAATGAGATTTCTTAGAAGGAGCAGAAATACCAGCGGCTCTCATTTGATCTTCTTGCATTTGTTTCTTTTGAGATAAATCTTGCATCAAACTACTTAAACCGTTGATCCATTGCTTAGAAGTGGCAGTGGTCTTATGATTACTACCTAACTCATGGAAGAAAACATCCTTAGCATAAGAAATATGTTCTAAAGCAGCACGATGATCCTTCATGGTGGCATATAAGTTACCAATTTGAGATTGGATGTAACCATAAGCTAAACAATTCTTACCATCTAATTCAATAACTAAATCAGATAGAGTGTTCAAGGATTGTAAAGCTAACTTAATATCTTCAACACCTAAAGCAATTTGTTCTTGTTGACGAACAATACTTGAAGCAGTTGGATGGTGTAACTTAGTTAAATTGTAAGCTTCTAAAGTTTGAATAATTCTGTTAGAAATTAAAGTGTTATTGTATGGACTTTCATTAGCTAATTCTAATAAAGCTAAATTGTATAAAGCTCTGATCATTTCAAAAGAGTCAATACCACAAGTTCTTTCATAGATTGTAGCAGCTTTACGACAGAAAGCAACAGATTCGTCAATTAAGTTCAATTTACTGTAAACAGTGGCCATACCCATGTATTTTTCGGCAACTTCTGGATGAACAACACCAAGAACATCTTCTAGGATAGCAATAGATTGAGCCATAAAGGTTAAAGCATCAGATTGCTTGTTATCGGCAAGTAATAAAGTACCTTGAGTCCAATAATCTTCACTGGCAATAGAAGAGTAACGAGTGGTCTTAACACGTGGGATAATAGTTAAGTCATCCTTAGAGAAAGTGGTAAATGGAGCAATTAATTTTTGTCTTAATTTCTTATCTTGAGAGGCCTTGAATTCTTCAAATTGTTCCTTAGTGTAATAGTAGTTCTTGTTAACCCATTGGACACCAAATCTGTAAGAAATTGTTCTCATCAATAAAGCCTTGTTTTCTAATAAAGAGGTTAAATCTTCGATAGACATGGAATAACGGAAACGTAAAGCAACTTCCTTTTGAATAGATTTCAATAAGTCGTCACGAGTTAAAGCTGGGAAATCGTAACACTTTAATGGGTAGAATTCATCAACTTCTTCAGCAACTGGAGATTCGTTGTAAGTGGTACCGAATAATAAGTTAAAGACATAAGCAACTAAAGAAGGAACAACAACTTGAGGTAAATCTTTGGAGTAAGCTCTTAAAATATGTTTAGTAGCACGAGCAAACATTTCAATTTCAGAAATCTTAATTAATGGAACAAACTCATCGTTGTTAATAATAATAGCAGCTTCTTCAGTTGGGTGTCTAACATCCTTGTCATCTAATTTCAAATCTTCTAATAATTCCTTTGGAACATCCTTACCAGCTTGAACGTATTTGTTGATTTCATTTTGTCTTTCGGTAATCATAGCTTGAATTTTAACTAAATAATCAGCTTCCCAGTCTTCGTATTCTTTATTAGAGGTAACAATTTCCTTTAATCTTTCTTCATGTTTAGTAACTTGTTCGGCTAATTTAGCCTTAGCAATATCGGCAATCTTACCGATGTAACGCACATTAATACCATTTTTGTGTAAGATATCGACTAAATGTTCACCATTGTATGGTGGAGAGGCATTATTTTCAACAAAATCGTCAACGACACCTGGAATAACAATAGTGTTCAAATATTTAGAAATTTCATCAACGGTTTCATCAGTAACACCATCAATTTGGTAAGCATCTGGATTATAAGCAAATTTAGATTCTTCATAAGCAGTGTTAGAATCTAAACCTTCAGTAACTTGAACTTTGTTAGTCCACCATTTTTGAATTAATTCTGGACGAATTAAAGTTTGTCTATGTGGGTAACGATAAGCAGCATCAGAAACACCATCAAAATGTTCCTTAACAAAATTGATATCTAATGGGTAAGTGTTAGCTAAATCTAAGATATAGTTTCTCTTGTCTAAACCAGTAATACCCTTGGAAGAAGCAGAGAAGACAACAGATTTTTTATCATCATTTTCAACATTCTTCTTTAAATGGAATAATTTAGTGAATTCCTTAGTTAATAATTTTTCGAATTTTTCATCTTGGATTAAAGTCTTGGTTTCTTCATCAAAACCGTAGTTAATAGAAATATCAGTTTCTAAATCCTTTAGGATTTCTTCACCAGTCTTTTCATCCTTAACAGTTTCAGCACCAACAGTATTCAATAAACCTGGAACTGGAGTTTGAGCTAAGACTCTCTTACCAGCTAAGTCGATAACAGTAGTTAATAAGTATCTAACGTCCTTTAAACCGACTCTGTTTAAAACAGATAAAGTTAAGATATCTTGGTTAGCGGCAACTCTAGCGGCTTCATCACCACCACGATTTTCATAAGTACCACTGACATCAGTGACATAAGAGTAGAAAATGTTATCTTTTAAGAAGATTTGTTCAACTTCTTCAGCATCAGGGTTCATTGGTAATAAATTATTTTGGAAAATAGACATGGCACCCTTTGTGGCAGCAACAGAGAAATCATGAATTAATTTAGCAGATAATCTTTCACTGTCCATTCTAGCGGCAAGAGTTTCAACAGGTAAGTCCTTAACGGCTTGGAATTCATCATTGAAATTTCTTTCAGAAGTTAAATTGGCGTCAATAGAATCACTTTGTAAACGGAAATAATCACCAGCGGAACCAGTATTGTTAGAAGAAACTAACCATGGCTTGTGTAAGAAAGTGGTTAATGGTTTGACATAAGCAACAGATTCTAATTTGGCTAATTTGGCTTCATTAGTTTCGACATGAGAGACAAACTTTTTAGAATGAGCAGCTAATAAGTTGAATAAGTTATAGAAAACCTTATCATTTAAATGAGCAGCATCTTCAAAAGTTTTATGAGATGGGTCAAATTTAGTGTTAGTAGATCTATTAACGTAGAACCCAGATGGAGTGGCAGTAATATGGAAATTTTCACCTTCTAAAGAAATAATTTGTAAATAAAGTAAATGGCCCTTAGATTTGTAAAAAGCTGGAACTGGGTTATATTGAGATAAGTTAATAGAACGAACACATGGAGAAATAATGTTAGCTTGAGTGGTTAAAACATCCTTAACGGAAGGATTTTCTAAAGATTCGAAAATATCGTGAATATTCTTCTTTGTGTTTTCCTTTTCTTCAGCAGAGACGTTGAAAACATTCTTCTTTTCTTCTTCTCCTTCCTTCTTTGGTTGTTCTTCAGTCTTCTTATCCTTAATGGCAGCTAATGGTAAAGATGGGAATTTAACACCAGTAGAGACAGCAAATTCAGATAAACTATCTTCAGTATCAGAAGTGAAACCAATGAAATCACGTAAGACCACAACATGCTTTAAAGCTTCTCTAGTGGTGTATGGTTTCAATTGAACAGTAAAGTCTAAAGTTTCCACTTTATCAGAAACAATAGCATTTAAAGCAACATCTTCAGAAATGACTTGGCCACCAGATTTTAATTCAATATTAGTTAAATATTTAGTATCATTAGCGATAGCAAGAACTTCTAAAACAGTTTGAACTTTTGTTTCTCTATTGAATTGGAAAGTTAATTTATCCTTAGCAGGTTGAGCTTTCTTATGGTTGTGAGAATGAACATTGGTGGTAACGTCAGTAGGTAACTTAATAGTCACTTTGACATTACTGTTAGCAATAGGAGTTTCAGAAGACATTATGACTAATTAAAACAACAAATAGTAATAAATAATAATTGCAATTAGGTATGTTTTTGTTATATACAGAATGGAGTTATGAACTATAATAATGTATTTACAAGTTTAATGATATAACGGGGTATTATTATTTCAGATATATTGTATTTTTCACAGAACGTATTCCACACTTAATAGTCAATTGAATTAAAATTGTCGTTGTGTTGGTTTATATAATTTATTGAAGGTAATTACAAGTTTGACATATATCTTTAATGTTTAAAGTTCATTAATTCGATGATTAATTGAGAATCTGTCGATGTTCATTGGTAAAAACAATTTTTCCCGCGCGTTGTAAAGTGAGAAATTCACTTTGTGAGTGTTTTTGTGTACTATTTAAATCTTAATAGTGAGGCAGAGGTCACGTGGAGGTGTGGGATAACGGCGGTTAACGCAAGCAAAATGTTAATATGTTTTTGTGGAGTAGCATGGGAGTAGAGCTGTTAGAAATAATTATATCAGTAAGATATTATTGACATCAAGGGTTAAAAATAAAAAAATATGTTCCAAACTGGAAATGAATTACTCCGATACGGGGAGTCGAACCCCGGTCTCCACGGTGAAAGCGTGATGTGATAGCCGTTACACTATATCGGATTGTATTTCTTGAAATCTTAAATTTTCAATTCTGTACCTAACTATATAAATACATCATGCGTTTTGATATTAAGTTTTGTAATACTGGTGCAAATTTGATTTTACTAAAATAAATATAATTTTAATTTTTTTTAATTATATTGGGTCTTCTTTTTAAAGACATTCTCTACCATTTGTTACCATTTTTATAAGTTTAATGTGTTTTTTGCTCAAATATTATAGGTTGTCGATCAATAAATCATTCAGAATTGTTACTGTCTGGTTTTAAAATATTTTAATAAAAATTAGATTTATTATTTAGGGGTTGATAAATAGTAAGTTTAATATAAGACCATTTTTTAAAAATTTGTTTATTTGTGAAATAATAAACATTTTATTTGGACTATGTTCAAAATCAAAACTTTAAAAATAATCAATAATTTTCAAAATAATTTTTAAATTTGCTAGATACCTTCTTTTAAATTTCAAGAAACTATTTATTAATATATACCGTTGAGTTCCTTTTTTAATAGTATGTATCTCAACTAACTGTCAAACTGAAACAGGGTGAGTGTGTCGTGACATGTAGCTCATATTTATATATAAGATCTAGTGAAATTCAAACTCTTTAAATACTGTTTCATCAGTTATACGTTAACTAAAACATACTGCTAGAAATTAAGGTTATAACGGATCTCATTTAATAATAGATCTTTATGGATCCTAACACATTATGTTAATTATTAATTGTCCATTGGTAATTTTCTGCAAGGGAAATTTTGATCAGTTGTCATTAATACTCATATCTGGAGTGCCCCTAATTTCTTCTCATATGATGTAAGTTTATGCAGGCATATTTGCCAAATGATTTATACTATAAGCATAACACTTGCACTCCAATTTATTATGAAACTAATCTTTCTCTAAATTCAAATTATTTTAATATGAATAGGAATGAGATCTCTGTTTGTTAAAGGTCTATTTCTCTTCCTATATCTTATGTCTATTTATTTTATTATTATATTTTATATCAGTTTATAGAATTGATATATAATCAGATGATTACACATCAATAAAATTGATTACATCATAAAATATCTTATTTAGAATAGTTGAATTAACAAATTTAAACCAAAAACAACCTCTATTTTATCACATACTGTAGTCAAAACTCCCAATATTCTATAATTAATAGTTATATTTTTGAATTCCTGTTTAAATACTAAATATCTTCCTCTTTTGCAAAAATGAATAATATATGAAATATTTTATTTGCTCATTACAATTGTCTTTATGAAAGGAGTTTAAAAGAACCAAGTTCCAATTTTGAAGAACCCAAACAAACCAAAAAAATGCAGAAGGATAGTTCTTTAAGCTTTGATAATTTTTAAATTATTCCTTGTAGTAACTTTTAAAGGTTTATTCACTTTGAATATGATTTCCACAAAAAAGCTACTTTTTTTTTGAATATAGAATATTGTTAAGTTATTGACTTATATTTTCTGACACTCTACAATAGGGGTTACTGTTAAATAAAAATAAGATAAAATATTCATTAAAATGTTTTTTATATAAGAATATTTAGGTAACTGCTAAATAAACATTAGAAAAAGATCCTCATAATTAAAGATCAGCAAAAATAAAGTAAAGAGAAAAAAAACAAATCTATCGTACCATTAAATATTTCTGTTTT
>JAKTQC010000036.1:0-119913 GCA_030558655.1 Monosporozyma yasuniensis | reverse complement strand
TGATGTTAAACAATGTCATATTCATTGTAATTGAATTAATTCAGTGATTCCATAATCCTCTACATGGTGTGTGGGTGATCTCACTACACTATGGAAATGGATTTTTCACTATTTTCAATATTTCAAAATAAGAAAATTGAGTAAAAGATTTATTATATAAAATAAGTACAGTATATTATATAACTATTTAGAGGTACTCTTGTACTAATAAAACCAGAGATTGATACATAAGCATGACGTACACCACACCAGACGCCAAGAGCTCTGGATTCCAACAGTTTGAAAAACAATATTTTGTATTTTTAAAACATCTTTTCACTTTAGATTGTATTAGAAAGGTACGGATAAAATGGTAGGTTGGTAGAGTCACTATTTTGGAACTAATTGTGTATTTTCATAGGGAATAAATTGAATTCCCCAAGATTGCTGCAGTTGTTGTTAAAATTATCTAAAATAAATTATATTATGTAAAAACTAAGCTATTTTAAAATGCATTTTGGAGGAATACAACCCATATAGTCCCCTGTTTAAGCCTACTTCTTTGCATTTTCTAGCTGATACCTACAATCGAACCTCTACGTACAAAATGATAGCAAATTTGTACCTTCGAAAATTTTCAGTGAGTGAAAAATTTCAATCGAAAAATTCCCCGATGAGATTAAAAAAAATCATAGATGCTAAATAGTAATTTAACTATGTATATTAAAGACAGTTAGTGATATTCTTTTCGACACTTTGATTAACATTTAGACATAACCAACCAGATCACATAATACCCACATAACACAATGGCCAAAGAAGATAAGAAGGAAGATAACTACGAAAACAGAATGCCAGCTGTTTTAACTTTTGCTACTCCATTAGCTTCTAAGAAATTAAATAAGAAAGTTTTAAAGACTGTCAAGAAGGCTTCTAAGGCTAAGAATGTCAAGAGAGGTGTCAAGGAAGTCGTCAAGGCTTTAAGAAAGGGTGACAAGGGTCTTGTTGTCATTGCTGGTGACATTTTCCCAGCTGATGTTATTTCTCATATTCCAGTTCTTTGTGAAGACCACTCTGTTCCATATATTTTCATTCCATCTAAACAAGATTTAGGTTCTGCTGGTGCCACCAAGAGACCTACTTCTGTTGTCTTCATTGTTCCAGGTTCTAACAAGAAGAAGGATGCCAAGGGTAAGGAAGAAGAATACAAAGATGCCTTCAATGAAGTTGTTAAGGAAGTTAAAGCTTTATAAGAACATTTAAGATAAACTCAATTTATTTTTTTTATTTTGTCATAAACCATTCTTATTCCAATTACTATAAATCAACAAACAACTCTAGAAAACAACAACAACAATATAACCATTAAAAACCCAAATCAAATTCAAACAATGAAATGTAATATTGCAAATTGTATTTAATCTTCATAAAATATTTTATTTCGATATCTTTCATTATGTAAGTGTATATTATTTAATTAATATAAAATCATTAAAATCGTTAAAATAACTGAAATGATGAGAATAGAGCAATGCAGGCGTTTTATTCTTCATTTTTGTATTTTCACTCACTATAATTTCAAACTCACTTTAAATTTGCTATTTGAAATCTTTAAAAGTTAATTTTAAAGTGAGGTCTAGGATACATAGTGCCAACATTAAGAGCAACAAAGTACAGTAGCGATTAATGCATTATGTCATATAGAAAGAGACCATATTCAAATGATAAGACAAATAAATATTATACAGCACCTGTGAAAAGATATAAGAAGTATTCAAATAATGGTGGGAATAATTTTGATAAAATTGAAACCCAGGATATCTGGAAGAACCTAGAAACAATAAAAAAAACTAAGACCAATGCAGATGATATAATACGAAATAGTATTCTTTTCATTGAAGTACCAAATAATAAAATAATAAAGGATGCAATAGAATTCTTATCGAAATATGTATCACCAAAAAATTTGCATCATTTTAAACCTAAGGATACTAATTCATCCTGTTTTGTAACATTAAAAGATTTCACATTATTGGACTGTTGTCTCGTATTACCATTATTGTTTGCTATTAAGGATAAGATCTGGATAGAACCATACAATAAAGAAATGACACAAGTATCAATTGATCTTCATATTAATGGTACTGTTTTTGTCCCTAAAAATTGTCATTGGTCAAAAGATGATCAAGTTAAAGAATCGCTTCTATCTTCAGCCAATTTTACTGTTATTGAATCAAAGATTTCGAAACTATCATCTTTCAGAGAGTTTACTTTAAAACTACATAATGGTACAAGTTTAACTTATTTCATTAATGGTATCGTCGATTTCATGGCTTCTTTAAAGTATGGTAAAGTTTCTGCGAGAATTCAACATCAATTTGAAATTGTAGTTGCCAGCTATAATAATAATTTAAAAATTCACCTCATGGAAACCTCATTGATTGGGAATGCCCTTTTTGATTTAACAAGAGTAAGAAATCAAAATGAACCACTCATACAGAAAACAAAGAAGGATATCGAACAATATGCTAATCAATTATTATCAGGTGATTCTGAGGTCAGTCCAACCACCATGACTCATAATAATATAACGAAGACACATGAAAATGGTCATGAAAATAACAATTCTAGATTTAATAATTCCAGAACTACTAATGGTGATGCTAAAAGATATTCTACTCAACCTCCTACAACAACTGCTACATCTAACGAAACATATAATAAACTAAAATTCTTAACCCAGGATGAAATTAAACAATATTGTATCGGTACTATTAAAGCTTCAATTGATGCTGTTAAGAAAATGCCTTCAGATACTATTTTTAAAGCATATATTAAATGTCCAAAACAAATTTACTCCGAGAAATTACATCAAAGTTTGGATACCATCAGATCAAAGACCAATTGTAATGTTGTGATATTACATATAAGCAACGTTCACGAGTCAGAAAAATGGTTTAGATCTTTAAATATAAGTAAATATACCTCTGTTAATGAACCACCAGCTTCTACCATAAAAGTGGCTAGTATTGGTGGTATTGGGGAATACATGATCAAGGCATTGGAAATGATTAATAAGATGATAAATTCATAACCATTCTTATATAATTCTATGTATATTCAAAATATTATATAATCAACTTATATTGGATGCTTCTCATTATATGCAATGAACAATTTAATAGCGGGAAATGGGAAATATGGCGCTTTGAAAATTGAAAACATTCTCATTTCATGATGCGATGCTCAATTTAAGAAGAAGAACAAAGTAGTTGAAATTTAAATAATAAATACAAGAACCAAGAAATCACAGTTCCAAGGTTAACTTATATTCCAAAACATTACAGAAAACGATATTATAACGCATTATTGTACCAATGTTTGGGGGAAGTTCCAATAATAAGAATAAGAGACGATCTTTCTTCCTTTTTGGAAGTGACTCAAAAATAGCTACAGCTCCTATCAAAACCATAGAAAATGGTATTAAGGGATCAGTACTTCCCAGTAGTAAGACAACAACACATAAACACCACAATTCTGTATCAACCAGTCATTCTAGCAGTAAGAATAAACCACTTTCAAGGTCACCATTAATGAATTTTGGTGATGGTCCAAAGTTTGATAATGAAGGTAAGAATAAAATGCCGACATCCAGACCACAAGCTCAGAATCAGGCTTCTCAAAGAACATTGAGGAAGGAGGATGTTACGACGCGTAATGATATAACGCCCGGATCGAGTGTCTACAGCACACCGACTAATGAAATTAGTGAACAAAGTTTCCCTCTAGAGGCACCTCAAAGTAGAACTCAAATTATACCACCAAGATCCAAATCAAGAAGACCACCACCTCCAACATTAGATATGGATGCTATATCAAGGATATATGAACCGAATTCACGTCTTTTAAGTACGGGCGATTTTGATCCTGTGAGTGACACCACTTCTATACAAGAAGAACAGCCTCTTGTCGTTCCATTAAACCCGTATGAAAATATAGTAGAGAGCTCCAGTGAGGATGACCAATCTAGTGAGGATGACCAATCCATTGAAATTGTCAAGGAAGATGAACCAGTGAAAATTGATCTCAAAGGTATTAATATAACAAATGATAAAATTGTAAATAATCCGGAAGCCGATATAAAACAACATAGAAGACAAAGGTCTGAAGCAGAAAGTCTTGTTGATGATATTGATGTATACATTAAGGAGTATAAAGAGAACTCGAAAAGTGTAGAAGATTTACTAGCACCAAACCTCCCTAACAATCAAGAACTAATATCTAGTCCAGAGATAGAACAATCCTTATATTCAGTTCCATATGATGATTCAAACATGAAGATAAACATCAATCCAATTAAAACCAATTTTGATCATTTGAATATTATTTCGGAACCAAGTCCTGAAAGTTCATTATTATATGTGAGTCCCTTGGATGTTGGCCAAATGTCTGCTAGCGATGCTGTTAATCAACGTCACTTTAGTAGAAACACTTTAACTATCGCAAATATAGCTTCCAATGAAACAAATTCTCCGAATGCTGAATCTGATTCTTCAGACAGCTTAAATGATTCAGATGAAAGTAGTTCCACTAGTAACTTTTCATTTAGTAACTCTGTTGATGAGGGAAATGATTCAGATATAGAAGAACGTAGCGAAGAAGCTTCTGATACAAGCTTGGTTAAGACTCCAAAAGAAGGTGTGGACTGCTCAGGTAAGAAAAATTCCCAATCCTTTTTGAATACGACTGAAACTTTAATTCAATCTGACACTTTGTCACCTGCTCAAGTCCCAAATGATGTAATGAGAGAAACATCGTCTCGTTATGATATTGAGCCACCTGAAAATATGGCTAATATTTCTACTGATGATTATATGATAGAAGCTACCGATGCAATTGTTTCTCAAAATGAAGAGCCACGTAAAACGTTTAGAATTGCTAATGAAGACCATCCAACTTTCTATTTTAAAGATGATACTTCAACAACAGATAATGATTCAAGTACAGTTCAATCTACTGAAACTGAAAATGATATAAGTCAAATTTCAAACGATTCTGCATTTGATACCAGTGCAGATATGGGTGCACCAGCCCCACCAAATATGATCCCACCTGAGTTAAGTTCTTTTACATCTAACGAAAGTAGTATTAATGGTACGGTCCCTCAAAGGACATTAAACAATACTCCGGATAATACCACCTTAACTAGTGGAGAGAAAAGTCTTAGAAGTGTTCAATCACTTTCAGGTAATTCAATCAAATCCACTGAACGTACATCAAAACTAGTTTCAGGGTATGTGGAGGAATTAAGATTAAAGTATTTCCAAACATCTAACTTTTTACAAGCCCCACCTAATCTTCCATTGGCTTTAAAACAAAAGAATAATTTAATTAGACCTAAGAATATTAAGGTGAAAATCAGAACCAATACCAAACAAGTGGGTATTAAACATGGTAAAGTTAAACAAAAATTATTATCATTCGAAACATCCACTGCTGATAACAAAGATGTGAGTTTCAAGAAAGAGAAGAATAATGCTGCTGTGGATCACACGAAAGAATTCCATAACTTTTTTAAAAAAGAAAACTCTCAGGAAGAAAGTGGTAAAACAGAAGATAATGTTTTCGATTCAGATTCAGATTATATGGCTGATATCCCAGGTGATGAGGCTTACAATAGTGATGATATCTTAGCTCCGTTAAGAGAAAAGAAAGGTTCACACAATGCCGTCTCTAGAAACAGTACAGTGGTTAGTTATTATACAAGATCCAAGAATCGTATGACTGAAGGTGATGGTAATTTGCCAGAACTTCCAAGTAACGTTTCAATTGATAAATATAAGACTAAAGAGGTTGAGTCCAGATCATCTTCTAATAAAGGTGGGAGAGTCAGATCAGATTCCTTAGCCAGTGTTAGTACTCAACTTCTTACTAGTAAAGTTTCAGGGGCACTTGGTTTACATGTGGCTAATCCAGATTCTGATTCTGATTAACCCACTTATTTCCATAACCACACTCATAATCTCATCATATTCGTGCATTTATTTTAGTCCTTAGAATACATCTAATTTTTTTTTCTAAATACTCACACATATAAATATATAACATTGGACGGACATTGTAATAATAAAATAGTATTTTTACTAATCAGTGCAGTTAAACCCTCAATAAATAGAGGTCTCTAGGTTGTTTTTATCATTGTGGGTTGTGGTTTATATTTAAAACGTTTGCGTTATAAAGGTTACCCGAAGTTTTTACCCATTTTTGTCTACAGCTTTTTTGTTTCGTGTCTTGATTTAGAATTAACTGAAAAAAACCTTGAATAACATCTAGAGAATATACAAGATTAGACGTGATTAGCCTTGATAAAAGAGATCATTCAATTCGATTCTTTGATTCTGTTCTAGAATTGACAACTAATCTGCGAAACAATCCATACATAATTGTTCCATAATGAGTGGTAAAGAACCAGCTTACACTTTAGTCTTTGACCCAGTGTCAAATAAAGAGACAAACACCGTTGCCAGTTTCCAAAAGGCTCTTGAAAAGGGTAATGATGACGATAAGATTGATACTATGAAAGATATCTTAGTCACTATGCTGGAAGGTAACCCATTGCCTGAATTATTAATGCATATCATTAGATTTGTTATGCCATCCAGGGATAAGAGATTGAAAAAATTATTATACTTTTATTGGGAAATTGTTCCAAAATTAAATGAAGAAGGTAAATTAAGACATGAAATGATTTTAGTCTGTAACGCAATTCAACACGATTTACAACATCCAAATGAATACATTAGAGGCAGTACTTTAAGATTCTTAACTAAATTAAGAGAAGCTGAATTATTAGAACAAATGGTTCCATCTGTTATGCAATGTTTGGAATACCGTCATGCTTATGTTCGTAAGTATGCTATCTTAGCTGTCTTATCCATTTATAAGGTTAGTGAACATTTACTTCCTGATGCTAAGGAAATCATCCATACATTTTTAACTGCTGAAACTGATCCAATCTGTAAGAGAAATGCTTTCCTGGGTCTTGCTGAATTAGACCGTGATTTAGCTCTACAATATTTGGAAGAAAACATTGCTGATATTGATTCTTTAGATCCATTATTACAAACTGTCTTTGTTGATTTCATTAGAAGGGATGCCACTGAAACCACTTCCTTAGCTCCTCAATACATTGACTTATTATTAGATCTTTTAGGTTCTACTGCTTCTCCAGAAGTTGTCTTTGAAACTGCTTTAACTTTAAATGCTTTGTCCTCTAATCAAGGTGTTTTGGTCAAGACTTGTACTAAATTAATTGACCTTGCTGTTAAGGTTTCAGATAACAATGTCAAATTAATTGTTTTAGACAGAATTAAAGATATTAACGACAAGAACCCAGGTGCTTTAGAAGAGTTAACATTAGATATTTTACGTGTCTTATCCACCGAAGATATGGATGTTCGTGAAAAGGCTTTAGATATCTGTATG
Source organism: Monosporozyma yasuniensis (assembly GCA_030558655.1). Taxonomy (NCBI): domain Eukaryota; kingdom Fungi; phylum Ascomycota; class Saccharomycetes; order Saccharomycetales; family Saccharomycetaceae; genus Monosporozyma; species Monosporozyma yasuniensis. The sequence continues at coordinate 112,449 of JAKTQC010000036.1, read as the reverse complement.
GATCTTGCCTCTTCAAAGAATGTTGACGATGTGGTTCAATTATTAAAGAAAGAGTTACAAACCACTGTTAATGACACCGATAAGGAACATTCTATTCAATATAGACAATTATTAATCAAGACTATCCGTTCTATTGCTGTCACTTTCATTGACATGGCTGCTAATGTTGTCTCTTTGTTATTAGATTTCATTGGTGACTTAAACTCTATTGCAGCCACTGGTGTCATGTCTTTCATTAAGGATGTTATCGAAAGATATCCTCAATTAAGAACTAACATCTTAAACCATTTAATTGATGCTTTAGAAAACATTAAATCAGCTAAGGCTTATCGTGCTGCTTTGTGGATTCTTGGTGAATTCTCTGAAACCAGTGAGGAAATTCAAGCTTCTTGGAAACATATTCGTTCCAGTGTTGGTGAAGTTCCAATCCTACAAGCTGAATTAAGAAAATTAAACAAAAACAAGGAAGAAGATGAAGAAGACACTGAAGATGAAGCTAACAATGAAGAAAAGAAGACTTCTGGTCCTGTTATTTTACCAGATGGTACTTACGCTATGGAAAGTGCATTCGACAAAGCTAAGAATAATTCTAGTTCTGATAATATTGAAGAAGAATCTATTCCACCAATGCGTCGTTTCATCTTAAAGGGTGATTTCTACACTTCTTCTGTCTTAGCCAGTACTATTCTTAAATTGGTCTTGAGATTTGAAAAATTATCTAAGGATATTTCTATTACTAATGCATTAAAGGCCGAAGCTTTGTTAATATTAGTCAGTATTGTGAGATACGGTCAAAGTAGTTTAGCCGAAAAGAAGATCGATGAAGATTCTGAAGAAAGACTTTTAACTGGTATTGCTATTATGATGGATGAAAACAATGATAAGGAAGATGCTAAGGAAAATGAATTATTAAATTTAGTTTTCTTAGATGCCACCAAATCTTCTTTCAAACAACAAATTTCTTTAGCCAAGTCTAAGAAGCAAATGAAATCTATCAAGAACATGAGTAAAAATGCTGCTACTATTGAAAGAGCCATTTCTTTCAGACAATTGTCTGACTCTAACTCTGTCGGTGCTGATAAAGACAGTATACAACAAGATTTAGAATTAGCCATTAAAGGTGAAAGTGCTATTGCTAGTAAATCATCTTCTAAATCTCCATTAAAGAAGATAGTACCATTAACTGGTTTCTCTGATCCAGTTTACGCTGAAGCTTATATTACAAACAATCAATTCGATGTTGTTTTAGATGTCTTATTAGTTAACCAAACTAAGGAAACTTTAAAGAACTTACATATTCAATTTGCTACTTTAGGTGATTTGAAGATTATTGATAACCCAGCTAGCACTAATGTTGTTCCTCATGGCTTCCACAGATTAACTGTCACCGTTAAGGTTTCCTCTGCTGACACTGGTGTCATCTTTGGTAACATTATATATGATGGTGCTCATGGTGAAGATGCTCGTTACGTTATCTTAAACGATTTACATGTCGACATCATGGATTACATCAAGCCATCTTCTACTGATGACGAACATTTCCGTACTATGTGGAATGAATTTGAATGGGAAAACAAAATTTCTGTCAAATCACATCTTACCTCATTACATGAGTATTTGGATGCTCTAACAGAAGGTACCAATATGGGTATTTTAACTCCAGCTGAAGCTTTAGGCGAAAAAGACTGTAGATTCTTAAGTTGTAACCTTTATGCCAAATCTTCCTTTGGTGAAGATGCTCTTGCCAACCTATGTATCGAAAGAGATCCAGCTACTGAAAATATTGTTGGTTATGTCCGTATTCGTTCTAAGGGTCAAGGCTTAGCCTTATCCCTAGGTGATAGAGTTGCTATGATATCAAAGCAAACTAACAAATTAAAGATAACCCGTGTTTAGATAACTTTATTATATACATATTGGGAATATAGTCTCCCAATTATTTTTAGTATTTCTAGATAAGGATACTTAATGTATAATACATAAATGAATTAATATGAACGAATATTTTATTACATTCTTATAAAGGATCTTGAATATATTATTATTTACAGATATATTTATATACTATGTTATATGTAAGAATTAAGCTTTTGCTTTAGAAGGTTCTAAGTCGAATGGCAGTTGGAACCCGCTAATTAAAGTACGAGCTCTGTCATCGGTCTCTGCAGTAGTGTTAATGGTGATATGAAATCCAAAGGTTTTTGGCCATAAATCTTGATTGCCATCGATTTCTGGGAAAAACTTCACATCAGCTGCAGTAAGACCAAATGAAATGTTACCTAAGGAATCTCCTGAGCTTACTTTGATACCTCTATATTTTCTTATTCTTGGCAAGACAATTTCAGATAAAGTTGACAAGAATTGATGCATGGGTAACCCTGTTAATTTAATCTTTGCCCCCATTTGGCGTCCTGATCTAATCTTCCAATTTGGAACGTTTGATTTAGAATAAATGATTGAAGGTTTACAACCAGTAATTTGTTGTAGTTGTAAAAGTGAACTAACAGCCAATAACTCATTATCTCTGGATTCAGCTACGTAACAATTCAAAAATACGTTATCAATAGCTGGAATATTATTCCAAATAATTGGATGAACATCGGGACGTTGACCTTCAGGGCCTTGTGGTCTTCTTAAGGGCCTATTTACATGATATGGAGACTTGGAAACATCCCAAATACGTTTCTTTAAACCCTTTTCAACTTTGGCATCATGATTATAGTTAATTAACAATAGATCCGATTGTAAAGTGTTTAAATAATGTTCTTGAACTCTATCTTGGTGTGTGTTTTGAGGACGATATGCAGGGGATCTAATATCTTCTTTATCATATTTTAACCCTGGAAATTTTGGAGACAGCTTAGATTTATCAATCTTCACTAGATGATGTACAGGAGGTACTAATGCACAACCAGGCTTACCTCTCAATATATTAGAGGTGGAGAACCCTCTCTTGGATGTATTGAATACAATTGTTGAAGTGTTTCTAAACATCGTTAATTTGTTCTGGACTTTATCTGTTTCTTAGAATCACAATAGGGTTGGTCCAAAATGTTGCAGTAATTATCACAATCCTATTTTCCACTAGTCAATAATTGTACGAATCTTACAGACGGTTTCTGACTATTATTTTTATAACAAACTTTTCCTTTCTCCCTTGTTAAACTCAACTTTTGAAGTTTAATCGATTTTCGATATGTTTAAAATAAAAAAATGGGTTTCCAAAATTCAATTCATCTTTAATGGCTAATCTGAGATATTATTCAGACATTGGAAAGACATTATGAAGTGGCTATTTATTAGTACCATACCTTTGTTATTGATTAGTCTAGCTTACCACTTAGGATATATCCAACACAATAACGATTGGAAACAAACCTTATTAAATTTTATCCCATTCAATTCCCACAACTCTTCCTGCATTAGTAATTATATTAATCTAGAAATTATGAGACCATTCGATTCTCCAATTCCAGTTACACCAAAATCTCCATTTCCAATTGCCACAGATAAATATTGTGATATTGTGTCTGGATTTGGTCGTGGTTCCTCAGAATTAGGTATTCCAACCGCAAATGTCGAAATTAGTGAATTAACCACCGAACTTAATGCATTAGACTTTGGTGTCTATTTTGGATTCGCTCATTTAAAAGCCGTTGAAGGTAAAGAAACTACCATTATTCAAAGAAAAGATGGTAGAGATGTGTTATATAATTATGGTAACCAATTAGTGGCTGCAAATGGTGATTTAGATGTGATACCTGTGGTTCTTTCAATTGGTAAAAATCCCTTTTATGGTAATGAATTCAAAACTGTAGAATTACATGTATTGCATAAATTCACACATGATTTCTATGGTGCTGAAGTGAAATTTAACATTTTAGGTTATATTAGACCAGAATTGGATTACACTACTGCCGAGGCACTTATTAAAGATATTAATACAGATATCGAAATCGCTAAAAAAGTCCTGGCCACTCCTGAATATAGTCAATTTAAAGAACAAATAGCGAATTAATCTCTGTTTCGATGCAATGTATTTAATAATGACAATAACTATATATATGTTTATTTACATAACGTCTAGAGATAGCATTTCAATAAAAAATTTATGTTTATTCAAGAGTTAAACCTCTTATGCAAGTTATCTATTTCTTCAGGTAAATATGATTCACAGAATCTGAGTAAATTGGAAAAGATTGATTTCTTTACAATTTCATCTTTTGGGCTTATTTGTTCCCAAATCTCATTTACAATCTTAATTCTTTTCTCTAAATATGATTTAGATGGGTCGAAAAATATCAAATTACAATAAAGAACCCAAAAGGTAGCATTTCCTTGGTAAAATTGTTTATTCTTTGATTCATTAATTAAATGCTGAAATATTTGCTTTTCGATCGTCTTTGTATTATCTTTTGTTTGTAACTGGGTCATCGCGTTTACTATGGTTATCAAGGAATTGCGATCTTTGATGGGGCCATCTAGTCTAGCTTTTACTTTGCTAAGAACCGCTTCAGGTAATAATGGTTTATTTAAACTTGGCTCACCTTCTTTTGATTTAGAGTATCTACTTTGTGGTAGTGAATTTTCAATAAATATATTAAACTGAATATAGTCCCAAAACAGTTCGAAATCCTCAGAATTTTCGATGGAATCGTCGAATGAATTGGAGATTTGTATTAATATATTCTTTAATGAGTTAATATCATCCATCTTAACTAATAAAGAATACAATAATTTCAATATGGAGGTTTTCTTCAATGAATTTTTTAAGCCTTGCAATAGAATATCCTTGGCAGTGTAGAAATCATCCTTACTTTCAATAAGCCACTGAGAATATTTTATCCATATTACGTCATAATTGGCTAATGATACTAACGCTCTTTGGAAATTTAAATATGATAAAGATTCGACGTTTAAATTGATTGTAAAAGAAAGGTATTTAATCCACGTATCAAGCTCTCTTGTGTCTATTAGATGATCACTAGATGTGTAATAATGTGTTTGAATCTTAGATTCAAATAAAGTATAGATTTCTAATGATTGATATTGTATTACCATACATAACTCTTTGGTAAACTTTCTCAAAGCTTTCTTAGCTTCAATTAAGTAAGGACCTCTTCTACCATTATAATTTATATCAATCTTTAATTTATTTTGTAAATCATCTTTAGAAACAAATTTAGTCAATTGTTTTAAATCACTAATCGCATCGATTTGTTGTAACCATAAAGCGTAATATTTACTGAAATTATAGATCGGTAATTCTAAAATCTTTCTTAAAAGGATAATATATTTTTGATTGTTATCATTACATCTTAATTGTATTTGTTCCAAATATAAATTCCAAAATTCCCCACTAAAATAATGTAATCCAATAAATTTCTCTGCTGTTTCATATTTCTTAAACAAAATTTTATTATCTGATATGAAATCATTACAGGTTTTCAAATACTGAATCCATATAAGTAATGATCTATTATTAAAATTTAATAACGACTTATCAAAAATCTTAAACATTTGTTTTATGTGACTTAATTTATATTCAAATAAAGCGTAATCAATATGATAATTCTCTAAGAATGGGAAATTATATAACATATTTTCATATGTTGATACAATCAATTGGTACAATTGTGGATCAATAGATTTATTTATTGGTGATGATTTAGATATGAGGAAATTTATTAAAGTTTCCCAATGAAATAAAGTCTTTGGATATTTTGTTACATTTAGCGTTAAAATAGAAAACTTTTCATCTGTTATTATACTGGTATATTTATCCATTATATTATACGTTGTGGTTATATGGACAGTGATTTTGGTTAAGTTGCTTGTACTGTTGCAATGTACAATTCTTTTAATATCATATTGAAATATTTCAAATAGTTTTGAAATTCCTTACAAGAAAAAAAAAATTAATATAGATTTGTAAAATAAATAAGGTAAATTGATTAAATAAATAAATATTAATATATAAATCTATATGTTTCGTGAAGGAAAGCATATTAATTTCTTGAAGCAGAATTCTTCCCTGAATTCTTGTCTAATAAAGTTTCATAAAGCGAGAGGATGTATAATAACAATTTTATTATAATTGAGATTTAACCCATCCTTCAAGACCACCTTTAACGATAATTTCTTGTAAATTAGTACCTAATTCACCGACAGTTTGTTCTAACAAGACAGGACCATCTAAAGAGCCTTCAGTAACTGTAACCTTACAACTTGGAACATCCCATTTTAAAAACCAACCTGTTCTCTTAGTTAATTCCTTTTCACCACCATATTTAGCACGTAATTTTTGAACTAAAGCTGGAATTTCTAAAGTTAATAAAGCATTATTAATTGAATTTCTTGAGAAAATGTTACTGAAAGACCCACCAACAACTAATCTAATACCCTTGGCTAGCATGGCAGTAGCAGCTTGTTCTCTTGATGAACCAGTACCGAAATTGAAACCAGAGATGATAATATCACCAGCGTTTACTTTAGAACCGAATTCTGGATCATAATTTTCCATACAAACTTTAGCCATTGTTTCCTTGGAAACATCATCTTGATAAGTGTATTTACCTGGATAAATACCATCTGTGTTAATATTATCGGCATCACAAAGAACTAATTCACCAGTAATTTCTCTTGGGAAACCTTCTAAGATATCAACATTTGAAGAAGATGTGGTAGTCTTAGCCTCGGTTTCAGTTGCTGGATATTCTTCCACAGAAGCTTTAATACCGTTGAATGGTAATTGAGTAGCACCTAGGACTTCTTCTGGAGACCCAATTCTACCTAATATAGCAGATGCAGCCACAACAGCTGGAGAACCTAAATATGCAAGAGCATCAGGTGACCCCATTCTACCTTTAAAATTTCTATTAGTAGCAGAGATACCGACTTCACCAGCTTCTAATAAACCTGCACCAAGACCAATACATGGACCACAACCAGATGGTAATGGAGAACAACCAGCTGCTAATAATTTATCCCAAATACCAGAAGATCTAGCAGCTTTTTCAACTTCTGATGAAGCGGCAGCAATATAAAATTCTACTCCAGGAGCAATCTTATTAACTTTAGTTAAATCATCAGTTGGACAAACAATATCAGCTGCGGCTTTTAAATCTGTTAAACGTGCATTAGTACAAGAGACTAAATAAGCTTTATTGATCTTAATATTTTGTTTAGCTAAATCATTAACAGTGTTTGAGATCTTAACAGAATTTGGACCCGAGACATAATGAGTTAAAGTAGAAAGATCAATGGTTAATTTTTTAGCATATTTAGCATCATTATCTGGTTTAATAATTTTAGCCCTAGATTCTAATGCGGCAATTGTCTTTGAATTAATTCTTGGATGATTATCATGACCAATTTGTTGTAATCTATTATGATACCATTGTAAAGTAATTTTATCTACAGGGAAAACACCAGAAAGAGCCCCCCATTCTGTAGTCATATTTGCAATAGTTAGTCTATAATCGAATGGTAAAGATTTAATTGCATCCCCAGTGAATTCAATAGCATGATTTAATACTTCATCTTTATTAAAAGCACCACATAAGGCAACAATAATATCTTTACCAGAGGTACCCTTTGGTAATTGACCAGTTAATTCAACTTTAGCCACAGGTGGAATTTGCCACCAAGTTTGCCCTGTAGCCCAAATAGCAGCAGCATCAGTTCTCACCACGGGGGTACCTAAAGCACCAAGACCACCATATGTATTAGAGTGTGAATCAGATGCTACAGTTAAATTTAATGGGAATGCATACCCTTCCTCGACCATAATCTGATGACCAATACCTCTACCAGCAGGATAAAAATCATACCCATGTTTCTTTGCAAAATTTTCAATATTTTTATATTTAGTTAAATTCTTTTCAGATTTATTTTGAATATCATGATCTAATGTGTTAACAATTTGTTTTGTATCTTTGATCTTTGTAGCACCAAGACCCATAAATTTTAATGCTACAGGCCATGAGTTATCATGAGACATACAATGTGCAGGTTTAATTGAAACATAATCACCTGAGTGAACTAATTTACCCTTTGGAAGATTAACTGCATAATTTTGTACAATCTTTTCAGTTAAATTTTGACCTTGTAATAATCTTGATGAGATATGGAATCCACGTCTAAAACGAAGCATATTTGTTTGTTGTTTTTGTTGTTTTGTTTATCTTATTGAAAGTAGAATGTAAGAATATTGAAAAGTTTAAAGATCTTATTAATATATATATATATATATATATTAATAATAATAATATTAATAATACTAATAATAAATATGAAATGAGTCTTACAATCATACTATAATTAATTTAATAAACAATACAATCTTTAATTAAATCCCATGGAAAAATGAAATTTCAAAATATTTGAAGTTTTTTTGGAAAATAAACTAAAATTCCAGTGGGAATTCTTGATTTTCTTGAAAATTTTGAAAAAAAAAATACCATAAATTGAGTTCAAGCGGCCGTTCGAATCGCGGCAAGTGGGAAATTATTTATATATTTATTGGCAGTGTTAACTTGATATTACAAGAAAAGCAACGTTATCTGTTTCAATTGCTTCCATCCAGTGGCTATTTTACACTTTCCTAGTCTCAATTGCCAATATCAAAATATCTTAGTAATCTTTGCACTCTTATCACATTGCCAATCACACTATATATTTACTTCTTCTTACCAACTTGTTATTGATTGATTTGTTTATTGTAGATTTACCCTATTTATTGTAGTATTGTGTCGTATGCAACGACACATCCCCTTAATTATTTTTTTTTCATTGAAAATTCATTGAAATTTCATTATTTTCCAATATTGCCACCGTTTTCTTTGACAGTTATTTGAAATTTATTACTGTAATTTATATAAAGCATACGTTATTTTGAAATTCTACTGTTGTCCTTCAATTATATTCCTTGTTTTGGCTTTTTTTTATATGTTGTTTCTTCTTGGCTTGGCTTGTCTAAACAATATATAAATAATATCAATTAAATCAAAATTCCCAATTATTAATTATGTCAATCTGTGCTAATTGCAATTGTAATTGTGATCTTTTATTATGGAAAAATCCAATTGAAACTGGTAAAGTTTTCTTTGGTTCAATTTTAGCTTTATTAATTTTAAAAAAAGTTAATTTAATTACTTTCTTTTTAAGAGTATTCTATACTATCTTTTTAACTACTGGTACTATTGAATTCTTATCAAAAGCTTTCTTAGGTCAAGGTTTAGTCACTAAATATGGTATTAAAGAATGTCCAAACACTGTGGCCATTATTAAACCATATTTAGATGCACTTTTAAAACAATTACCTGTTAAACAAGCTAAAATGAGAATGTTAGTCTTTGCTCAAGTTCCAAAAAATACTTTTAAAGCTGCTTTAATTGCATGGTTATTACATAAATTATTTTCATGGTTTTCCGTTTGGACTCTTTTATTTGTTGGTGTATTAAGTATTTTCACTTTACCAATTGTTTATACTACTTATCAAAAAGAAATTGATTCTACTTTAGGTTGTGCTTGTAAAACAATTAAGACTAAATCAAATCAAATTTGTAATCAAATTTGTGAAAAAGTTGAACCACATATTAAAAAAATTGGTCCATTAAATTCTTTATTACAAAATTATAAACAAAAACAAGCTGCTACTTCTCCAGCCGCAGGAATCTCAACTGAATCTACTACTAGTAAATTAGCTGCTGAAGTTCCAATTGCCTCTACTACTGGTGCTGATTTACCAAATGTTCCAGAAACTAAACCACAACAAGAAACTCAAGAATTTGATGTTAATGATTTAGTTAATGATGCTGAAAAGGCTTTATAAATTTGATATATACTTATTATATTTATATATCTATATATATATATATCTTTTTTCTCTATAGCTTCCTTACTCTTTAAATAAATATACTATATTTTTTTAAAAAATAAAAAAAAAACAAACAACTCTTAAATAATATATATATACATGTTATGTATTTGTTTAAACACGGATACCACTAGAAACTTCTAATTCTTCCAAGACATCATCATAAACGTTTGGATTTAAATCTTTATTTGTGTATGATAATTGTTTGGCAGTCCATAATGGTTTAACCTCATTATCACCTTCACCAACACCTAATAATCCACCTTGTGCAGTCCAATCTTTAATTCTTGGTAATTGTAATGCATTAAATGTATCATCAATAGCATCTAATAAAATATCAGAATAATCATTTGTATGACCTGGCGTTGGTGTAATTCTTAATCTTTCTGTACCACGTGAAACAGTGGGGAAATTAATAGCTTGAACATAAATCTTATGTTTATCCATTAAATAATCTGATGCTTTCTTAGCTAAATCTGCATTACCAATTAATACAGGTACAATATGTGATGGATTTGGAATCACTGGGATATCTAAATCATGTAATCCTTGTTTAACATACATTGTATGTCTTTGTTGATCTTGTCTTAAATTTAAATGAACACGTTGATATCTAATTGCTTCAGCGGCACCTGCCATGACAGCAGGTGGTAATGTTGTGGTAAAAATAAAACCTGGAGCAAAAGATCTAAACCAATCAATTAATCTTTTTGATGCGGCTACATACCCACCTACAGTACCAAAGGATTTACCCAACGTACCAGTAATCATATCAATACGATCCATAACATTTGGAACACCAGTTGGTAAAGATTTAATACCAGCTTTTAAATGTGAATCAAAATTTAAATGTTCCGCCACACCAGCACCATGTGGACCATAAAGACCTACCGCATGAACTTCATCTAAGAAAGTCATAGCACCATATTTATCAGCTAAATTGCAAATTGCCTCAATATCAGCCACAGACCCTGCCATTGAATAAACACTTTCAAATGCAATTAATTTTGGTTGATTACGTGGATATTTAGATAATTGTTCTTCTAACTCGGCTAAATTATTATGTTTAAAGATATGTTTCTTTGTATTTGCATGTTTAATACCAATAATCATTGAAGCATGATTTAATTCATCAGAGAAAATGACTAAATCTTTTAATTTTTGACCTAATAATGATAATACAGCATCATTAGCAACAAAACATGAAGAAAATACTAAAGCACCTTCTTTCTTATGTAAAGTGGCTAATTCAGATTCTAATTTTAAAGTTAATTTATTATGACCTGCAATATTTCTTGTACCACCAGCACCAGCACCATATTTATCAATAGTACGTTTCATTGCATCCATAACTTGTTGATTCTTTGATAAAGCTAAATAGTCATTTGAACACCAAACGGTAACTTTATCGGTTTCTAATTTACGATGAGCTAAAGGATATTCTTTAGCTAAACGATTTATATTATTAAAATAACGATACGATTTATCTTTACGTTTATTGTCTAATTCTGTATCTATAAAACCATCATAATCAAAAGCAACATCATTAGAAGCATGATCTAATGGGATAGTAGAAGTCCTTGGAGTAGTATTAGCAGTAGTGGTGGTAGCAGTAGCAGCAGCAGCTTTAAAACTTGTAGTGTTAGAAATAGATCTTGTCAAGGATTTACCCAACAAAGTAGCAGGAGTAACCCCATGTAAACGTAACATCGCGAGTTTATTCTTGTTTGGTTGATATAAATATCTATAACAAACACAACAGAACCTTCAGGAACACAGCTTGGATGTAGTTCTTTAAATTAATTTTATAATCTTTATATAACAATTATATACTCTAATTTATTAAACATAGAACAATTGAAAAGATCGACGTTGTCGTTTGAGAATTTGGAAAAAGTAACCAAAAACTGTCAAATTTAAATTTCTCGAGCAATAAAAAGCAACAGAGATTTACTCACTGTATATTGATAATAGTGTAAGTGTGTATCAGAGGATACATAATTGTAGTGGTGAGATGTGGTATGTGTAATGGATGGTTTACAAGAAAAGACTGTGTAATAAGAGTTTTGCTTGAAATGTGTGTAAATTAATAAATTGTATTGTAGGAGAGACTCATCGTTTTTAATATGAAAAGCGAATTAAATCATTTACAAAAGGGAGATGTTTAAAAGTTACAGAGAGACAACGAGAGACACATTGTAAAGAGACAACTACACAATAAACAATGAAGTGGCCTTGGTCTAGTGATTCAAACACAACAACAACAACTGCAGAAGAAACTGTGCAACCTTCTCTGGCTAATAATGTAGAAGTTAAAACCAATTATACTCCCGGACAAAAGATTCTCTTAAAGGATACAGATCCAAGATTTAAAGATAATAACGCAGAAACACCAACCTCCGCCAATACTTTAAAACAAGCATGGGGTACAATCTCAAAAGATGAATTTACAATGGCTAATTTAGTTAACATCCCATGTTTTAGAGATGCAGGGATACTAGGGTTTTCTGCAATGATGGTAATGGGGTTGTCTACTGCTATTATAAGTAAACGTAAAAATCCATTAATGGGTGTATCATATTGGAATAAAATTATGAATTGGTCTATTGGTGGATTATTATTTGGATCTGTTGTTGGATGGGAACAATGTAGATTACAAAGAAGAAAATCTTTTGAAATTGCTCAATTAGCAATTGAAACGGTTCAAAGGAAAGAGAAACCAATGTTAAAACATAAAGATAATTCTACATCTCCACAAACGCAAGAATTATTAAAAGAATGGAAAGAACATCCAAATGATGTGACTAAAAATGATGATAATAATAAGGGAAAGAAATCTTGGTATAAATTTTGGTAAAAAATTTACCGCTTTCTCTCTATCCACAACAAATATATTCCTTCTTTTTTGTATATACAGTGTTATTTTTATAATGTCCTTGTTTAAATTTTATATATCTATATTTAGTATTCATTTATATTTTCATATACTGGATTGATCTATGATTGTATGATTGCTTTGTGTTCCTTGACTTACTATTGGTGATAATTGGCTATCATCACTTTCACTATCACTATCACTATCACTTTTATCTTCTATATCATTATCCTCATGAGTTGGTGACGCCAGGGTTAATGGTAATGAAAAAGATTGATCATGTTCTTCGTCGTATTCACATTCTTCTTCTTCTGATTCATTAGTTGTTTGTTTAAGATTTGTTACAGCTTGTGTATTATCTATACTGAAATATGAAGTCTTAGAATCATTCCTCTTATGTGGCGATGATGTTGTAATATCATCGTTGGGTGCAGATAACCGTATCATATTGTCTGCTTCTATATCACCTTCTTCTTCTTCTTCTCTTTCTTCTCGACTATTACTATTAGCCGTACTTATAGCATTTTCAGTTTCATTCGATGTAAGGTTACTCTCAACCAGTTGTTCTGCAGTATCTTCATCCTCATTAATCTCTTCATCTTTACTATTATCTTTATTAAATAAGATATCATCAGAACAATTCAATAATTGATCTAATCCACCATCTGGCCAATTCTTTCTGGCAATATTTTCACTAATCTCTAAATGGATCTTTGATATTGTTGCTAATTTATTAATAATATCATTAAAAACAGTATCATTAAATTGTATAAGATCTTGATAATAATTGAATCTATTTAATTCCATTTCATTCACTTGTAATTGTAAATCATTTAAATTTTGTCTAATTTGAATTAAATTATCATCAAATCTATTTTTATTCTTATTCTTATTATTTTTAGATTTATTTGTCTGATAATATTCATTTTTTAATTGATTTAATTTTATTGATTGTAATTGATCAAATTTAATAAATTGATTATGTGTTGAATTATAATATGATTCAATTTTATTAATTAAATTTGTTAAATGATTAACTAAATATGTGTTTATCGAATTTGCAAGGATTAAATGATGATTTGTTATAATTTGAAATAATCCACTTGAATCTAATAAATTTTTAATTATTTTATTATCATTTGGACATATTTTCAATTGAGTTAAATCATTAATTATATTAGAAAATTCTAATGTATCTTGTGATAAAGTTTCAAGAGATTTAGAATATTTCATTGAAACATTCTTTAATTGTGTTAAAAATGTAGTTAATTGTTCAATATCTTTACTAGTAATAATCATATCTAAATTTTGTAGACAACTTGAATTTGAATTTAAACTTGATGATATTGAATTATTATATCGATGATGTGTCCGTGAGGTAGAAACCGGGAGGTTTGAATCACCCGGAAGGAAATTAATTGGGGATAATGATGTAGTAATCTTATCATTATTGTCTTTAACAGATTGTGTAGTTGGACCCTTATCCTTATTATTCACTATTGAAAAGAATTCAGATAAATGAGGTGGATATTTGTTTTGTTCCATAACTGTGAATGTATGTCTTTTTTCTCCCGTTCTTTCTCAATCTTACAAAATATTATAATTATCAAAAGGTATTAGTTATAATCTCACGCTAAGCTTTCAACGATTTGCAATTTGTTTTCATCTAGATTTAAATACTGAAACTGTCTTTAATTTTGAATTTTATTTCAAAATCTATCCTTTAGTTGTAATATAAATAACCTTAAATATTTTTTATTGAAACAAAAGCAGTGTTGTTGTTGTTTGTTTTTTGCACTGTTGCAAACTACACTCCTCTTGTATGTTGGATTAAAATCTTAATTGAATTTAACTTGATATAGATCTACTCTTAATGCCTTGTGAATATCTCCATGTTTACATTTAATTATGGAGGTGTAAAAATCACTGCCCACGACACTCTAAAATTTTAAACATTGAATTTGCGATGAGTTTTAAACATTAATTACTACAATTCTATTAATTTTTGAAAGGTTGAGTCCAATCAACACAATCAACCCACCCTATCATCACAAAGTCATTATGAAAGCCAAGCCTCTAACTTCTATCGATCCATCTTCTAAAAGATATGCTTATCGTGTTTCCAAGGAAGAGAACAGAAAACAGTTAAAACATGTCGCTTTTGACAATAAAGCTGGTGAAGAAACTGAGAATGATGATAAGAAAATTGATTTACCAAAGAAGAAGTTTTATAGACAAAGAGCTCATTCAAATCCATTCTCTGATCATCAATTAGAGTATCCATTAAATCCAGATGAAATGAAGTGGTCTAAATTATATCCATATTATTATAATTCTGATAATAAACAAATGACTAAAAATGTTACTATTGCCGATATCGGTTGTGGGTTCGGTGGTCTTCTTGTTGATTTATCTCCTGCTTTCCCAGAAGATTTAATCCTTGGAATGGAAATTCGTGTTCAAGTGACAAATTACGTTGAAGATAGAATCATTGCATTAAGAAATAATCATAAAGATGAAAATAAATATCAAAACATTAGCGTTCTTAGAGGTAATGCCATGAAATTCTTACCAAATTTTTTTCATAAAGCTCAATTAAATAAGATGTTCTTTTGTTTCCCAGATCCACATTTTAAACAAAGAAAACATAAAGCAAGAATCATCACTAACACTTTATTAAGTGAATACGCTTACGTCTTAAAAGAAGGTGGTGTCGTTTATACTATCACTGATGTTGAAGATTTACATCATTGGATGGTTAAACATTTAGAAGAACATCCACTATTTGAAAGATTATCAAAAGAATGGGAATCTCAAGATAAATGTGTTACCATCATGAGAAATTCTACTGAAGAAGGTAAAAAAGTTGAAAGAAAGAAAGGGGATAAATTCATTGCATGTTTCAGAAGATTACCAAACCCAAACTAATATGTTTATATAAATTGATATAGTTGTATAATAATAATAATAATATTTAAGTTATTTTGTGTCACTTTATTCTGCAATCTTTAAAGCTTCTTGTGTGGTTTTTGAGATTTCTTTAAAAAAAAATATTAAAAGGAAGAGCTTCTGAAATAATTTGAGTTGTTTATGAAGTTACCTTTAATACAAAACAAACACAGACAATCACTAGTTCTTGCAGTAACAAGACTTTGTTTATTTTATTCATATACCCCTTTATCCAGATCTAACAAGAATCTTTTTTTTTTAAGAATGGATAGTGATGTGGAAGCTGTCGTGAAACAATTTGATTCAGTTTTGAAAGAACTAACTTTCAATTCAAGACCTATTATCACCACTTTAACCAAAATGGCTGAAGAAAATATATCATGTGCTAAGTACTTTGTGGAATCATTGGAAAGTAGAATTGATAAATGTGTACCAACGCAAAAATTATTTGCATTTTATGCTTTAGATTCAATTTGTAAAAATGCTGGTTCACCATATACAATTTTTTTCAGTAAGAATTTATTTAAACTGTATAAGAAGACATATTTAATTGTTAACAATCAAGTGAGAACCAAATTAATCAGTTTATTCAGATCTTGGTTACAACCAACAGCGTCAACTGGTGAACCAGTCTTCGATAAGAGCACTTTAACGGTTATTGAAAATTTTCTTATGAAAGCAAGTGCTTTACATCAAAAGAATTTTGAAAATAAGTTACCAACACCAACTGTACCATTATTATTGAAAGAAATTGATAAATTAACTCAACTAACTAATGAAAGAGTGAAAAATTTCACACAAACAAATAATGTTGATGATTATAATAAACTTTTAACTAAATTAGAAGTCTTAAAACAATTACGAACAGTCTTAGCAAAAGAAAAATTATCGACAAATGCATTAAAACAAGTTCAATTACAATTGAAACAAGTCTTTGCTCAAGATCAACACTATTTACAAGAAAGGTTTAGAATACAACAGCAACAACAAATACAACAACAAAGAGAGGAAAGAGACCAACAAAGACAATATGATAACAATAATAACGTTGATGAAAATAGAAACTTAATTAGTAAAAGTCCTTCCAAGAGTGGCAGTCCAAGTGAAACTTTATTTAATAATAATAATAATTCAGAAGCCAACCCTCAAAATGTTAGTACGACTCCAATGGGGTTTTCTACTTTATTTGGTGCTACTTCTTCAGTTACACCGGTTCCAACTCCTTCCCTGGGTTTAAATGAATCAAATAATAATTTGGTCAATCAAGATATTGTTGAAATAGGGAAACAGAATAAATTAAATAAACTTGAAACTTTATATGATTCATTGAACAAAGAAAATCTTTTATTCATTCCAAAAAAAGATTCAATTATTACATTATTTAATAAACTAAATAGCAA
Source organism: Monosporozyma yasuniensis (assembly GCA_030558655.1). Lineage (NCBI taxonomy): Eukaryota > Fungi > Ascomycota > Saccharomycetes > Saccharomycetales > Saccharomycetaceae > Monosporozyma > Monosporozyma yasuniensis. The sequence continues at coordinate 95,345 of JAKTQC010000036.1, read as the reverse complement.
AAATGCCGGTGAAAATAATGGTAAAACCGAAGAAGAGAAATTAAGTCTTGAATTACCTTCAATTCCAACCTTATTAAACATTTTAAATGATTTTAACGCTATCATGACTGTAAATAATATTAACTTAAATAATGCTCCAAATCTACAGTTGAATCAACAAAATATTATCAGTAATGATAATTCTATGGTCGTGATGAATAACTTTATTCACCTCCTTTATCGTGGTAAACCAAATAAATGTAGTACATGTGGTAAAAGATTTGGTAACACAACAAATGAAAAATATTTACAGGGTTATCATTTAGATTGGCATTTCAGAATTAACAAAAGAATTAAAGGTTCATCATATAATTCAGAAAATGATAATGCATCATCGTTTACTGCCACTCAAAGAAACATTCAATCAAGAAACTGGTATATTCCAGATTCAGAATGGATCGACTTTAAAGATGATGAAATTGTCTCCACTAAATTTACCAATGACTCAAATGAATACAACAAGGCAGTTGGTGATAACAGAAAAAGAAATAATAATGATAATTCGAACGCTGGAAGAAAAAGAAGAAGATCAAACGAAAATATGCGTAGTCCTCATAAACATGATAACTATGATGACCATAGCGATTTCAAAGCTAGTGAACCACATGAAGTATCTGACCAGTATATCGTTGTCCCAGAATCTATGGATGATAACTCCTATAAATGTCCAATTTGCCAAGAAAGGGTCACTAGTGTATACAATGATGAAACAGGTGAGTGGATATGGAAAAACACTCTTCAAGTAGATGGGAAATATTTCCACGCAACATGCTATAATGAAACTAAAAACATATAACATATAAATCATTTATGGTTATATAAATTGCATTATATATATATTTATTTAAATATAACGTTTCTGTGATATAAGATAATAATAATTTTTATAGATGACTAAATTGTATAAACTTATACTTAAAGGATTTACAACTTAGGCTCATGCTGGTATTTATGAAATATATAGAATATTATTAGAATGCTGATGAAACCAGATAGAATTTCCTAATGTTTAATCAAGCTCTCCGGTACAGTCTTATCATTATTCGAATTTTGTCCTGTATCATTATTATTTGAAGGCAAATAGGTAGAATAATGTGGAACAACACTATCAGGTTCATTCTTATTAGAGGCAGATAAACTTCTAGTTTGAACCCATTTATTGGTGCATATGTTTGATGTGGTAACATCTTTACTTACTGTTGATGGTACAAGTGAGAGTTGTCCTTGTGGCATCGTGTTGTGTGTGGTGGAGGGGTTGTTATTTGCATTAAGCTGGTTGATAGGTGGGATGTTTGAGTTATATCTCGTTGATGGTATACTGTTATTTCTGTTTGTGTTTGAGTTGCTATCAAATACTGCAGCAGTGGCTGTAGTAGGTTGTTGGACCTGGGAATTGGAACTTCCCATCATGTTCTTGCTTTGTAGGTACTGGAATAATGATGCCTGGTCATTGTTTTGTTGGACACCATTGCTATTATCCGAGAGGTTTTCGTTTGTATTTGTATTGTTATAGATGTTACTATTAGGCAACTGAGCAAAATTATTAACTGGATATGTGGTTGATAACGAGCCAGACGTTAAATTACGTAAAACTTCTTGATAACCTTTCTCTTTATCCGCGATTAACTTCAGATAGTTCTTGTGAATATTAACAATTTTGATTTGGGTTTTTCTAGCTTCTTCTTTTCCTGTTTGAAGCAATCTCTCATATTCGTTTTTCCAACAACTTTCAGAACTATTAGTTGCACCACTGTCATTTGAATTTTGAGACAGTATTTTAATTTGGTTATTTTGTTGGTTAATAACCTTTGCTAATTCTGAATTCGAATTTTGCTCCTTCAAAAGAGACACCTTTAAGTCGCTTACCTTTTCTTTATTAAATGCGAGTTCCCCGTATATTTCGTTATAGGCTTTAAAAACTTGCATTACTTTAGAATTTAAGTGAGAATTTAGTTTTCGTAATTCTTGATTTTCAATTGTGCTTTGCCCAGTATTTGATTCAGATTTCAACCTCTTATTTAATTCTAGAATTTTAGCAGCTTGTTCTTCAGAAACAATTTTATACTTAGTAATACTCTCATTCGATTTAGATAGAACACCTGCAACTGAAGCAAAATATTCTTTACTTTTAATTAATTTTGACCTTAAGAGTTTATTTTCATCTTGAACTTTTTTTAAGTAAGAATTTAAATTTAATGCACGAGAATTCATTAGTCGTTGTAATTGAATTACTTCCTTTCTTGATACAACTAACCTGTCTTTCAATTCTTTAACTAACGGACTTTCCATGGAAACTTGTAAATCTTCCACAGGGACATATGATGCCGTTTTTTGTCTGTCTGCAAGAAGTTTTGTATATCTACGGTATTCCTCAATTCTATCGGCAACTTTCTTCTCTAAGGACAGTAAATCAGAACTCACCATTTCTACGGAATTGGAATTAGAATCACCAAGGGTATTGGATGGTTTTTGATCACTTTCAGATTTAGTGTTATTATCTGATTCTGCAAGTTTACTACAAAGACTATCATAGGCTTTTTCTAATCCGCGTCTATCATTATCTATGTCACTAATTTTACCTATCAAAGTTGAAACCTTCAACTCATAGTTTAAAATCTCCCCAGATAGTCCACTTATTTGCTTTTCCATGGTTATCTTTTCGTTTTTCATTTTTGTCATTTTAGTTTTCAACTTAGATATTACCCTTTTGTAGCTCTTTTCACTTCTCACTTTATCAGCAGGTTCAGTCGAAATATAAGTTGTCTTTCTAGAGACCTTTTGGCCCTTGGGTGGTGCCATCAGTTTAGCACAATCCGAAGCATTTCCTCCAATAGGTTTAGCATAATCTTCTAATTTTTCATCCATCAAAACATCACCTTCAGCATCAACATAAACTCTGGTTAAGTTTTTATCAGAATCATTCTCCTCAAAATTAGTATCTAATTTTAAAGATTTTTCGGTAGATTGTAAAGTTGCTAATTTTTCCAAACCATTTTCACTATTGTTTGAATGCACAGGTTCTATGGGAGTAGTGTTAGTTGAATTGTCTTTTTCACCCATAGGTCGATCTGTGTCGAGTTCATTGTGTAATTGATCTTGCGAAGTGTTTTCTTGATGAGCTGTTGTCACAATTTCAGGTCTATGAGGAGACAATTTGGTATACGGATCTTGGGACAGAATCATATCTGAACCAACGATACCCATCTCACCGTCTGGTATATTAATAAAACTTGTCTCCCCTTTTTTTATTGAACTGTAAATAGCTTCATTAGATTTTAAGTTGGTATTATTAGTGCTGGTAGAATCTACCTCGTTGTTAAAGGTAGAATTTATTACTTCATTGTTGATATGTGGAGTTTTCTTATTGTTAGTTGATGTTTGATTTTCGACTGCATTCTCAGTTGATGCATCCAGATTGTGTTGAACTGATGGAGTATTAGAAGTTCCATTGTTTGAATTCTGGTTTTCATAATCAATATTTGCATTTAAATTTGAAGAAATAGTATTTGGACTATCATAGGAAACAGAGATGTGGACCTTTTCGCGAGGATTTTGTAAATTATTGGTTGCTGACTCACTAATTGGTTTTACTGAAGCAATTTCCTTGTGATCACTACCATTAGTTTCCATTTCTTCATTTTTTTCGTCCCCTGTTAGGTTAATATGTTCAGTTAGACCCTCTTCATTATTTCCAGAAGTTGAGCGTGTATATTTTACCGGCTCGTCAATTTCAACTATACTATTCGATCTTACATTATCACTATCCTCATTATCAGCAACATTCTGAGATTCAACCGACCGTTTTTTGAAAGAGGTTGAATCAATAGATTCATGTAACTGGTGTGTTTCGTTTTCAGTTACCATAGATACACCCTCTGATAGTGGTTCAATCTTCCTTTCGTTAGTTTTGGGGGCATGGTTATTGATTGATTCAAGGTTATTTTCTTTCTCAAGCGTCTGTTTTTCTACACTAATACCAGATTCTTTCATTGGTTTTATGGATGTTCCAGTTTTTGTAGAAATATCTGGAGTCTTATTCAACTTGTTGGTGGTGGAATGGGAAATAGGCCGTTTTGAAATTAAAGAAGAGAGTGCAGCTTTCAGTTTGGAAGGGTTAAGTTGGTTGTCCGAGCTCACATTTTCATTGATACAATCAGTTTTTTTCTTTGATTTATCAGCTTGAGCCTCGAAAATCGTACATGTTTCGTTTTCACAAGTCTCAATATCTTTGTGAAATTCATCAGACAATTGAGATCTTGTGGACACTCTTTCTAAACTTTCAGTTTCTGCTTCTCTTATTGAACCACTTGTTTGATTATTGGGAGTATTGTTAGGTTTTCTGAGCAGCGTCTTGAGTTTATTCTTTTTTTTGGGAATAAAAAGACTTGAATTAGATTTCTTCCTCTCTCTAGAATTCCTTGTTGTTTGTACTTCTGGTTGAAATAGCTGATTTATTGAACTATTCAGGTCTACTGCGGTACTATTCTGATACGGAAATTCCGTTGGAGCTACTTCAATTTGCCTCGGAGTATAATCTTTTTTAAATGTGTCACTACTCTGGTCAGTAACGGTATTTGTAAGGATCACATTCTCTTCATAAACTTGATTGCTATTATGTATATTCTCCTGGACCAAATTAACAGCATTTTGTTCGATTGATGAATGTCTTCCTTTGATTAATGGATCACTATTAATTCTTGGATTCGTTGCCTCATCTATTTTCTCAATAGCTGGAGATGTTGGATTTGAATTAGGCTTTTGAACGTCCGCATTAGTAATATCTTTGGGAGCAGTTAAAGTCTCAGTTAAAGTTGAATGGTCACTTTGGTCTGGTGAGGTGTTGTTGACTTTGGAAGAAGAAGGGCTTTCTGGAAAATTATATTTGTTCGGTAGAGATTCAGTGTATTTTCTATGATTGACTGATTCAGTTCTCGAGTCACCTAAACTGGTTAAAGATTCAATATTTACAGCCTGTGTCGTTGAAGGTCTTATGGTAGCTATTTCTTGGGTGTGAAGGTTTTGGTTGCTGTTATTATTAAGGTTATTATTAAAACTATTATTGTTATGGTACCGGCTATAAGGATATCTCTGATTTGACTTTTGAAATTTTCTTACTCTTCCAGAATCAATAGACTGTTGTGATGGGTTGTCTCTTTTGAATCTGAAGTTTCGATTACGGTCTTTAACATCGTTATTATCATAGTAACGATTGTGTCGATCAGAAAAAGAGGACGAGTTATGGTTGGATTTACCGCCATTCCATCTTCCGTTTGACATAGTACTAAATAGGTGAATATATTCTTTTCACACTACAGATGTATACAGCTGGATTTGGTGCGTTCTATATGTTATTCTAGCTGTTTCTTGTCCTAGTTTATATCTTTACTTTATATGAGAGAATTACTTGGGGTCTTCAAAAACTAAATATATAAAATAGATATTATGATTTAAAAAAACATAGTAAAGAAAACAATAAGAATTTTAAAGAGGAGTTTTATGACAACAAAACAAGAGACTTTTCGAATAAATTAATGCGAAAAGTTTGTATAACATTTATATACATTGGAACTATAAACATTGTTGTTGTTATGATGCTTAATTATACAACAATAACAGCATATCTCTATATCAGTGTTTTTTTGTTTCAAGTTGTGATTTAAGATCGTGGTTTTCCACCAATGCTTTTATACATTCACCCATTGCTTTCTTAGTTTTATGACGCTCTTCTTTGAGTTTGATTTGTTGTTCTTCGATATTAGCATGTAGACTAGCAATTTGAAATTGTTGTTTTGAAATCTCAGAATACAACGTCTCAATAAGCATATTTGCTTTGTCTAAGTCTTCAATAGTTGATTTCAACTTTTTATCGTTTCTGTTTAATTTGTCAGTTACATTGTTTAATTCTTGTGACTTTCGGTCATAAATTTCAGAAGCGATCATTAATGTGTTGTTCATATCTTTCATTGTTTTAACAAATGAATCTTCTAAAGCATTTACATAAAATTCGCTTTTGTCAAACGTTCCAGAAAATTTTTCATTATTTGCATCGAATGGTGGTATGCTATCCGCTGCATTTATTTGACTATTTTCAATTGTGAAAGAATTTTTTAGAGTGTCCTTTGATGTTGTAGTTGTCGATAAAATTGGGATATTTGCTTGTGCATTGGGTTCTTCTTGATTTGGATCTTTTGCCTCCTCTTTTAAGACTTCTTGATGCTCCTTGACGTCATGGTAGTCATCTTCTTGAGAATTATCTCGAAAGTCATCTTTATCTTCTTCTTCAGACACGGCATCAGATTCTACTACAGATTCGATCACAGATTCATCAGTATATTCTTCTTCTTTAGGTTCATCGACAGGCTTTTCCTCCACCTCATGATATTCATCTATTTCTGAATCTTCCTCTACATCGTGATATTCTTCTGAATCTTTAAACTCTTCTTCCTCGGGCTCTTTTTCGATAGACACTTTTTCAACAGACTTTTCTTTTTTCTTTTGTTCTAAACCTTCATTTATAACCTCAGCCGGTTTGTGTGGTATGGCTTTTTCTGATGTCACTTCGTCTTCTACTTTGGAAAGCTCATCAATAGGAGATTTAAAGTTATTGATGCCTGTTTGTCCTAGTTTATCATGTACTTGCTCCTCATTTTTTCCCTCAGTAGTATTACTCTCTTTGTTATTTAACATTCTTGTAGGTATGGCGTTTACGTTGTTATTAGAATTTGGAATTGTAGAGATTTCTTGATTAGGGGTATTGCTCAGGGTTTCATCTTGGGGTTGGACTGGAACATTCAATTGCTTCTTATTATCAATGTTTGTCGTAAACGTCGTATTGGTATTAATCGCATCTCTATGTGATTTATTTGTTGTGTTATGTTGCACAAATTCTGGGTCTCCCGAGAAGTTGGCTGAAATACTATTGATATCAACACCCATATTCTTAATAAAGTTTATAGCCTTATTCAGGGGCCAAACTTTACATCGATGTTTAAAGGATAAGGGTTCCATGGCGGTTTGAAAATAGCCTATAACATCTTCTTTGCTCATTTCAATTTCTCTTTCAGTCTCGTCTAAGAGAATAACTTTAACAGTAGCATCCAGCGAGTTCTTTGGAACACACTTGAAAATATTGGTGAAAACATAGTAGACCTTCCGAAATTCATCTTTTACATGATGGATATCAGGGTTATTTAAAAGGTTATAACTGAAGTAGACAGAACTACCACATAATTCATTTAACCATTTCTCTTTCCATATCTGTTTCGAATTTTTTGATGTTGAGTGCATTGAATTTTGACTTGATGGAGCTGATGCATTCGTTTCAATGTTACTATGTTCAGCAGACTTATCATTTTTTTGTTTTTCCTTCTCTTGACTTTGACTGAGTAAATTCTCATTTCCCCTTCTACCTGATGAGATAATACTACTAGCAACAGAATTTGACGGAAGTGATTCATTTGTCATAAGTGAGCCAGTTGTATTTTCTTCTGATTTTAGAGACACCATTGGAACAGGAATGTTGTTTAAATTATTTGTTTCATTAGATTTGCTGAGTTGAGTTAAGGTGATGGCAACGGCTTCTGTGGAGGAATCGACAGCTTGGTTTCTCCCATTTTCAATGTCATTGAATTTGTTTCTTAAACTTTCTGGATATAATTTATACTGTTTCTTAAGAGTAGTATTTTCTGCGATTGGTTCTACTGAGAGGTAGTTAATACGATCCGTTTTATGTATCTGTTGATGAAATATTGTGTGGGAATGTTCAAAATTTCCAACTGAACAAATATCATTGGAAACACTAGTAGTGGGATTTTTATATAGAGGTGAATGTTTTTCAACCCCGGAAGAAATAAGGCTTAACACCAAACTTTTGGTAAATTTTTGTTTATCTATTAATTTTTCATTGGCATAGACAGAAAAATTACGTTCAAATTTCTTTCTTTCTTCGTATGGATCAACAAAACTAGAACTGTAAAAATCAGATTCTTCTTCGAGTTCTTCTACATCATCTGGGATTACAATTTCCTCTTCAAAATATTCTTTCTTACTTACCTCTCTTTTTGATGTACTAGCAGTGTCATTCGAATCCTCGTCTGAATCAGATATGTTAATAACTTCCATTTTGGAAGCATTGTCTGTTGACGACGTATTAAGTTGATTTGAAGTAAGTTTTTTCAAATCAGGAGGGATTTCAACAACAGAAGCTTTGAGACCACTATTCGCACTATCATTGTTCTCTAACTCAAACTTAGAGGTATAATTGATATTTTGGAACTTGGAGTTTCCGGATTCTTCTGTATGATCATTTCTATTAGGTGATTCTCGACCTTTATTGCCCATTGTTTGAAATATGTTTGTAACCATACCTAACAGTTCTTTATGTTTCTCAGTAGAAACTAAAGGACTATCATCTGTTAAAATACTATGAGGTTCATTAGAGGGTTTTGGGCTACCAATGGAATTTTGAAATGAATTTTGCAAAGAAATAACTTTAACTGGAGCTTCCTCTAACATATCCTTCTTCAATTTTTCATCAGACGGTAGTGGTGACTCTTCCAGTTTTGGTTCACTTAGTGTAGGTTTGCGTTTTTTATCATCATAATTATCTGGTGATTTCAGGGTGCTAGTATGCTTTCTCTTTTTGGTGCCTTTATTCTCACTTTCAATTATATTATCAATTGAACTTATGTAATTCTTTAAACGGACTTTAATGTTATCTGATTCTGGACTTTTCTTATTAATTTGAGTGGCGGTAGGGATAGTATTTGATTCAGGTTGACTGCAATTTTCTATAACAAAGTTGTTTGGAACATATTTATTCTTTATGTTTTCGATGATATTGCTACTATGAGCACTGCTCGAATTATCACTGATTAGTTGGGCTGGGTTGCCTAATGTTTTAATTAGCTCCTCAACACTTTTTTTCACATTTTTACTCTTTGGTTGAGTGTCTTGTTCTACTGGCTTCTCTGCTTCATCTTCTTTATTCTCTTCTTGAGGGTTAGTTAAAGCGGTTTCGTCTATATTTTGTTGGCTCTGAGACTCTTTTGGTGGCTTATTAGATGGAATGCCAGATTTATCTCCTGTACCGCTTATTGCAAATTGATTTGAAACACTTTCAAGATGAGTATTTTTAGCAGTAGACGATTGAGACTCTGAGGTGGGAGGAATTTCAAACTTGCTTTCTTTCGCATTTAACAAATTCGAAATATACATGGGGTTTGTATTTGTAGAAAGAGAAGTGAAATTTCCTGATCCATTTAATGGTTTATTGTTAAGAGAATCAGAAAAATCATCCTTTGTGACTATAATATCCTCATCTTTTTGAGCTTGAGAATTTTTGACATTATTCTCTTCGCCAGAATCAATACTATTTATGTTTATTTCACTAACTTCGGGCTCTCTAAGACTTGTATTCGCAGGGTCAGCCTTAGCGGCAGAGTTGGTAATTTCACCAAAATTCAAAGAAGTTTGATTATGATCTATTGAAATTCGAGTCTGTATTTCAGAATTTGAGTTGTTGAAAATGTTTCCACCTTTGTCGTCATTATCAATTTTTCCAGTAGATTCATTACTCCTTAGCCATAACTGTTTGGGGTCACCGATCGTTTGATAATTTTCTTGTGATAAGTTACTTTGTTTCTTTGGTTGATTTTCAACATCAGAAACTTTCTTATCGCTTGTAAGTGGATTTTGGGTGCTTTGAAACAAGAAGTTTGTGCCTATTGGTTCTTTATCATTTTTTAGTTGTCGTTGAACGTCTTTCGAAAATGCTTCTTTACTGACACTCTTAGGTGAACCAACTCGCTCAGCGATTTGTGTACTAGCAGTAGAAGAATTATTATTGATTGGATTTGCAGAGTTATTCTTTAGGTCTAGTTCTTGAGATGATCGTTCACCCGTAGTCGGAGATTTTAGAGACACTTTTCTATGTTTTGAGTTGGATAACAAAAAATGAGGAGATAATGGAAGAGAAAATAAAGGTGGCTGTTGTTGTGTATCTTCCTTTGATTTTGTTGGTGTCCTCTCATTAGATGGAAGAGTTGAAGTGTTTGTACTTTTGGTTTGAGATTTTTGTGTTTGGATAAAATTACTGGTAGACAGTTTAGAACCACTGGAATGAATTGGTAAACTCTTCATTTCTATAGGTTCAGTTAAATTCTCTTTCGCAGGTGTTTGAGAATTTTTATCTGGATTATGTCCATAGAAATCTTTAGCTCTTAATTTTATGCAACTTAAAGATAAATTCTTACTTGATCCGTTTTTTTTCCCACCATCATTACCGGTTTGACTTTCGTGAGCAATCACCGGTTTATTTAGCTTAATGGGTGTTGCTATGCTATGATCATTAAGTTTTGTTGTCTGTGGTTCCATTGATCCTCTGTTAGCGGTTTCATTCTGAATTGGATTATTAACTTGGTTTGGAGTTGCCCTTTTTAGATGGACCGGAGTAATTTTAGAAATTTGGAATGGAGATGATCTAGGTTTAAGAGGAGTCGTCATATTTGAAGAGTTACTTGCATTTACCTCATTACGTTTACTTGGGGTTAATGATTTAGTTTGACCTAGTGCTGATTTAGTAGTTTTATTAATAACTAGTTTATCCACAGGTGTTGGAGTAGCCTTATCAGCTTGGTCAGAATTAGCTTTGTTGGTTGGTTTAATTGGAGCCAAAATCATTTTATTAGTAGAGACAGGCCTACTGGTGTGAATTGGGGATGATTTCTCCATTCTAACAGGAGTTTGTTTATCTGTTTCAAGTTGCATGCTCTTATTTCTTTGAACTGGTGTTATCTTACTAATTGGAAATGATGCCGTTCTATTAGCTTCATCAGCACTTATTTCTCGTATATCATCATGGTCGTCAGCATCTGCTATTGGCTCAACAGCAACGAGTGTTTTCTTGGTACTAGTAATAGTAGATTCAGTTTCATCAGAAACAAATAAAGTTTTCTGAGATTTGGTAGTATTACTTTCAATTAATTTTTGTTTCATAATTCTTTGTGGTGGAGTAATAGTATTGGGTTTTTTACCTTTAGAACGTCTTTTAAATATACTATTTGATTTAAGCATCCTTAATAGAGCATTATCAGAAACACTTTGCTCGACAGGATCATCACCATATAAACCTTCCGTCCTTTGTTTACCAAATTTTGGTTTCTTATGTAATGGTTTACCATTAATTACATTTAGTGGTGGTATAGGTGATTGAAATGATCTCTTTGTACTTACTGAGGTATTATTTGGAGGACCAGTAGTAGTAGTAGTTACATTAGGTTGAGATACCTTTTGAGTTTGAATATTTTTATTTTGTGATGGTGATACTCTTTGATTTTGTTGAGTATTGGTGGAAGTAGTAGGATTGGAAACATCTTTAGAATGTTTATTTTGTTTATCCTTGGCTTGTGTATAATTATATGAAGTCATTGTCTTTCTAAATTGTGGATTTGTTAATTTCATTAATGGTATAATTGGAGATGCAGAATTTGACGATCCAGCAAACCTAATACTATGAGTTGAACTATTTGGAGTATGAAAGGATTCATCACTTTTCTTTGTTCCAATGTGGTTGCCTGGATGAGTACTCATCTTTTCTTGTTTATTGTTATAGGATGTTAAAAAAAAAATATGAATTAAAATTACAATTTGTAGATCCAAGTTGGAAAATACAAATGAGTTAGCCGTGTCAATAACTCAAAATTATAATTGACACAAACAATGATTTGGAATATTATTATCTATATCAATGTAATTTTGTATATCAGTTAATGTTATTTATTGATCTCTTGTTTCTGTTTATTCTCAGCGGGTTTGTTTTAAAGAAGCCCTTCGAAATATTGAAAAAGGTAAATATACCAGATTTCGTGAGTTGCGATGTTGGTTAAATATAAAGCTTTATAAAAGACTGAATATGCTAAAGATATACTTAAAGTATATGTAATTGAAGGTAGTAATAATAGAAGAAAAAATGTTTAATAGTAAATTGAAATCATTATAACTAATGATTACATTACTATATATTAAATTAATTATAAATAAAATCATTCTCATTATTACATGAAATTCATTTGTATCATATATATAAGTATTTATATATTGTTTGTTTGTTTTTTTATTGTTGAGTTTGTAGAGAGAGTATATTAACATGGTTTAAAGAAATGGGATAAGAAAATTATAATTTAACAATTTTAGTTTCTCTTTAAAGCAGTTAAGATAGATTCCCAAACGGTAGCTGGAGCTTGAGAAGCATCAACACCGGACCAAATACCAGTCTTCTTGTAGAACTCGACAATTGGTTCAGTTTGGTTGTGATAAGCATCTAATCTTTTCTTTAAAGATTCAGCATTATCATCACCTCTTTGAACTAATGGTTCACCAGTGATATCATCGGTCATTTCAACCTTTGGTGGGTTGAATAATTTATGATAAGATCTACCAGAACCTAAATGAACTAATCTACCGGTGATTCTAGCGACTAATAAATCATCGTCAACTTTTAATTCAACAGCAGCTTGTAATGGAGTCTTTTGATCAGCTAACATTTGGTTTAATTTTTCAGCTTGTGGAATAGTTCTTGGGAACCCATCTAAGATGAAACCCTTTTGACAAGCTGGATTGTTGGTTAATTCATCTTTAATCATATTAACCATAATATCATCAGAGACAAGACCACCAGCATCCATAATTTTTTTAGCTTGTAAACCTAATTCGGTACCTTTAGCAATTTGAGATCTTAACATATCACCAGTGGCTAAATGAGCAGCACCGAATTTTTCAACTAAATTTGGAGCTTGAGTACCTTTACCAGCACCTGGTGGACCAATAAGGACCATTCTTAAGACATCAGAAGTAGACATAATTATTTAATTGATTGTTTTTTTGTAGTTGGTTGGATGAACTTTAAAACTTTATCAAGTAACAATTAAAAATTTAAAAAAGAGACGCCAAAATATTTTTTGTAAAAGATAATAATAATGTTTATATATTTATATATTCTTCAATCACAAAACACTCACAATTCGTCAAATAACAGATAATTTATATCACTTTTGAAATTTTTCAGCAATTATCAAAAATTCCAATCGCTCGAGCGGTGGAAAAAAATTTAAATGTAAATTTTGGTGATGGGAAAATAAACAATAGAGGCACTCGGAACAACAAAACCAAAACAATAGCTCTATTAGTATATACTGAAATATATTATTATTATTATTATTATTATTATTATTATTATTAGAGATAAAGATCAGAGTCTAGTTTAAACCATTGAGAGTGAAGATCAGAGTTTGTTGTTTATTATTGTTTCGGGTGGGGATGTTATAAATTCTTTATAATATACACTTATTATAACAACTAAATCATTTATATATATTTATATTTATAAAATTATAGAATATTCATTAAGATAATAATTGTTTTTTTTTTCATTTTATTTATTTATTTTTTTCGAATTTAAAAGTAAGGATATAAAAAAATATGCTATTATTATTTGTGAGAGTTGATGGATTGTTGAGGTTGGTTTAATAATATTAATATAATTTGGGAAATTTGATTTGATTTGATTTCATTAGAAAAGAAGTTTTAGAAAATTTGAATAAACATTTGATTATAATTCTTGAGAAGCTTTAGTTGGCTTAGCAGACTTCTTTGGTAATAAGTTTTGATGAATATTTGGTAAGACACCACCTTGAGCAATGGTAACATTACCTAATAATTTGTTTAATTCATCATCATTTCTAATGGCTAATTGTAAATGTCTTGGAATGATTCTAGTCTTCTTGTTATCTCTAGCGGCATTACCAGCTAATTCTAAGATTTCAGCAGCTAAATATTCTAAGACAGCAGTTAAATAAACTGGAGCACCAGAACCAATTCTTTGAGCATAGTTACCTCTTCTAAGTAATCTATGAACTCTACCGACTGGGAAAGTTAAACCAGCTTTAGCAGATCTAGATTGAGAAGCTTTAGCAGCAGAACCAGCTTTACCACCTTTACCACCGGACATTATGATATATTATTTATTTGTGTGTGAGTGTGTTGTTTTGAATATAATAAAAAAGTTTAATAAAAAAGAAGTTTAAGTAGGAACTTGTTTTGTATTAATTTATAATTGATTAGTTTAAGGAGGGACAAGAAGGAATAAAAATTAAGAGAAAGTAACAGATAACATTATCACAAGATCAATATAGTCTTTATATATATTCTTAAAAAAAATATCTTAATGATATACAAACATATATTAAAGTCTAATAATCTAAACTAGAATTCAATAACAATATTAAAGAAAAGGGAGTGAAAGAATTAGAACGTTATTCTGAGAACAGGGTGAAATTATCAGCATGGTCCCTTGAATACTGTGGGACAAGAAAAATTAACAATATAAAACATCACGTATACTGTTCTATAAAATTCGCCCCCTCTGGGTGAAAAAATTGGAACGGGATCTATGAACAGGAAATAATGAAGAAAAGACAGTTTTTGTGAAGAAACGCGATTTCAAATTTATTATGGTCAGTCGCGCGGTGTCCCAAAGAGGAAGCTACAAGTGTGAGGAAAATCTTAAAATCTGCGAATTTTGCAGTATGGCCCCGTTCTCAGAACTTCACTCTGTTTTTTTTTATTTACTATGGTGTGAATTAAGGTGAAATTCTCAGAACGGAACACAAGACAAAACAAATTTGTTTAAAGGAATTAATTAAATGCTTATAGAAAATAGTATTAATCAACAAAAGGGAATAGAATATATATAAGGACCCAAATGTCTTTTACTGTTCAATGTAATATTCTGTTTCTTTAAGTTTTAACCTTATATTTTCTTATTAGTATCTAAACAATAGCCAAACATATCCACACACACACCCCATATATATTAATAATGTCTGAACATAAAGTCGCCTCTAAAGCTCCAGCTGAAAAGAAACCAGCTGCCAAGAAAACTTCCACTTCCGGTGACATCAAGAAGAGATCTAAGACCAGAAAGGAAACTTACTCTTCTTATATTTACAAAGTTTTAAAACAAACTCATCCAGATACCGGTATTTCTCAAAAATCTATGTCTATTTTAAACTCTTTTGTTAATGATATTTTTGAAAGAATTGCTACTGAAGCTTCTAAATTAGCTGCTTATAACAAGAAATCTACCATTTCTGCTAGAGAAATTCAAACTGCTGTTAGATTAATCTTACCAGGTGAATTAGCTAAGCATGCTGTTTCTGAAGGTACTAGAGCTGTTACTAAATACTCTTCTTCTACTCAAGCTTAAATGGATTAATTAATATATTGTATTATAATAATAATAATAGTTTTTTAAACAATATTCCTTCTTTTATTCATAAACAACAACAAATTTTCCCCATTTTAAAAATTTAACATAACATATATCTAATATATCCTTATTCTCCTAAAAAATTCACAAAACAAACAAACAAACAAACAAACAAAAAAAATGATTATAACAAATAGCATTCATGAATAATTCAATGTGTAATAAAATTTTTTTTTTCTCTTTTTATCAAATATTATTTAGAAAAAAATTAGCTTTACTAAATTTAAATAAAT
The DNA here is from genome assembly GCA_030558655.1 of Monosporozyma yasuniensis. Classification (NCBI taxonomy): domain Eukaryota; kingdom Fungi; phylum Ascomycota; class Saccharomycetes; order Saccharomycetales; family Saccharomycetaceae; genus Monosporozyma; species Monosporozyma yasuniensis. The sequence goes on along the minus strand of JAKTQC010000036.1, from coordinate 79,748 downwards.
AAAGTTGTATAATAGTAGTATTCTTTTTTTAATAATAAACTATATTAATATTTTTTTAATCTGTTATATTTTTTTAATAAATCAATAATATGTAGCAAGTTCAATGCAGTCATATTAAACTTCTTTTGACAATTTTAAATAATACTCTTTATACTTTATACTAAAAATGTAAACAAAATTTTATTTTTTATTATTTATTAATTTAATTAAATATTTACAAATGATAAATATAATATTATGTGAAAGTGTATGTTCTAAAATAAACAAATTTGTAATTGATGAGATTTTTAAGTTTTTATACTGGTTGTAATATTTAATAATGTTAAATATGTATTTACAACTATTAATTAAAGTATAGCTTTATAATAACCCTAGATATAAGTGTAATATGACGTTGCTAGTGGTTACCGAAAATTCCACCAAAGCCCTACCAAATTGAACAATAACCCTGATCGACACCATTGCGCATCTCCATATGAGTAATGTTCTTCCCTGTGATTGGCCCATTGCTCACCCCTTACTAAGGTGCTTGATTGTCATTGGCCCAAAGCCCCGTCCCGGTAGAGAGACCCCGTTTTTCAATTTTTTTGCTGCAATTCACAATCTAGAATTTAACCGCCATAGCAAAAATTATTACTATTATTATTACCAATATATATTCACTTGGCAAATTTGTATTAATAATGAATAAATTATTTGTACAGATGATATTCCTGTTATTTTTTTAAATTCTTAACAGGAAAGTCTATCATTGATAATCAAAATATCATTTCAATCAAGAACGCAACCTCTCTTATTAATTATATAAAACTTTATAACTAACTACTCGATCAAGTTATAATTATTCAATTTTTTATAAGACGAATATTTCTTCACACTACATAACGTTATTAACAAATTCTGCAATAAATAAGAATTTAACATAAAGTTATATTTATTATAATAATAATATTAATAAAGCTCATCTCAGTTTTTTAAATCCTACTTGAGATCATTATTATTTCCCCCATTTAACTTTTTTGGTTGTTGTTCCCATTCTTTTATCTCCGTTCTTTGAATTTTCTCTCTTTTGAGCGGATTTACTACGCAAGTCAAATTTTTTCTTTAATAAGTTTTTTTCTGTTATAATAAAGATTATCTATCCATCTTATTTCCGTTTAATAATATATTTTTTTAATAACTATCTCATTTAGACTGAATTAAGCTTATAATATACATAAGAATATTTTTATCCACTTATTATATTTAAATCTATTACTGCTGGGTTTTGCATTACTTAAGTTTTTCAAAAAATATTTCAATTACAAATTAGAAAAAAACCTTTTTTTTTTTTCTTTTCTCCCTCTCTGTATAATTTATTTTTTACAGATAGTATTCCAACCAATATTTATTCCTTTCAACACTACAACTATATTTTTAATAGAGAAACTACTATTTTAATATTTGATATTATTAAAATCAATCACATTACAGAATTATAAAAAAAAATGTCTTTAGTAGCTATTAAAAACGCTATAATATCAAAATTTTATTCAAATAATAGTCATAGTAGAAATGCATCAAATACAAATATTTCAAGATCTTCAAATTCAACTTCTCCACCATTAATGCATGATAATGATGAGAATAATAATAATTATGGTACAAATGATATGGAAGCAAATATTGAAAATATTTATTCAAATAGTTATATGGATGAAAAAGACGAAGATCTTGGATTTTTCAATACAATTGATCCAAGAATGATTAGTGATTTAATTATTGGGTTATCTGATGGGTTAACGGTTCCATTTGCTTTAACTGCGGGTTTATCATCTTTAGGTGATTCAAAAGTTGTTATTACAGGTGGGTTTGCTGAATTAATTTCAGGTGCAATCTCAATGGGGTTAGGTGGTTACCTTGGTGCTAAGAGTGAATTAGATTATTATAAAGCTGAAGTTAAAAATGAAAGAAGAAAATTTTATCAAGATACAACTTTAGTTAATCATGATGTGGAAGATATCTTATTAAGTATAAATCCAGATTTTTCAGAAGAAACAATAGTATCATTTATTAAAGATTTACAAAATAGTCCAGAATTAATGTTAGATTTTATTATTAGATATGGTAGAGAATTAGATGAACCTGCAGAAAATAGACAATTAGTTAGTGCCATCACTATTGGTGGTGGGTATCTTTTAGGTGGTATAGTACCATTATTACCATATTTTTTCGTAGCTGATGTTGGGACTGGTTTATTTTATTCTATAATTGTCATGACTATTACATTATTTATCTTTGGTTATTTCAAAGCTGTTATGTCAATGGGTGATAATTGTACAACAAATAAGAAAATAGTAGAAGGTGTAGAGATGATTGTTGTGGGTGGTGCAGCTGCTGGTGCAGCTTGGTTCTTTGTTAAATTATTGGGCTAGTCCTCTGTTTTTTTTTATTGTTTTTAACATTCAATCGATACACACACACACACACACACACATTGTAGTAATATAATCATCATGTTTCAAATTGCATACGTTCCATCTATAAATTATAAAGTTGGCTCTTTTTTTTTTCCATTAATTTAATTCATTTATCCTAATCCAAATTTTATACAACCGAACGATCTACCACCAGCTTCATGGAATGATCGTTAAATTCTATTATTAGTATTTTTTTGTATTACTATTATCTATCTTTTATTTTATATATTATATAATTGTACAACTTGTACTAACTATCTTAATTTTATTCATTTATTATTATTATTATTATTATTATTATATTTTTGAAATTATATGTTTATAGAATATTTATTTATATGGATCAACTTATAAATGTAGATTCAATAATAGAAACACCTTCTTCATCTTTATATTGACAAGGTTGACAATATTGATATAAATATGGTTTGATATTTGCAATATTTTTAGCTAATGTTTTCACTATACTTGGTAACTCACCAAGGATATCATATCTATTAACCAAATTTAAATTCTTGACATGGAATGGGATCACACTTTCATTCCCATTTAAGAAATTAAATGTCATTTCAGTTGGATATTCCCAACCATTTTCTTTATCAGTTTCAACAGAATTAAATTTAATCATCTCATTATTATTAATATCTGATCCAATATATTTAATTTGATTTTTTTCACATATTGACCAAATTGTCACTTTAACATTATCAAACTTTTCAATGGTTAAATATTCAATTGCTAAAATTGTATAACTTTTTGATTGGAAATATAAGAAATTCCATCTCTTAGCAGCTTTATTTGGCAAAATTCCCTGTACAGCATCTAAATAAATCATTGGAATATGTTGTAATTTTAACACTTGTGGTTTCTTTTCTGCCACATTATTATATTTTATAAATCCAAAGATTTGACCCACTGGATGGAATTGGTGTCTCATATATCTATGTTTTAATTCAAATGAATGAACATTATTAATCTTGGTGATTTCTTTCTCAGGTGTAGATTTATCCAAGTAAAAACTGCATCCATCAGGTGAAATCTTGAACCCTTCACCTAAATTACATCTTAAATCCATGTTTAATCCATTGCTTGGATTCTTAACTTTAATCTTTAAATTTGCAATAAAAGGTTTGTGAAAAATGTTATCATCTCCATCATCACCAACTATCTTCTTTGACACTTTTGTTGGATCTCTAAATTGAAATGTAACATTGGTACCCTTTACAGTCAACTCATCATCTTGAAATTTTACACTACTATCTAACTTAATGCTTTCCCAAATACCATATTGTGATTCTAATTCTTTCCTTGGACTAAACACTTTAAAATTTATTTGAAAACCTTTATATATCCCACCCATGACACTAGAATATAACATTTGAACAAACCCAGAGTATTGTCCATCTGGATCCATGAAATATAACGTTTGTGTTTCGACTGAGGTCATCTTACTTCTTGATAAGATATTATGTGATTTGTTATGTTTTGATTTTCTTGGTACATACCACGCAAGATCATCCATCTTGGTCACTATCTCAACATTATCCCTTGAGGGTGGGGTCACTTTACTTAATGGGATAAATCTTTTAGCCATCTTTGTTCGTTTCTTCTAGTTATAAAATTAAGGATATTCACTGAAGATCAATTCTTTGTATCTGTTATGACTCTTTCTTTTTTTACACAAGTCAACAATCTTAATACCAACTTTTAAATGTGTATTCTCTTTTTTTTGTATGACTTATATATCTTATCTTCCCAATAGAATCAATGAGGCTTAACTTGTGTTTTCGATGGGTTTAAAGGTTATTCAAACTATATCTGTTAAGAAAATGTCAAATTCTGAAAAAGGTTCGGTGTTTTGTTTCTATAAAATGTCTCGCGGATTTTACCACAAGTAAAGCTATTAATAACAGATTGAACTATAAAGTAAAGGTTATCATTAATGGTTAAGCTATGTATATATATTTATATATTAATATATAAATAATTGTATCAATATAGAGTGCAGTTTTAGAAGTTACAACCCCATGGACCTTCAACATCGAATTGGTAATTACATTTGGTCATTTCGTGAACACTGTTAATCTTGAACTCGTTGGAACACTTGATTAAGACAGTAGCGGATCTTAATGGACCATTCCAACATTGATCACCTTCAATAAAGCTTGCAATGAACCCATTGTTAACGTTTTCTAGAGGACCTAAATAATGATGACTTTCACCTATAGTAGTTGTACTGTTAGTTAAATGTTCCAAAAGATCAATTTCTTCATCCAAATTATCCACTTTAATTTTGTCAAGGTAATTATGTTTAATTAAATGTTTGTCCAAATATGTATTGTCAAAATTACCAATAAGTACTTCATTACCATTTGGTCTATCTTCGATTTGATAAATGAAACCTGCTTGAGTAGCAGAATCTAAACAAAGACTGTATTTATAACCATTGATAAGGTCTTTAACACAAGTAAACTTGGTTGGTAATGTTTCAATCAATTCTGAAATTAAATATAATCTCTTATTGGAGGCCCTTTCTTCCTCATTGGCAACATCTTGTAATTCTTCCAAAGTGGTTAATTCCTTTTCTTTAATATTTAAATCTCTTGTTAAATTTTTAATAGAACCCTTTCTTACAGCAATTTGTTTTTTCAATTGAGATAACATCTTTCTGTTAGAATTTTCATCAAGATTTAATAAATTGGTTACAAACCCCATTAAGACATTCTTTTCACCATTATTAATTTCTCTTTCCTCCTGGATTAAAATTTTAGAAACATTATTCTCAACCATTTTAATCAGTTTATTCATTTCTGACATAAAATCCTTGGATAATGTAACTTTATGTTTCTTTAAAGCGGGTGTATAATTATTCAAATAATCAGAATACATTTGAATAGCTTCTTTAACACCTTCATCTTGAACATTAACATTATGATTTTCCACAATATCTTCCATAATAGTTTTAAATTCATCAATATATTCGAATACTGTCTTAGTATATTCAACTTTACCTTGAACTAACAACTTAACAAATTGCAATTTCTTAACAACGTATTCTGGTGGATGTGAACTTTCACCTTTCCAAAATATATCAGGCAATTCTTTTGTGAAATATTCAGTTAATTGTTCATGTTGGTCATTATCTGTTTGTGAATCAATACCAATCTTCTCTTCGCCTCTTAATCTGGCAATTTCATCTTGAAATTTATAAACATTATTATTCACTACTCTATCATTTAATGATGGGTTGAACGCACCAGCAAGTGTTTCTAAAATATAAACAAGATCTGTAAACATTCTACTGTTTACTACAATTTCATCATATACATTATTTAATGATTGTAATAATAATATGAAATCAATTTGTTCATATTCGAATAAAATTGGATCTTCTTGTTTTAATTTAGCTAAATAATGATTTAATTCAGTTTTCAATAATTCATTATTAACACTAAGTTCATTATGTAAAGATTTAATATTTTCCTTCAAATTGTTTACTAACCCATTTTCAGTACTTGAATTTTTAATATTAATCTTGGCCATTTCAAAATATTGAATCAACTGTGTCTTACCTAATTCAGCCCTTTGTAATTCACCATCAATAACATTATGATACATTTCATTCAATTGATCACAAATATTTCCACCAACTCCATCGTCTTCATCTGAACAATCACAACAATCACATATCCCATCACCAACTAAACTCTTATCTATATATCTGGGAATAAAACCTTCATTTTTACAATAAAATAATTGATTAGTTTGTGTTTTGGCATTGATTGCATTACATGCAGAAGTACCTGGTTCATCTGAACCATCTGGACAATCACAAATACCATCATTCAATTGTGCAGTGTTTAGTTGTATATTTGTATCATTTAAACACGTCCATTGTTGACCATTAGATGATAAATAAGCTTCATAAATTTTTGCTTGCTTGGGATCTAAACCTTTAATATCGAGACTTAATTCTGCTAAAACCGTTTGAGATAGAACCAACGGTATTATCAAATTGTTAAGCACCTTCATTTATGCTGTTCGAAACTATGATCGATCTATGGTGGGATATTAAGTTTAGTTTGTTCATATAATATTAACAAGTAAACCTTTCTCTCACCTTTACAAATTTCAAATTTCATTTTCAAGTGAAAAATTAATTCATACATTCAAATCTGAATGTTGTTGGTAAGCAATAAGCAATAAGTAATAAGTAAAAGAATAGAAACTATAATTTTTAAACAGAGTATAAAGGATATATAACTAGACATATTTATTTAACATAAACTTGAATGTATAAAGGAAAAGGTGGCTTCTACTTTAGAAAAAAGGAAAGGGAAAGAAGAAACAGATATAATATAATAAAATTATATGAATGTGTTTAAAATTAGTTTAATTGGATTGTTTGAATGTTTAAATTTAACAGTGACAACCTGAAGATTTTTGTTTAGCACAACAGTTTGAACATTTGCAGGCTTCACATTGACATTTATCGTCACACTTGCAACCGTCTTGACATTGACATGATTTTTCTGGTTTAGCACAACAGTTTGAGCATTTGCAGGCTTCACATTGACATTTATCGTCACACTTGCAACCGTCTTGACATTGACATGATTTTTCTGGTTTAGCACAACAGTTTGAGCATTTGCAGGCTTCACATTGACATTTATCGTCACACTTGCAACCGTCTTGACATTGACATGATTTTTCTGGTTTAGCACAACAGTTTGAGCATTTGCAGGCTTCACATTGACATTTATCGTCACACTTGCAACCGTCTTGACATTGACATGATTTTTCTGGTTTAGCACAACAGTTTGAGCATTTGCAGGCTTCACATTGACATTTATCGTCACACTTGCAACCGTCTTCACATTGACACTTTTCTTGACACTTACATGATTGTTCTTGTTGTTTCTTAGCTTTACAATTGTCACATTGACAATTAATACCACATTTACATGTAGTAGATTTTAATGCTGGTTTCTTTTCACATTTACAATCACCATTACATTGACACTTATCACCACATTTACAAATTAAATCTGATTTAGCAGCGTTTAATGAACATTGACATTTATTTTCCATATTTTTCAATTGAGAGAACATTATATTTTTGTATTTAATATATTAATATTAGTTTGTTTGTTTGTTTGTCAAATTTTTGATCTTTAGGAAAGCAAGTTATTCAAGTTGGAATGGGAAATATTGATAATGTTATGTGGTTTATATATTAAAATTATTTATCTTATTTATCTTATTGATCTTATACAAGAATAACTGACATTACTTTAAAGACTCATAATTCAATACAGTAAAACAAACTCTTTCTTCTAATGAAGGACACAGACAGTATATTTAGCTCATCTACCTTTAGATAACTAAAAATATATTAAATATACAAAGCACAACAAGCTCATTGTTGAAACTGTGACAGGCAATTTGAATACAGCTTTAAAATCGCAATTTTAATATATGGATATTTAACCGATAAGACAATAGATTCACCGGGACTTATCATTGAGAAAACAATAAACAACAATACAAGAACAATAAACTACAAGACAAGAACAATAAACTACAAGACAAGAACAATAGAATACGATTATAACTCCACGGAAAAATTTCTTAAACAGCTTAAGTTTCTCATTTGCCGAAACCCTATTAAAAATAGAGGTCTAACTGTACCATTACTTTAGGGTTAATAAACGATATTGTCAGGGTTCCATATAAAAATGTCGCACCTGTGTTTTTTACCTAATTGGGAAAATTGAAAATAGACATTTTAGATTTTCTCAAACACAAAAACAACAAATATTGAATCCTTTTTAAAGATTTAACCAGCAGGGATTGTGTTTTTCGTTAAAACCTTAAAATTTTAATACAGGTATACAGATATATCTATCCAAGCAGTTGGTTTACTGTAATATCTATCCTATAAAAGCAACACATCCGGCTTTTTAAACTAGTGATTTAAAGATACCCTCCATTTTTTTACACAAAAAAAGATAATAATCAATCTCGTCTTTCTTTTTATTCAATAGATAGATAGATAATGAATACATCTCGAGTATTAGCTAATACAAAGTTGAATTACTATTATTTAAATAATAAAATCTCTCTCCCACAATTTAATATATTCACATCTTATCATTTTAAAATGACTAATATCTTTTTCCAACCTTTACAAATCTTATTATTTCGTAATGATCAAGATCATATACAATATTATGATAATATAATATTACAACGCTCTAATACACTACCATCACCCACTATTTCATATGGATCTAGGAGGAATTCCTTATTCTCTTCTCATTCATTTAATTATGATTCGACTGATGATTCTTTACCATATCCACCACCATCTAATAATAATAATAATATTTCAATATCACAAAGATCTTCCACTTTAGATCTTCATACAATCACCACCCCAATTAATAATAATAATAATAATAATAATTCAACTTCAACTGTATCAATGACAAAATTAAGAAGTTCAAAAAAAGTTAAAGATAAAGCATTATTATTCGAAAAATTAATACAAAATGAATCAAAACAACATTCATCATCATCTTCTCCACATTATCAATATTCTTCACCTTATCAATTACATAATAATACCCATAATAGTAATAATAATAACAGTTTCTCATTTTCAGATGATATAGACAATAGTCCCAAGACAAAATATTTATCAAGAACTTATATGGATCAATTAGAAAGATCAAAATCTCCAACAGATTCAATCCCAACAAGAAGAATTGTCTCAACAAAATTATCACAATATGAAAACCATATAAATAATTTAAATCATATTGATAATATTAAGAAATAATACTATTCATTAAATATCTTTTATATTCAAAATATATATATTTAATTTGTATTCATTCGTATTGTTCTGATCGATATCTACTATATTTTTATTTTCAAAGTTCTTTGGAGCTGGTATATTTTTGGAATCTATAAATTCTATAAATTCTATTTTTTGTTTTATTTTGTTGAACCAAAATTAAAAGATATCAGAAATATATGAGCGGCTAAAAGTAATCTTGTAACGTGGAGATTTATTTAGAAATCAAGGATAAACAACCACCACATTTCATACAATCCAATACTGTCAGACAAATATGTTATCAAAAAATGAAGTATCAATTCCACCCAATTCTTTATTAGTTTAAACCATTTTGAAATTTATTGATGGAAAAGATATTGTTTGTACGCCAGACCAACAAAAGAAACTTTCAAAAAAATTTATTATTTATAATACGATTAAAGAACCTGTCAAATTCTACACTGATCCAACAACCAATCTTGGATATTTGTTGTGCATTATTTATAATTCTTTAGAAAGTGATCTTAATAATAAAGTGGAAAGAGGGAAAATGAATATCATAATCAAAATGCTACTGGTGATAATTAAGAAGATAATGTAGATAAAAATCAAGGAGAAAGTGAGACTGACCTTGAAAATTAATGGGATGAAAGTACTGAAGAAAATGAATATAGTGATGAAAGGAGCCCATACAATGAAGGGAACCCAAATAATGACAGGGAAAATGGGGAACCAATTTAACACCAATACTGGTTTGTGAGAATCTTACATTGTATTCTAAATTTAAGCGATGATTATTAGAATACATTTCAGAGAAGATAATTGATATAATCAGAGCATTAAGGGTTAGACCTATATTAGGATTAAGAGAAGAATACAAAAAAATGAGTTTCTGAACAATACTGTTGATATTATGCAAAAGTATTTTCCCTTTTAGAAAATTGATCTGTTAGCTGATCAACTTTTAGGTTTGCTGTTTGAAACTCCCTTTCTAAATTTCTGATTCGTTTATTCAAAAATTTTGTTTCTTCATTGTGTCGATAATCAGTTGGCTGGTTTGATTCATAAGGACGCCTTTTACTTTTAGTATTGCTAAAATATATAAAATTATATATTCCACAGCTAGAGTTTAAATAATTTTTTAACACAAATACTTGTTACTTATTTACAATATTTCAATTCCTCTATTACATTTACAAATAAATTTCAATACTGTTTCTAAACACTTCTTCAAAACAGCAGTAGCGAAGCAGATTCAATTATCCAAATTTTTTAAAGCTCTGAATAAATTAGCCTATACACTCCTATTATTTAGCAGAAAATTCGATCTAACTAAGTTTAAGTTCTTTTGAGAACTTCTGTTTCTAACTAAACCCTAACATGTGATTGTATACTCCGATTATTACTAGAATGAAAATGAAGCTACTTCCTTTACCCATAAATGAAACTTTCTAACACCAATGAGGTAACAACATATCCAACCAAGATAACCTTCAAAATTAAGGACAATCAATTATTACTTAGAAATAAATATCTTACTTTACTGTTACTTCTTTCATTACAACTTGTTTTAATACATTAAAATCTGTTTCAAAAATATTTTAATTTCTTAAAAGTTACAAATGACACAAATCAACTCTAGACATCATCCATACAAGCAACAGACAAACTCAATACAACTATGGAACTCAATATTGAACAATTACGTTTAAAGAAATCTATTAAGAAAACAACTAATTTTAACTTACTTTTACTAGGTGCAAAGGGGATTGGTAAAAAAACTTTCTTTACAAACTTATGTAATGATAAAAATGTGTTAGAACAAGAACAATTCACCTGTAATGATTATTTGAAACACCCCTATAAATTTACTAATGACAATAAACATTTCTTTGAAGAGTTATCATTTCCAATTTTCGGTAAACATAATCACTCGATTATTAATTTGAATGCTTTCATCTTAAACACTGGTGATAAGCTCGATAATTCACAAACTGGTGAAATAATCAAGGATTATATTGAAAGTAAATTTGATAAATTGCTAATGGATGAGAATAAGATTCAAAGGTTCAAATGTAAATATGAGGAAAAAGATAACAGAATTCATCTTTGTATTTATTTCATTGATGGTAACCAAGGAAAATTGAATGATATTGATTTTGATATATTAAACAAGATTACAGGATGCACTAATATTATGTTTGTTATTGGTAAAGCCGATAAGTTTGCAAGAAGTGACTGGGCAAAATTACAAAATAAAATCAAATCACAAATTTATTCCCACAACCTTTGCTCTTTTAAATTTGGTAAAACCACCTTACAAGATATTTTCATTAATAATGAAGAACAAAAAAATAAGAATATTTTCCCTTACTTAATTGATGATTCTCAACCCTTTCCTATAATCTGTGGTAATGTTAAAGAAAGGAACACTAATAATGAAGATTTAATATGTTGGAAAAGAAAATATTGCAATAAAGAGGTTTACATTGAAGATTATCAAACAAGCTTCTTCATATTTGTAAAAGCAATTATTTTAGGGTCACATTTACAAGATTTTAAAGACATTACTGCTGATGTTATTTATGAAAGGTATAGAACGGAAAAATTATTACAAAGAGCACAAACAGAATTAAATGACATTGAAATGTCTGTCAATACAAATGGTTGTAATATTCCACTAAAACAAGAGTGTAACAAATTAAGAAGTAGAAACAACAACGATGATATATTAAATTCTTATACAATCAAAGAAAAGAATCGAATTATCGAAGCATATGAGAAAAAATTTCAATATATGGAAAATATTATTAAACAGAATGAAGCATTCACTGAGTAATTGCAATTTTTTGTAAATTTACTATTTTATTTTTTAAATATTATTTATATATTAAAAAGTTTTGCTAACCACCATTCTTTTTTTAAACAATCTGTTTTTTTCATTCTTGTGTCTTTCTTATGTGATTTCTTTAATGTCACTTTGAAAAAAAAAAAGATTAAGAGCAAAAATGTCATCTCTTAAGTATTTGACTCAAAATAAATCCAAGGTTATAATTACACAAGGAATAACAGAAACCACATGTACCTAAACTCAAATGTCTAAAGACGAACAATCTGATGATAATATCAATTTGAAACAGATCAAGACAAATCTAATTTTACATAGAGCCCAAAGTGATATTAGGCCCATTAAAAGAAGTTATTTCTACAATGATAGTCAAATTGATAATGAGAACACTACTACTATTGAAAACGATATATCCATACCTAAGATGATGACATCTCCTCTTCGACAACCTCCTACTGGAACACCAATTAAAAATGGGAAGAATGTAATATCAACACCAAAGGAAACTGACTTCAAAAGTGGAACTGAACAAAATAAAGTTGCACCATCCCCTCAAGAGAGTAATTCTGCAGATAAGACTGGAACAGCCGATGACTCAAATAATGAAAAAAGTAACTGCAATGTAAATGCGTATGAAGGAAGAATGTATAATCGTCACACTCCTGATTTGAATCGAATTATTAAGTATCGAAAGTCAAGTAATTCACCTGGGAAGAATCTTTTAGAAAGGTTCAAAGCTGAACAGGAAAGTGATTCCTATGAATCTGAGGAGGAAAAGGAAGAGAGAGAATCTAATATTTGTACCTCAGTCGCTGGTATCGATGATAAATCATATTCGGATCCTACCCACAACTTAAAACCTGATGTCAAAGAGGAATCTTCCCACATAAATCCCAACGAAAGTGCAGACATTACAGATGCTGATGTAACCCATATATCAAACAATCAAATCAACAATGCAACATCAAGCCCAAATAGAGTAACTGATAGCATCAATGATATCGATGTTTTTAAAGAAAATTTGAAGAAGCAGTTAGAAAATCCAAGTGATGACCCAGACACACCACGTTCTCAAAGATCCATTAATATATTCCAATCCCCTGGTAATGAAGGAACATCTCCGGTGAAAGATGATGAAAATAATGAAGCTCCTTCTGAAAGGGATTGTTTATTATATAAAACAAATGAAGTTAAACTTAAACAAAATGAAGGAGAAGATTATTTTTACGCCAAAGGTGATATAATATACTCACTTGAATCAAGACATGATGAATCAGAAAAGTTAAGTAGAAAAGAAAATTGTCAATCACAAACTCAAAATGACAGTACGATAATATTTGACTCACAAAGCAACAAACATAACTTTTCAAAAGAGCTATTTGAAACGCAAGGTATGGGTACAGTACCAGTTAAGTTTCAAAATAACGACCATATGACCTCAAGCAATTCATCTGATGAAAAATACTTGGAGGTATCCCAAACCATACTATCAACATTAACGTTTTCAGCTGATTCAAAATATAATGCACTAGTAGAATCGCAGAAGAGTATAACTTCAAATAATGAAGACAGAAAAGTGGTAGACAAACATCCCGTTATTTTTGAAGAGACTCAACCAATATTATATAATAAAGGTTCAAATAGTGTCTATATGGAGACTCAACCAATATCATACAAGGATGCTTTAGGTAATACTAATATCGAAACTCAACCTATACTACACAATAAAGATCAAAGTATTACAGATAGAGAAACTCAAAACATTTTATTTTCTCAACCAAATTTGAATAACCAAGTCTCCAAACCTTCAGAAAATGGAGCTGAAATGGGAGCTACCATTTTAAATGAAATCAATGATTCAGCTACCCATATACAAGTTGATAATGTAAACAACTCCGAAGTTATAAACCAATCTGACATTATAGACCCTCATATAGAGGATATACAAGTACCTAGAACAAGCTCTCCAGAGAAGAGGAGCAGCCCATCCAAACAATTACAAGATCCATTTCCTGCTGAGATCGCAAGTGATACCTTTATAAATAACCGTGTGACGGTGACCTTGGATGTACCACGAATTCCAGATTTCACTTTTGATGAGGATAACAATAGTGCAGGTGAACTACACGGTGAAATTATAGAAAGTGATATGGATGAGACTCAAGACCTCCCTGAAATGGAGGATGATTCAGAATATATCGCGACTAAGAGCGAGACACAACCAACTCTTACAAATTTCTTTGAAACTGCATTCAAATCTGATACGACCACTGACCATTCAGATATTGAACACATCAATGCTACTGCTGATTTTATTAGTCAGAATTCGGAAATCGATGATTCTCAAAAGATAGTTGTGAGTAGGAGAGCCACAAAAAGAAAAAGAGAAACTATTACTTTGAGTGATAAGGAAGATTCTCTTAGTGGTCATGATGAAATACCAAGTGATCAATCATCTCCTGAGAGGAAATTAACTAAGAATGGTTCTACTGCAGAGATTGAAAGTAGAGTTGTTGATAAATATCCCACTGATTACAGAAATAGTGACCCAGATGAATTAACCAAAGACAATATTCATTTCAATAATGCTGTTTGGTGTGTGTATGATATGGATCTGCGACATTATCCTGGTATTCTATTAAGTGTTGACGAAGCAAATGATGCTTGTGTGGTTTTATTTAATTCAGAAAGATATACCGGTAGAATGGAGGATATCTCTTACCTTGATATTAGAATTGGAGACATTGTACAGGTCGAAAACAATAATTTATACAAAGTAATTGGTTTACAATGCCTGCGAAAAGACCCTGAAATTATTAGATGTGTAAGAGGATATGACACGGTCGCATTGGAAAGAACTGGCCATGGTAATAAAGATAAACACATCGTGAGAGCTTTAGCGGATATTCGGATCACTATAGAAGATTGGGCAGAAAGAACCAAGATTAAAGATACTTTCTTTACTCAACCTGAAGGAAGCTTTGAAAAGAGCGAAGAACACTTAAAAAGAAGACAAACACGCACCCAAACTATATCTCCAAGAAAGAGCACTCGTACAAAGCGAACAAGTTATACAAACTCTGATGATGAGGATGATTCATTCAATTCGGAACTGCAATACACCAACAATTTACTTATAGAGCTTTCTAAGCAAATTGGAAAAACAAGCAGCAACTTATTTGATAAATGTATCTTTATTCTTACAGGTATAGCGCCACTCGAAAAGGGATTAATAGAATGTATTAGGACAGGTGGAGGTAAAGTTTTAAAGTCAGATTTCAAAGAGCTTTTTGACTTTGAGCAACTAGAGAAATCTGAAGAATCTTTTAAGCAATTCCACCTTGAGTTAACATTAAAAGCTCACATCAAGGAGTATGGCTACAAATTCGCTTGTATTTTGGGCGAAGGATACTCCAGGAGTGTGAAGTATCTCCAAACTCTGGCCTTAGGTTGGCCATGCTTACACTGGAATTTTATAGAAGCTTGTGTAAGGAATAACAATGTTTCTCCTAATCTAATTTATGAATTTCTTCTACCTTCAGGTGTTAGTTTTAGATTAGGACCGATGTGTGACGAAGGGAAAGGCCCCGTCTTATCAAATGACATATTTAGTTTTTACTCTAAATTCATAGAGAATGCAACTCTAAATGAACAACTTGGTTTAAGGGGAAATATATTAGATGGATATACAATTATATTCTGTGGTAGTTTGAATTTGGATAACCTTCTAAGATTTTATTTTGCAGCTTTAGGAATTTCTAAGTTAATCCATATCCCCAAAACTAGTACTTTATTAGCAACAGATGGGAATATATTAGACTTTTATATGAAACAAGATGATAATACTACGAATAAGTTGATTATCTTTATAAACGAGCAAGAGAAAGTTATTCATAAAGTTATCAAAAACACAAAGAAATCACTTAATAAAAGGTACAAGGATACACCGATAGAGTATCATGTGGAAGACAAGGAATGGTTGATACAGACTTTAATAAATAGAAATCACAGGTTTGATCAATATTTTTATAAAGATACATAAGCTAACTAATTATATATGCTTGATATAGGTCAAAAAGTTACGCGTTTTAATACATTAATCATAATTCTTTAAAAATATTTTAATTTAAATACAGTTTATAAGATAAGAATATATAATATAATACAGGAGGAGATAACCCCATACAGGGTCATATCATTTTAAACACCATTCAGGTACTTAATTTTAATCTGGAAAGCCCTAATTGGTTACTCTCTTGTTTAAGGATCCTCTCTAAGTTCTCAAAGTCATCTATCATCTTCTTTAAGATGTCACAATGGGAATAATGCTCAGTAAGGATTAAGAAGAAACATTTTGCAATGACAATAAACTTCAATGAAAGTTGGTACCTTTCAGCAAATGTTTGTTTATTAGCAGCACCATGCTCATTATTATTGTAAATTTTTAATAAATTGATTGAAGAAGCACTGAATATCTGTTTATCATCATTGTTTTCATATGAGTTTTTATTAGTGTTACCTTCTAATGTAGGGTGGAACCAAAACTCATTTGTTTTGTTTTGTGTGTTCATATTAAGAAAAGAAGCATCGTTAAAGGAATAAACTAAGACATTATTGATCGTCTTTTCAATACTTTCAATATTCTTGACAGAATATGAAGGTTCTTTCTCACCATTACCCTCAGTATCAAAAATCTGGAATTCAGAATTGTAAAATGAACTAAAAAGTGGGATTAGAAATTTATTAGCCATATTGTTTAAATCAGTGAATATACAAAGAAGTTTGAAATTTGGAGTGGATTCAAAATCTAAGACAAACTTCAAGATAATCAAAAAATTGTAGTAGAAACCTTGTAGATTAAAAATTGTTAATTTTTTTCTGTCGATAAATATATCTTTGGAACTATACTCATCTGGGAGTAACAACCTTGAGATATTCTGAATTGAATAGTTTAAAGCGACCAAAAAATCTGTAAAAAGATGGTATGAACAATTAGTTAACATATTAAAATTTCTTGAATCTAAGAAGCTGTCAAATAATAATCTCATTTCACCATTCCAAATCTTATTACCAATATCTTTATCAACTTCATTAAGAAAAATCATAACCATTAAACAATTTTTCAAAGTCGTACTATCTTTAATTAAAGACACTGGAATTGGATCATATTCATTATCTAACATTTGACCAGAAGAAATATTCATTTCTAATTTTCTTGTATCGATTCTAGTTAGGAAAATATGGAATGGTGATGTATTTCTTGATTTAAATTCATAGAACATCATTGTCTTAGCCAGAGATTCTGGGATGGCAAAAAACCCAGAATTGTTAAATCCAAAACTGTTATAAAATTCTTTAAATGAAACGCAATGAACTTTTTTCATTGGATTAATACCAGTTGAAGAATTAACATCGGTTAATGATGTACATCTCCAAATGATTTCATCTTCTGGAATACAAACATTTTCAATATCCTTTTCATCTAAAAATGTTTTACATTTAATGTTATAACAGATTTCCAAATATTGACAATACTCATAGAGCATTAATGTAGATCTTATCTTCGATTCAAATAACAATAATTGGAAAGAATTAGGGAATGTAATCTCTTGCGATTGTGAAGTAAATGGATCAATCGATAAAGATTCAATGGAAATATGTTTTAAATAATTTTTCTTCAACACTGAACAAATTGCACTCACTTGTCTTACTACAATTTCAGATTTTATATTCTTTACTTCATCTGCAAATAATGAAAAAATAATATTTAAGATAAACACTTGAATTAACCATGTACATTGAGTATTAACATTTGTGTTAAGTGTCTTACCTAAGTTATTAAAATATTGATTATCACAATTTGTCTTTTCTAATTCTAAAAACACATGTAATGATCTTCTACTAATTTCATATAGGATAATTGTCTTTGGATGACAACCTTTTTTGAAAAGAGATCCCATTGTTGCCATTAATAATGGTAAACAAACACTTCTTGCCATATTTAAGATATCACCATTTTCATGAAATTGAACCTGTGATTCAGTTAATGAAATATCTTCATATAAATATCTTTGTAATGATAAGAAATCACAATTTAATAAACTTTCATGAATGAATGGATAATGAATTAAGAAATTTTCTTTGAAAAGGGTTAAAAAATTATTTAATTCATGACAACTTGGTAATAATAAATCTTTCGCAATAAAATTTGGATCAGTGTATCCATTATGTGAATTACCATAATGATCTAAATAATATCTTATTACCAGATGACAATATTTATGTAATTTATCATTAAATAAAGTTGCATTAAACATATCATTTAATGTATTGTCATGATCATCTAATGGATTAACAGATTTTGTAATTTGATTTAAGGGAGTGTTATCCTTTGGAGATGCTTTTGATATATTGGCTAAGGTTAAATAATCTACTCCATAGAATGAATAATCATTATCTTTATTATTATTCTTACTGTTTGTATGAGTGTTACTTTTAGCAGAAGATGATGTTGTATAACCCTTTGTGTTTTGTGTAATATTATTTCTTTCCTTTGTCATATAATCATTATAAATATTTTCAAATAAAGATGGTACGTCAATACTTGGGTTCATTGGAGATGGTAAGAATTGATGATCACCAGTCATATGAACATCAGAAGAATCTGTATTAAAATATCCCATAAGATCATTTGGATTCAATGGAGAAATAGACATTGTTGATTCGTTGTTATTATTATGAGTTTTTAATGGTTTAACATTACCTGGATCTTGCACTAAAGTTAATGGAGTTTGTGTATTTGAAAATGCATCAAATTTTAATGGTTTAAAGGCTGGTGTAATATTGTTAATATTATTTGGTAAAGTGTTATAATCTGATGTAAAGTTATAATTCAAATTGAATGATTGATTGTTGTCATTATCATTTGTATCATTATTTTCTGCTTCATTTTCTGTAATATCATTTAAATTTTGATCGTTGTTATTATTGATATTTAATGGTTCAATATCATCAAGATTAAATTGAATTGGTACGTTTTCCAAAACTTGTTCTAATTTAATTGGATATTTAAGTGTATTATTATTATTATTACTTCCTGATCCATCACTTTTATTATCTAAAGATGAAGATGAAGTTGATGAATTTTGTCTACCACCACCACCTGAAAATTGTGTTAAACCATTAAAATTATTATTATTAATATCATCAAAATCGAAAATATTATATAAATCTAATGGTATTAATGTTGGTGTTGAAAATTGTACATTATCTAATGATGGTAAATCTGTGTGATGATATAATGGTAAAGCATAATTTTCAGCAGATTGTGCACTAAAAGAAGAACGTCTTTTAGGTAAAGGATGATATAATTCAATTGGTTTATTTTTAATTGTTGATGTTGTTTTAACTGGTTTTGAAATTCCAGGTGATATTGAATTTTTATTTGAATTTCTTGATTTTCTTGATTTTATTATATCATTATTATTTAAATTATCAATATTATTTGTTATTGATATTGGGGTTGGTGTTAATGAATTAATATCAGTGATAGTTGATGGTGAAATAGATGATTTTGATGATGGTAAAGATGATTTTGAAGAAGTTAACATATACATTGTGTTATTATTTTTTTTCGTAACAGCAGAATTTGTACTTGGTCTTTTATTTGTATTTGCTGCTGCAACACTACCCACACTATTTTTTCTTGATGTGGTAGAAGTACATGATTTTCTTCTTGTTTTACGTCTAGTTTTCATTATATTTTCACCCATATTACCATTATGTACTTTTAATGCATGTCTTAATAAAAGATCTCTTCTTGTAAAATTTCTATCACAAATCCCACATTGATATGGTCTTTCATTTGTATGTGATCTTTCATGTCTTGTTAAATGTTCTTGTCTTGAAAATGCTCTAGTACAAACATTACAAACAAATAATCTTGGTAGTCCACTTGGTGTTGTACCATTATATTTTAAATTTTCTGGTAAAATCTTGGATCTTTTATTTATTTTTGAATTCATAAAATTTGATTTGGATACATAATTTGTTGTATCTTGCATAGTTTCTTGCTGTTGATTTAATTGTTGTCTAAGTAAACCAGGCATTAATACTTGTGTGTGAGTGAGTGTGAGACAGAGAGAGTATAATATAATAAATGTGTCAAAACAATATTTGTAACTGTCCTTATATATATAGATATAAATATATACACACATATATATATAACAACTGATTAATAATAACTAAGTATTATATGAAAAACTGTCTTGTTTGTTTGTGTTGATTGTCAATATTGTGAATGAGTCTTTACCACAATTGCTTGAAAACAAGTTGTAAATAATTGGTGTAAAAATAAACAAACAAACTACGCCATTAACAAAACAAAATAGAATAAAATAGAATATAACCCTTCCGCACAATAGTAACTTGTGCTCGAGACAAAACAATATTGCAATGTAATACTGTAATGATAACACAATATAAGATATTGTGTTGCAACAGTGACAACAATAAAAGCGTTGAATAATCGGATTTTGTGTTTTATTTGGAAACGTCCCTTTGTCGGACTAAAGGAGATTCTCTTCAACCTAATAACAAATAGCAGTAGTAATACGTCACTTTGTATTGTTGTTTCTCAATAAGGAAACCCCGGGTTCAGACTTCTTTTTTTGGAAACACCATAACAATACAGCACAACGGCGGCACAGCCGCGCGGTCTCGAGACCCTCCGAGCTGGAACCCTATTGTGTGTTATTTACCTGTATTATATGACAATATGTTGTAATATACTTCGCCATTATCTATTGCATAGCTGTATTGTATAAGACATAATCATTATATAATCAGTAATTATTACTATTACTATTAATTATATTACAACACAAGGAAATAAAAAGAATAAACACACCGGGGTTTCCGGAACTTAAAGACTCCTGTAAGAAGCATTTATGATGTCCAGCTTGGACATCGCGTCAATTTGTAAAATACTATATCAGAATAAATATATCAGAATAAATATATCAGAATAAATATATCAGAATAAATATATCAGAATAAATATTATATAAAATAATGTGCCTATTCAATTTACAACACAACACCAAATCCAAATGTTAATTTAATTGGTTTCACATAATAATTTTCAAAATTACCACGTACACGATCTTCTTCACCCACAGGAATACCACTCCATGTTAATTGAATCTTTGTTTCATGGTATTCTTCTGATTCATGGAATTCCATATCCATTCTAGACCATAATTTATCTCTCCAATCTTTTAATCTCCATTTAAATACTAATTTTGATCCTAATTTACTTTCAACCAATTCACTTTCAATATTACCATTAAATAATTCAAATGTATCACCAACCATAAAATATGGCGATCCATTACTTTTATTATCATCACCTTCTTTTATAGCAGAACGTGACCACATCATTATACGTTCTTTATCAATAAATGTATTAAAAATTTCAAATGCTGGAACATTAAATGATGGTTCTAAATGAATAGTAACAGTATTACCACCACTTGTATTAACTACAGGGATAGCTTTCTTAGTGTTAGTAGTAGTACTACTACTAGGTTTAGCAGTAGAACCAACAATTGGTTTGGAACCACTTGTCTTACTTGGAGTTGGAACACTGGTAGGAGTAGCCGTAGCAACACCTTTACCGACAAAACTATTTTGTTGATTTGCCTTAGTAAATTGTGATTTAACTTGTTCTTCAGGAACTTGAATATCATTACCATGTTCAATTAATAAATCTTTACCAAATTGTTGAAAGGCATCTCTTAATTGTGGTAATAAATATTCTCTAATAACAGGTTTAATTTCACTTAATTTACTTGTCTCTTTATATATTGAAATATCAAATTGATAATCTTCAATTTCACTATCAAATGCTACTTCAGGTACCATAATACTACCTTCAAATGGTTCATCATCAACATGACCTTGGGTTAACATAGTAATCTTAAGATCAAATAATGATATCACTTTACCTTTACGTTGATTCACTTCACAATCACCTTCAATAGATGAAACAGATTTAATCTCGGCATATTTACCACTATGTTCACCTGTATTAATATCAACTAATTTATCTTGTAAATATGTACGTGCCCAACTAATACAATTCTTATCAACCCAATGCCAATTATTTGGATTCACAACAGTTCTTTCCATCTTTTTCGTTTTACTTATATTTCTTGTTAGATTGAAATTCAATGTTTGAGTAAGACACCTGTTCTTTAACATGTATCCCTCTTTAAGTTCCGTTTCTCTTATACTTCTTTAGTTTTTCCAAAAAGTTTTTTTTTTCCGCCTTTTTAAATATTTTGATTTTTTTTTCAAAAGGAATTTTCTAGAAATCTATCAAATCTCCTTTTACTAAGCGCTTAATCACAACTAATAAGCAATGATTAATTTAAAAAAAAATCTGTATATGTCTTACTCTATTTCGAAATAAATATAATATCAATCATTTTTTTTTTTTACAAAACTCCTACATAAATTCTGATAAATTAGTTAAATTCATAGATGGTAAACCACCACCTAAGAAATCAAGCATCATATGCATACCACCACCACCACTATATTCATCAACATCATCTGGTAACACTTGTGAAATACCTTCTAAGAACCAGACATCATCTTTCATCGTGGAAGTAAAATCTGTTAATAATTTATAGTATGCTCTCATAATTCTCATTGCATTTAGATCACCTGTCATTAAAAGTGCTAAAAATGTCTTATCTAATAATGCAGGGAAGGCAAATATTCTTAAGATTAAATTAGAATTATTAATTTCACGATGTAATTTATCTAAATATGCCAATGTAATCAAATATGGAGAATTAATATCCACAGGGTATAAATCAGAAATACTGTCATCAAAACAAAGTAATTCAGATACAGTACCGTCTTCTTGATTAATAACATCACCAAGATCACTTAAATCAACAGCAATTAGATCATGGAAAATTGAACTTTCACTTAATGGCCAAACTGCAGTTAAAATAGTAGCAGCACCTTTAACATGGAAAATCCATGCCGAAGAGGATTGAACACTTGGACCAGATCCACCACTAGTTGCATTGGCTAAAGAATCCATAATTAAAATTAATGCACTTGCGACAAGAGCATCTGTATTTTCTTCAGAAATTTCTAATACAGCTTCTCTTAATAATCTTAATGCATCTAATCTATGAGATGAAACATATTGTTCCAACCCAGGTAAAGTTCTTGATAAATGAGTAGCACTAAATGCTAATAATGAATGCATTAAAAATGGATATTCAAAAGCTAAATCTGGTACATCTTTTCTCCAAACTTCAGTAACTGACACTTGAGCAGAACTGATAGTATAACAAACAGTGGTACAATAATGATGAAACAATTTCATATCAACGAGATTCAAATTCGCTTTAGTAGAAAGAGATAATAATTTAGCAATTCCTGTGACTTTTTCTTTATTTTTAACTGACTTGTTTTCTTGAATACTGTTACTTTGTTCTGCACTATTCCTCGTAGCCAGGATTGCTGGAGGAGATAAAGCAGATGCTAAGGTAGTGCCAGTCATTTGTGATAATAATGATGCAGCAGTAGGTTGATTAATTGATCTTTCCAATGCGTTAGAAGCATCATTAGTATCAGTATTCAAAATAGTATTAGCATTACCATTTGAGGTTGCATTAGTACCAGTTTCATTATCATTCCCACTATTACTACTACTATTAGTATCAACATTTGAATTTTCCTTTCTAGAACTTCTCTCAGTTTCTTCTTGCATATTAGCCAATGCTTCTTGTGCATTAGTAATCTTTGAAGATCTTCTATTATCACCATTATTATTATTATTTAATTTTATCCCCAATAATTCCTGGAAATCATATACAATACCACCAATCCCAGCTGTTGGAAACCCGTTACTTTGACTTCTTGGTAAATTCGGTTTATGCCCATTTTGTTGTGCATTTGGGTTAGTGTTATTATTGTTAATCTGAATATTATCGTTATTATTTATGTTTGAATTGTTATTAACCTCAGGATTAAAGTTTTGGTTATTAATATCTTGAGGATGTGGTATATGTTGTTGTTGTTGTTGTTGTTGTTGTGGTACAGATGGTTGAGGATATCTATTAAATTGACCTAATGTATCATCACCAAATGGTAATGGACTCATGGATAATTGCATTTGAGCTTGTTGTTGTTGCAATTGTGAAGATAACAAGACGGATTGATCCACAGTAGATTGTGTTTGTTGTGTTAAATCTTGATCCAATAATTGTTGTAGAAATTGTTGTTGTTGATTTTGTAATTGTTGTTGTTGTTGAACATGATATTGTTGATTTTGTTGTAGTTGGATTTGTTGATGTTGTTGTAACTGTAATTGTTGATTTAAATGGTATTGTAATTGTTGTTTAGCATTCTTATGAATTGGTGTATTATTCATACCACTATTACCATTTCCAGTATTATCATTATTATTACTCATATTTTGTAAATTGGCCAATAAAGAGTTAGCAATACCTGGTAAATTTGGTCCACCTACTGGGATATTAGCATTTCCATTACTATTTGGATCATTACCCCCAAAATTCATACCGTATTGACCATTTGGTAGATTAGTGGAAGGATGCACTGTAGCATTCGAATTCAAATGACCATTAGCTTGTTCCTTCGGTATATCAGTAGTTTGTTGTAATTGTTGTAATGCATTAGTATTCCCACCTAATAAATTTGATACTAGGTTAGCAGTAAAATTATTAGTTAAAGAATTACCAGTTGGATTTGGAGTTGTGGTTCCATTTGCAGCTGGAGCAGCTCCAGCAGCGCCACCTATCATATTTGCCAAATTATTGTTACTGTTCTTACTCAAATATGCTGCAGCTGCAGCAATTAAAGGATGTAATGAGGGGTTACCTCCCGCAGTATTGTTATTTTCAGAAGTAGCAGGTTGATTTTGTTTCATCATTAATGATTGCAAAGTGGATAAACCTGCCATCACTGCATTATTGTTACTTAGATCAATTGGAAGATTCCCACCCATTTTATTTTGAATGAAACTTGCTAGTGGGTTATTATGCATATTAGGATTTTGTTGATGATTTAAAACAGCATCATTGGTCATAGGCTCAGTCTTAATTTGATTTAATAAATGCTGTTGTGGGATATTACCATTCATTGTAATCTGTTGTTGTTGTTGTTGTTGTTGTTGTTGCTTCTTTGTCAATTTCTTCCCACTGTTCTTAGAATCATCAAATTTATCTGAGACTTCAATGGTACCATCCGCCTTTCTTGTAATATATTTAACCACTGTTTTAACTCTTTTCTTAGCTACTTTCTTTTGTGTAGATAAACCGTTAAGTGATGTGGATGAATTACTACGATCCTCAACTGTCATAGTATTGTGATTGTTCTCATTATGACCGTTATCGACATTAACATTAGTTTCTGAAGCTTCTGGAGTGTTATTACTAGACGAATCCACTGAACCTGTTGGTTTCGCGTAAACACATTCTAGTTTTAAGTTATTACATTTCTTACAAGTTGGTTTACCTTCATCACATTTAACTCTTCTTCTTTTACAATTTAAACAACCTGTCTTGGATTTAGAATGAAATTTTCTCTTACCCTTGGAAGTCTTGGAGACTTTCTTCCCATCCAATTCAATTAATTCAACATATTTCTCCTTTATACGTATCTTAGAATTCCCACCATTCGATTCATTTGAATTTATTGTATTATCAAAATGTGGAACTTCCTTTGTAGTAGGTGTAGTATTCCCACTGTTAGCACCACTAGAAATCTTACTATCGAACACTAAAGTGGCCATCTTTGAGTATGTGTTATTATTATTAGTGGATGTGTTATTATTTGAATTAGGTATCACTGACGTATCTGTCATAATAACCTTATTGCTATTAGTATTGTTGATACTATTATTATTATTATTATTATTATTATTATTATTATTAATAGTATTGCGCTGGTGTACTTCACTAATTGAGGTATTAATATGATTCTCCATATCTTGCAGGCAAACACATAAAATTTTAGTCTCTCAATATATAAATATAATGTACTTGCTTTTATTTATTAATCGATGCCCAAACTGTATTCTCCTTTCTTTAAGAAAATTTTTTTTGTTTGTTAAATCTCAGTTCCAAATTTTTAATTTTTTTTCAGAATCGCCTGCTTACCCAAATCTCAGTGAGTAATGTATGAATAATGTATGATATAAAGATGCTAGATTAATGTAAATTTTCAGTTTACTCGACGAAAATTTCATCTTTTCGC
The DNA here is from genome assembly GCA_030558655.1 of Monosporozyma yasuniensis. Taxonomy (NCBI): domain Eukaryota; kingdom Fungi; phylum Ascomycota; class Saccharomycetes; order Saccharomycetales; family Saccharomycetaceae; genus Monosporozyma; species Monosporozyma yasuniensis. Next base: position 53,287 of record JAKTQC010000036.1, on the reverse strand, counting down.
TGAACACCGCTTTTTTCATCTCGAAAAGCCAGATGGGTTATCCGTAGAGACAATAGGAAATGCTTAGATGCAGGCCAAGAACAATATGACAATACGCAGGCGACAGGTGTTGCCCCCACTATTTAAAACTTTACCGATACAAAGATGAAGAAAAGTGGTGTGGTGCACGGGCTTGTGCTTGGCGGGTCCGATTATTTCTTGGGTTTTATTTGTTATTGATTTATGTCGTCTTTGCATTGTCTTTGACGTTTCTGGTATTGTATTGGGTTAAAATTACATAGGAAAGTTTCCTTAAACTTTCCTTCCCCTTGCATTAAGATTCTTGTTATTGTGTTGCAATCAATTGTTTGTGTTTTGTATTCCGTGGAATAATTGGTATTTGGGGAAGGGTAATCCCGTGGAAACCCACGTTTCTTGGTAATTAGAAACCTTAATGGGCTAGAACAAGCCCTGAATACTTTATAAGGCAGGATATTTTACATATATTATTATTGTTAATTAAGCGTAATTATTGATTATATAAGGAGATTTGATACATATATAATGGGAGGCAAATGGAGTTAATGGTATTAATGACCATGTGGGTCTTCCTTTGGTTGTTCTGGATCCACAGTAATCATAGTATCAATTCTTAAGATAGCAATGCAGGCTTCTAATGCAGATTTTAAAGATTTAATCTTGGAAATGGTTGGTTCAAGAACACCAGCACTAACTTCATCCACAATCTTACCTTTAATTAAATCTAAACCATAATTTTTATAAGCTCTTCTCTTTGTATCATCAGGTTTAGCAGATTGTGCAGCAGCATGATATGATCTTAATTTAGCAATCAATTCGCTTGAATCCTTAGCGGCATTAACAGCAAGAGTCTTTGGAATCACTAATAATGCAGAAGCAAATTCAGCAATAGCTAATTGTTCACGAGAACCAACTGTAGTGGCAAAATTATCTAAATATATATTTAATGCACTTTCAACACAACCACCACCTGGAACAATATTACCACTTTCTAAAGTTCTCTTAACAACACATAAAGAATCATGCATTGATCTTTCCATTTCATCTAATGAATAATCATTTGGACCACGTAAAACAATAGATGAAGAAGAATGTCTGGAAGTACCCTTAATTAAAATACATTCATCATCAGAAAATTTAGTTTGAACAACTTCTTCACATGTACCTAAATAACTTGATTCAAAAGTTTCATCACCTTCTAAATTAGACATTGAACCAACCAAGGTAGCACCAGTGGCACGAGCAATTCTTCTTAAATCTTCTTTCTTACAACGTCTTACAGCCATAACTTTAGCTTCCACAAATTCTTTTAAACATAAATCATCAATACCCTTTGTAGTTAAGACCACTTGAGCACCAGAATCAATAATCTTATGAACTCTATCAAGAACCATATCGTATTCACGTTTACGAATTTGTTCTAATTGTTCTGGATCATCAATATTAATTTGAACACCCATAGCCATACGAGCCTTTTGTAAATTTAAATCAAGACATGCAATCTTAACATTGCCACCTTTAATTTCCTTTGGCATAGCTTGAGAAGCAACAGTACAATTCAAAGCATAACCTTGAACTAAAATGGATTCTTTAGCAGATTTACCATGAGCCTTTAACATATTCACAGCTTTAACTGGATATTTAACTTCACCTTTAGAGTTAGTAGTCTTTACAGCTAATAAAGAATCAACAACCATATTACTGAAAAAATCGGAATCAGCACCAATAATCTTAGAAGACATAGAAGTCTTAGCAATGTTAACTAAAGTTTCTTTACCTAAAGCTTCAACATCTAAAGATAAAACTTCATTAATGAAACGAATTGCTTCTCTTAAAGCGACTCTGTAACCAGTGATAATAGTAGTTGGATGAATCTTGTTCTTAACTAATTCATTAGCTCTTTTCAATAATTCAGAAGCAATAATAACAACAGAAGTAGTACCATCACCAATTTCACGATCTTGCTGTTGTGCTAATTCAACCAGAATTTTACCAGCTGGATGTTGAACATCTAATAAAGATAAAATAGTAGCACCATCATTAGTAACAGTGAAATCACCAATATCATCGACTAACATCTTATCTAACCCAACAGGGCCTAATGATGATTTAACAACATTAGCAACTGCCATAGCAGCTAAAACATTTTGATTACGGATATCATCACCACTAACTTTTTCACCACCTAAAAACAAGGTATTAGAACCAGTATTGTTATAAACTTGAGCCATTGTCGTGTTATATAGTTGGTCTTGTTTTAACTACTTTGATTATTAACTATAAAACTCTCTATATATTTACAATGAACTTATTTAATTATTTTTTTTAAATTTTTCAGTGTGTTATTTTTCATTTTTTTTCTTTCGTGCTGTCCAAATTTTGAAATACAGAATTGCCATAAATTCAAATAGTAATACAGTTTAAAATGGCTTATATTAATCAATTGATAAGTCGATAAGGTTCCAATTGGTTGAAAATGAATAAAAATACCATAGGATATTGTTATACTATTAACCTGGGCTTTTTAAGTGTAGAAAATGTTTTGTTACTTGAATATATAAAAAACAAAATAAATACAGAGAAAATATCAATATTATATTTATAATAAAAGAGAGAGAGATAAGATAATAAAGTACACAGAGATATAATAATAATATTTATAACAATAACTTGATTGTTTTTATTTTATAAAAAAAAGATAGACACTAACTAATAAAAACATTTCCAAATAATAATTTCATCATCAAATTTCTTTTTTTAATTTATTTATAAGATAGTACATTTCTTACTTTTCTTAATGACAGGTGGTTCTAAAGCAGCAACAATAGCTTCATCAAAGACATTTTTTAAACCACGTTGAGTTAAAGCAGAACATTCAACATATTTAACGGCTCTCAGTTCTCTAGCTAATCTTTGACCTTGTTCTTGAGTAATCGGACGTAATCTTTGTCTTTGTAATTTTTCAATTATAACTTTATCATCTCTTAAATCTATTTGAGTACCAACGACTAAACATGGTACACCGGGACAATGATGATGTACTTCTGGGAACCATTTTTCTTTAACATTTTCAAAAGATGGTGGGGAAATAACACTAAAACAAACTAAGAAAACATCAGTAGATGGATACGAAAGTGGTCTTAATCTATCATAATCTTCTTGACCTGCAGTATCGAATAAACCTAGAGTGTATGGTTCATCACCAATCATAACTGTTACAGCATAATTATCAAAAACAGTCGGAACATAATCAGCTGGAAATTGGTTTGTGGTGTATGATATTAATAAACAAGTCTTACCAACAGCACCATCACCGACAACAACACATTTTAAAGTTTGCATTTTTTATTTTGGGGTTATAATATATTTTGTATGAAGAGTTTTTTTATTTTCTGATTATATGTAATCTATTATTTAATCGTTAATGATTAGGGAATGTATGAAAGGCCAGTAATTTGGTTCTTTTATATCTAATTTATCTTTTTATTTATCAAAAATTGTTTTTGTGGGGGAAACCTTTTCTTTCTTTAAAATTAATTTTGAGGAAGAAGAGCTTCAACAGGAGCAAAAACAGATTGTAGGAGTAATGTGTGGAATATAAGTACCAGCTTCTTTTCGTATTATCACCAATGTCTATTGAGAAAGAAGATATCTTTGTAAGTGAGTTATATCTTTAAAATCCACTTATCAAGGTAAGCCGTCTGTGTATTCATGTTTTATTTTTTTCTTCTGTTTCAAAATGTGGTTATATTTTATTGAAATGTTTTTCGGGCCAAAGCCGGGTAAAGCTTTAAGTTATAAAGACATATTTTAATTAATTAGTTGTAAGCTGGCATGAAGATGAGGACAGAACTCAGCTGTAAGAAATTGGATATTAATGAGTAAATGTAATTAGTTACTTGTATATGTACATAATATTTTAATATAGTTATTAATGCTTCTATCTATGATTTTATTTATTCGTCGTCTTCTTCTTCGGAAGAAGATTCTTCATCAGCGGTTCTTAACCATTCAACCCATTTAGCAGTTAAATTCTTGACTTCATCGTATTTTGGATCTTCAGAAATGGTGTCCCACCATTTATAAATAGCATCTTCTTCTAAGATATCATCGTCATATAATGTGTTTAATGCAACAAATAATATTAGATCATGTCTTTCGAATTTTTCTTCAACAATAACATCCATAATAATATTCATCAAATCAACATATTCTTCTTCATCAAAGGCTTGTCTCTTAAATAATGGACCCCATTGAGCAAACACTTTAGTGACAGCATCCTTTGGACCTAAAGTTTGAGTGGCAATGAAATGGTAAACTCTTCTCACTAATGCAGTAACCGTAGCAATTCTCACTTCATGGTAAGAAACATTCATACTCATTCTTAAAGTGTTTAATTCTAACATGGCAGTATCTAAATCATGGTTATTTTCCACAGCTCTTTCAACAGTAGCAAGACCTTCCACAGCAAAGTCTTCCTCTTCTTCAGATGAAGAATCTGTACCAATATCTTCTCTGTCAGTATACATACTACTAGCAGACATGGTTCTCTTCTTCTTAGTTCTCTTCTTAGTCGACGATATAGAGGCATCACTTAAGTATAAATCTTCCACTTGATGAGCCAAAGAGTTTGAAACTTTGTATGGACCACTAACAATATCGTCTTCGTCATCAGAGAAATCACTATCATAAACAAAACCAATACCTTTATTACCCACTAGATTAGTAGTAGATGAAAATTTATGTTCAGTAGCGGTAGATGATTGAGTTTCATATTCAGAATCACTTTCCTCGATATGATCACTAGTATCAAGACCAAAAGTAGCAGCTTCAATGGATTGAATTTCTTTGGCAGAAATCTTAGTGCCCTTTGGAATAGAAACAGAATTGTCAAGAATAACATTAAACCCAATGATACAACCATCTTCTAATTCAACATTATCACCTAATTTAGCACCAGAGGCCACAATAGAATGACTTATAACATTATTATTACCTATCACGGCATTATCCCAAATGTAACTATCTTTAATGACAATATTTTCACCAATTTGACAATTTCTACCAATAATAGAGTTTTCAATTATAGTACCTTCCCCAATTCTTGTATTTGAACCAATAGCAGTACATTTACCAATCTTACAAGATTGGGCTAGGACCACATTACTTTCTTTATAAATATGACCAGATTCATATGAGTAAGTTTGATTATCTTGCATATTAGCTTCAAGAACCATTGGATAACACCATCTACCTAAATAATCTTGAGATGTGGTGTCATATGATTGCCAACTTTCAACACGAACAGCATACTCATCAGTGATATAAGCATAAATATGCTTACCTAAGATATCACTTGAAATGACACCTTTAACAAAATCAGTTCTTAATAATTGATAATCGAAATTTTCTTGGAAGATTGGTGGGACATGTGGAGTACAAATATCAATTCTACAATCAATTAAATCATTTCTAATAACAAATTCATCAACACCTTCTAATAATTCTGGATCAATTTCAACAGATGGTTTTTCTTTTGAACTAACTAATGGTAAATCTTGATAATAAATACATCTATTATTACCCTTCTCTAAAATAAATGCTGCAGGTTCATAAGTTCTTGTCTTGTAGTATTGACTAGCTTTACTTAAACACATTGTAGCAATATGATCTTTATCTTGAGCATGCATTTTTCTATGAAATTCAAGCATCTTATTGAAATCAACATTAGTCACGACATCACCACTGATTAAAATAAAATCACCGGTGATCATACCTCTATTATCTAAATCTCTCATAACATCACCAACAGATCTAGCTTCAGGAGACATAATGGTGACAACTTTAAATGGAGACCATGGTAAACTCCATTTAGAATTTTCAATATATTCATCGACTAAATTAGCATGAGATGAACAAATTAAATAAACTTCATTGACACCAGCTTTAGCTAAAAATTCTAAAGTATATTCAATTAATGGAACATTAGCTAATGGTAATAAACATCTTGGTTTAACAGCAGTTAATGGCATAAACCTAGTTTCAAAAGAATCTGTCAAGACAACAGCTTGTAAACGATCTTCGACGTCTACTTCTTGTTTCTTAGAACCACTTGAACTGTCATTCTTATTACCTTTATTTTTCTTACCAGCCATTTTTTAAGTTAATATCTTTTTCAATTGGATATTGTTCTTATTAACTTGACAATTTCTCACCTCATCGCATCTACAATCAACTTTTAATAATAATACTTTAATATTTCAACTTTTTCAATGGTACATAATTTTTCATCATTATTGAGAGTGAGAGTGAAATCATATTATACGATGAGATACACAAGACAGATAAAAAAATAGGGAAAGTGCTCGAGGTGGGGTTTGAACCCACGACGGTCGCGTTGCTTTTTCTTGTGAAATGATTAAATTCACTTTTGTACAGAAATTTTTAATGTTAAAATTACTATAAGCACGAAGCTCTAACCACTGAGCTACACGAGCATTTTCAATTTTTTGTCAGATTTTAGCGTTGATTTTGTTAAAATGGGATTATATAGTTTAATTGAGTTAATAGTGTAACCTCAGAAGAAAAAATATTATTTGATCTATCGTTTGAATTGAAAAACATCTTTTAAAAAATTATTATTTGAGGAAATTTTATATACAAGGTAAATAATTTTAGTGTCTAGTGAGAATTCCTATATTTTGATTCCAAAAATAAATATAAAATTATAAAGAATGCAATTTATCGAGATATTATTTATTAATTTTGTTAAAAAATGTCTATATTTTTTATATATTATACAATTACACAATCATAATTCGAAATATTAATTATTGTTATTCGAGAAATGACTGAAAATAAATCATCATTGATTAATCAGTACAACATAATTCGAAAAGACAACAACATAACATTACTTTACAACAGGTCCCACAACAATCCCCATCATCCTTTTGTGGGGGAGCTTGTTGAACATAAACAGGTTGTTGTTGTTGTTGATAATAACCTTGTGGTGGTGGAGGGCCTTGTTGATAATAACCTTGAGGTGGTGGCCCTTGTTGGTAATAAGCTTGTTGTGGTGGACCCTGTGGTGGACCTTGTTGATAATATTGTTGAGACATAGATGGTTGTGTTCCTTCAATTGAGTCTCCTTTTTTCAAGTGATGACTACGATGAATGATTCTGTGTTCGTTTTAAATTATTATTAATTTTGAAAATATGATTTTAGCAACAAAGAAATTAATTGCCTTTTGTTTTTTTGGAATTTTCCAATGTCTCAGCCTCGTCATTAAAAGAATAAATTGAATTAAACATACTAATAAACGAATAAATGATATCATGAATTCATTAAAACAATTCTATAGTTTAAATAAATATATATATATATATATTTAAATATTTGGTAAAATGCATTAAAAATGATAATAACTAATCTTGATAATTTTTAAAATTTGTTATTTTGCCAATTTGTTTCTTATTTGGGTCATCTTGATAAGTTTCCTTGGGTAATGGATCAATTGAATCTTCAATAAATTTATAAAATCTATTACCATAATCTTTTGGTGGTATTGCACTAACTAATTTTGTATCATGACTTAAACTTCTCCAAAATGTTTCACATTTTTTCAAAAATGAATAATTTGTTAAACAATCAATAATACCAATAAAATAAATTATATCACCATCTTGATTTAATTCATTTGATGATTTAATACCACCTTCATCTTTTTTGAAAAAATGTGTAAATATACTATTACCAATTTTATCATACATATCATCATCATTTTTATTAATATTTATAATATCATCACCATCAATAGGGGACATCATAACCTTGGAACTCTCATGGATACCTAATAATAATGAATAATCCATTGTATTTAATCTTGCCAGAAGATTAACATCAGCTCTTAATTGTTTTAAAAAATCTCTTTTCTTATTTGGACCAAATTTAATTCTTTCATTATTATTTAACCAATTTAAATCTTTTAAAATAGGTTTTGGTCGTATTATACTTGAATCGTTGTCACCATCATTATTGGTTGCAGTGGTAATTGGCACTTCTTCTTTTGTAATTCTACCCCAGGTAGACCCTTTAATATCATAAGTCTTTTGTATATCAAGAAATGGTGGGAATAAATTATTCATGACTAAGAAATAAATTTTTCTATGTTTAACTTTATTTTCAAATGATATTGGCATTTTAATTCTATGTAAACCATAATATTGACATAAAAGTGTATTTGGATTCTTTTTAACATGATTATAATATTCTTTTAAATGTTTTCTTAAATGAAGATGTTCAGAATGATGAATCGTTTTAATAATATATTTATAATCTCTTGAATAATAGAAAAATGAACCACTTTTACCCGGTGAGTTTAATTCACTTAAAATATATTTTGATGTTAATGACATCAAATATTCTGCTGGATCTAAACCAAAGGATGCACGTAATTCTCTAAACACTTCAGGAGAATAATCTTTAAATTTAAATGCATATTGTGAAGATGGAGTTGATTCATTCCCATGGAAATCAAATGCTAATTTTTTAGTTGATTTAAAATCTTCTCGTGTTAATGGTTTCATCTTACCTGAGCAATGTGATACAGAGACTCTTATCCCAGTTAACATATCATAAGCAATAATAAAATTAACATGACCTTCACTAACTTTATTACCAATTAATACTCTATCATCATCAATTAAGAAAGTTTTTCTTTTCCTTTTCATTTCTTTCTTTTTTAATAAAGATAATCTCATCTTTTGAACTTCTTTTGATGAGTTTGTCTTTTTCAACCCAACTTGTGTTGGTTCCTCTTGTATTGATAATCTTTTAAATTTATTTTCATCTAATGGTACAATTGTTGAATGTTTTTTGGAATGGAATGGAATATTATTAGTTCTATGTGATTCATGTGTATTTGTTTTCTTTAAATTGTTATTATTTTGTATGCTATGATGTTGTGATATAAGAGAATGATTTCTTGATATTGTTGTATTTAATAAAATTTGATCATCATCATCATGAATATATGAATCTGTATGAGTTAATTTATTTTGTTGTGACGGTTCAATTAACGAGTTCCAAATATGTTTATTTGAATGTGTAGTAATTAAATCATCATTACTTTCTAAATTTGTCGATGATATTGAAACAGATAAAGAAGAATTATTATTCAAATTATTTGATTCCATTCTTGGTGTATTCAAATTAACTAAATTATTATTATTTGATTCTGATAACATTGTAAATTTATCATTATTAATTTGATTATAAACATCTTCTTCTGTAATCATTTTTTTTTATGATATATATATATATAAGCCTCCCCCCACACACACACGAAAAAAAATAATAATATGTTAGTTTGACGTGTTGTTGCTTGTAATTAATAAAACACAGATACAAAAAACAAACAAACAAACAAAAACGAATGAATTTGGTGTGGTTGATATATGAAATACTCTATAACAAAAGGATCAACTAGTCTTTGTTTGTTTATAGCTTGTCAATAGCTTCTTAATTGCTTCACAATGGTTGTTTTGCTAATAAATTGTGAAATTTGAAATTTGAAATTCCAGGAAAATAGTAATTATTTTATTTTCCTTAGAGAAACAAAATTTTGTTTTCTATGTTTCCTCAAATGGATTGAAATATAGCCCTTACTTAACTGCTATTATTGTTGTTATTGCCATATATTATTATTATTATGATTATTATTTATTTGAAGTTTGGGAAAAACTCGGCAAATTACTTATGTGTTGTGCGGGTAACTGTCTGTTTATTTATCTAAAATATTTTGAATTGAAATGGATAATTTGAGAAAAGAAGTTATATTTAAATTGTTGTTTAAACAAGGGGGGGGACAAAGATATATACACTATACTCTATACACTACATACATTATTGTATATATTTATATACACCTGTCTTAGTTGCCAGTTTTTATATATACACACAGGTCATTTAGTTAATCATATATATATACATATATATATATATATATATGAGTAAGTTTATCTCAATCCTCTCTCTGGGCGGTTATTTCCTTATTGCGTGGTTTTTAAAGGGTGGTGTTAACCTTTTTTGCTTCAACACAGTCAACACTCCAAGTGGTCATTATCAAGTTATATTACAAGTATCTAGTATCTAATATTGCAATTAGTTTATCTCTGACCTCGGCGTTTAAATAAATATAACAAACATCGCCTTTTCTTTTTTTGCCGCTTTTAAAAATAATAATTGTATCTTTAAGGAAGGTACCATTGGGGTATACAACATTTATATATAAACATACTGATATATATATATATAAGTATAAATAGTTATACCAAAAGTACCAAACAACAATGGAGAGGAAGAAATTATCACAATCAATCAAATTTAATATGATTAATAAAGAAATAAATAAAGAATCAAAGAAAAATAATAGTTTAAAAGAAAATATATGTACTACTCCATTAGTGACAGTACCAAATAATACACCAACTCCAATAGATATCTTTAATGATGATATGTTGAATATAACAACAACACAATATATTTATAATTCAAAGAAAAATAATTTCCTTTTACCACCTTTACAATTGGATATTCATCATCATCAAGAAGAAGAAGAAGAAGAGGAAGAAGAAGATAACAAACCAGTTTCAAAGCACCGTTATGTTCTAAATAATTTAAATAAAAATGATGAGACTGTTAACGTGCCCGAATCTTCTAACCATCATTCATTAAGACAAAACAACAACAGCAGAAATCCCAAACAAGGTAATATTCATTATTTTCATAATATTCCAAATACATCACAACATATTGTTAATCATAACAAAGTTATTACACTAAGTTTACCCTCAACTTCAATTACAGCTTCTTCTTCTTCCACAACATCATCCATTCAATCTCCGTTCACCACCACAAATAATCAGAATTTCCAAAATTTTGACGGCGGTAAAAACCATTTTAATAAAAGTAATAATGATAATAATAATAATAAAAACATTCAATTTAATTATTCAATTGATGCGAAACATTCAACAACAACAAACTATAAGAGACTTATCCATATACCAAACACTACATCCTCATTTCCATCATCCTCATCATCCACTCCACTATATCAAACTAATAATCATATAAGTTTGAATCCACAACAATTACATTTAATTAAGAATCAAATTTCAACAATGTCTCCTCATTCACTTATAGGAATCGCTGAATCCAAGGATGATAAAATACCGTTAACTGACTCTCCTAAAGAAGATGTCATCACACCTATACCAAATAACATAGACCCTATCATCACCACCACCAACCCAACAACAACATCATCATCAAGTAAAGATAATAAAACGGCAACAACAACGACGATGTCGACAACAGCAATTCATGTTGATAAAGAAATTGATACATGGGATAATTCTAAGAGACATATTTTTAAAACAGATGTGTTCCCCAAACCTTTAAACGCGTTAGGTAATGATAATTTAATGAAAAGTGATGTTTTAAATACAATTAGTACAATCACATCTAACGTAAGTAATGCTAGAGGTATTAATGATTCTCATATTATTGATAAGATTGAAATTACACCACCTGAAAAGGATGATGAATTATTATTTAATAATTATGATAATAGAAGAATTTCAAGAGATGAACATGGATTAGATATTATTTCTACTGCATCATTAGTCGCATCATCATTACCATCTTCATCATCATCAGCCTCGGCAGATAATAATAAAATTAATGATAAACTTAAAGATAATGATAATAATAATCCAATGGTATCAAAAGAAGATGTTAATTCAAGATTTTCTGAATTACGTCAAAGATTATTGAAAAATCCAAAGACCATTGATTCTAAAGATAAAAATCAACTGAAAAATTCAAATACTATTGATTCTAAAGATAAAAATCAATTGAAAAAACCTGAAATTGTATTATTAGATACGGCGGCAGAAGTATTATCAAATTTAAGATCTTCACCATTTAAAATTTCTGATAGAAGATCATCATCCTTTTCAATCCCATTTTCAAGCAATCCAGGTTCAAATCCACAATCTGCTTCTGGTAATAATAATACTACTACTAACAATAATTTAATGACAACCGCCAATGTAACAAATGGTAATTTATATGTTTCTACAATTAAAAGTAGACCTCATTCAGCATCATTCTCATCCGCTTTAAAACCACATACTAGACCAATTTTAAGAATTCATCAAAAGGAAGATTCAATTGGTAAAAAATTAGTTAATCATTCTGCAATATCAAGTGGTAGTTCAAGTGATAATGAGACTGAAGATGAAAAGGAAAAGGGAAATTCAATAACTCGGGCAGGTGAAACGTTATCAAAATTGGCTGGAAGAAGATTATCAATGGATGTTATTCCACAAAAGGATAGAAATGTTACATGGAATAAAAATGGTAAACGAATAGTTAAAACACCTCAAGATAACGATTCTACTAAAGAAAATGTTAATGATAACAACAAATCTAAATCAAATAATGTAAAAAAGGTCAAGAAACCAGAAGTTAAGAGAAAGAAGGGACGTCCACCAAAAGTGGGGCGTGGTAGAAAACCTAAATCTGAAACAAATATTACAACTGATGAAATTGATCCAAATGCAACTGATGAAGAAAATGTAACAAAGAAACCTAAGAAAGAAAAAGCAACTAGTGGTGCAACAAGATCAAGAACTGGTTGTTGGATTTGTAGATTAAGAAAAAAAAAATGTACAGAAGAAAAACCAAAATGTTTCAATTGTGAAAGGTTAAATTTAGATTGTTGTTATAGTATATTAAGACCAGATTTTGTCACAGATGAAAGACTAAGAAAGGCAAAACTACAAGAGATTAAGATTAATACACGTGAAGCTAAACGTAAAGCTATGAAAAAACGTAGTGGTAGTGGAAGTGATACTGATACAACTAAACCAATTCCAAAGAAGATCAAAAAACAAAAAACAAAGAAAAAAGGGAAATCTGAAGTAGAACCTTTATATGTTAGTGCAATTCCATTTGCACCATTAGATGATCCCGATAAGACAGACGAAGAATTTAGTGGTGATGACGTATCAATAGCCACAAATTCAGTTGAAAAGGAAAAGAAAGATCATCTTCCTGGTGTTACTGATGAAAATATAAAGACTTTTATTGTTAGAACTGAATTACAAGATAAACTTCCATCTCCCAGTACCACTGAATCTAACTTTAAACTTAACAGGAAAGAGTTAGTAATTAAACCAGTTGAAGTAATTGTGGATCCAATAAGTAATAAAAAGACTGTCAAACAAGATGATTAAAAACATACAAGAATAATCAAAGATTTACGACATTTTTTGTTTTTAATTGACGGCATATAAAAATGTTTCTCGAAGAGAGATACCCCATCTATATAATTTATTTCTTACATACATTACATAATATAGATCACGTCCTAATATATCTGTTTAATTAAACACACAATATTGTTTTTTTTTAGTTTGAAATTGATTCAGTCTTTATTATCAAGAAGTAGTTGGAGGGTAAGGTTGATAACCTTGTGACATAAATTGATTGGAATTTGACATCAAGTTTTGATACATATTGGATTCATTATTATTACTACCATTATTATTGACATTACTATTACTATTATTATTATTATTATTATTATTCCAGTATTGTGATCTTAGTTGCGGAACAGCATTCGGGTACGTGTTTAATGATGGCTGACCCTGGAATTCATAGCCAGAAGAAGGATATACCATAGATGGGGGCATAGCAAATTGAGTAGGGTTAACTTGATTGGTAGTTGGATATGTTAAATTATTATAGTACAAGTCTTGGGAATTACTTGACATTGGATAAAATGAATTATCTGGAAACGGTGATTTGGCATAGCCTCCAAATGGAGATGAATTGGATGGTATGACTGACCCAACTTGTGGATAAGATGGGAATGTTGGGTTACTATCATAATTAAATTTTAGATGATCTGGAATATTTTCCTTATCAGGATTAGAATTTTCTCCAGAATAACTAGATTCAGCAAGAGATAATTTTTGAAATGGTTCTTCAACAGGAACATCTTGCGTTGGCTTTCTCATTTCTGGGATTTGAGTTTCATTTCTATTTACATCGTTTCTGGCAATCTTAAAATCTTTAGAAATATTAACCGGAGATGGAGTTTTGGATTCATTATTATCAGGTACGGAAGATGGATTCATATCAAAACTTGGCTTGACACTGATACTGGATGGTGCCACTGCGGAGGAACCACTGTAACCCCATTCTGCACTTTGTCTTTGTTGATTTTCTCTTAATTTTGTTTCAATTTCATCAAATGAAAGAGCAGAATCATGACCTTCATCAGATTTATGCAAAGTCTTGTTCTTGTTCTTCTTGTTTAATTTAAAAGTACCACGATTTGGATTACCTTTTTCTAAAGTAATAACATTCTTTGGAGCTGTCTTAACGCCAATTTTATGTACTAACCCAACTGGAATGATATATTGTCCTGTTTCTTTATTCAAAGTAATATCACATTTATTATATTTCATAAATTGTTTTCCAAGAATAACAATTGATTCTAAACGAATATAGTTTTCTGCCTTAATAGTTGGTTTTTCACCATCTGGAACAGCACCATAAAATCTACCAATAGTAGAATCTGATTTATAAATATCTTCATCATTAGTGCCAACAAATTTAGGGATCGCAATACAAGTAAAACCTCTTAACATAATTTCTTCTTCAAAGATATAACCTCTCTTAACTAATACATTTTCATCTTTAAATAAGACATTCTTAGTAATTCTTGATTGAATAATAGAATTAAGTAAAAGTGCTAATTTTTGGTTAAATAATGGGTCAGATTGAGAATATTCTAATGCAAACTTATTGGTCGATAACCATAAGAAAATGATCTTAATCATACCTAAATATTCAAACGAGTTCAATTCTTTATCCCAACCATTTAGGACAACTTTATCAATAACAATTCCAATATATTTGAAAATGAAATTTAATAAGGTTAAATCATAGTTTTGTAATTGAGTCAACTCAATATTTCTAATATCAGCGGTTTTTTCCCATTGAATGACTTGCATTTGGAAAGCACTAAACATTGTTAATAAAATTTTCAAGATTAATTCCATATTCTTAATATATCTAGTAGCAATCTTTTCAAAAAACATCATTTCTAGTTGCTTTAGACTAATTTTACTGCCTTGTAAATTATGTCTTTTATTAGAATCAACCCAGGAGGTTGGACTAATTTTACTACCAATAATTGCCAATGGAAAATATTCAATAATTTCTCTATTGACTAACTTCTCGGGGTTACTTATTGAATCAATATAGATAGAAGCAATTAAGTTTTTTAATTTGGTGTTAATTGGGTTTTCAGAGTTTAACATAATAGATTGGTACGAATTTAATGCTTGACCATTTGGAATGGATGCTAAACTTGCTCGCAATAAATCATAAATAGTCAATCCAACATGATTACATTGTAATTCAATCAATGATCTTTGATAAAATGATTCACCTAAAGTTGGTAATAATTTAATGGCACTGTTAATATATTGTAAACTTAATTTAAAATCCGAGATGAAATTGTTGGAATTTGTTCTACTCATTATTGATTTATATTTGTTTGTACAACCTAGGTATAAAATACATCTATGGAATATTAATTTTAAACCTGGGATTAAAATAGTCGAATCTTTAGTAATTTGCAATCTTGAGTCTTCTTCTTTTATTTGTTCTTTAACTTCAACATTTATATGATCAATAATTGGTAAACCTTTGAAGATAGCTTCAAATGGGATAACTTGTTCCACGTTATAAGTAGCAAATAATGTCTTTGACACTTTAGTATAGATATCTGTAATCACATTATTGAATTTAGTCAAATGAGAATTCAATCTTCTAAATTCCGGATATTTAATCTTTCTTGGGTCGTTGACAGAGACCAACGATTGATGCCATATTTGAAACCATCTGTAAATTGGATTCCATAATTTCTCCCATGACAAAGTCAAAAGGTTCATAATATTATCAACACCCATTTGAAATTGAGATTGATTAATACCATCAGTATTGGTAGTGGCTTTAATAATTAAATTTAAATTGTTATCTACAAAATTTCCCAATTTTGAATGAACAAAGGTTAAGAACCCATTTAATAAAGTAAAATCACGATTCAACACATTACTTTTAAAAATGTTTTGTAATTGTGATTCTAATTCAGAAATAATTTTTGAAATTACAATTTTGTCATTATTGACATCATATTTTATAGTGCTTGCACTATTTCTCATCATATGCGATGAACCTGGGTGTATGCTTTAAAACAGAAAGTTTAACAGAAAAATAAAAGGAAAGCTAATACTTTTTTTTAATTTGCAATAAGTTAATTAATATTCTGATCTAATCGAATAATGTTCTCTTTATCGTATACTGAGTTTATTTTTATTACTCATGCGAAGATAGCCTATGTTGAGATAGTATCTGTAATATTCGAACAAAAGATAATTGAAAAAAAAAAATTAAAGGTTATATACAGTGTTTAATTATTATTCCAACATATATTTATATGTTGTGTATATTAATTATATGTTATTTTGCTTGTTTCCTTGTAATGGGGTGTGTTAAAGTTAAAGAAGCGGTTGTAAATAGGTGATGTTTTCCTTTGATAATGTTTTAAAGTTTATTTAATTTTGAAGATGTTGAAATTTTTTTTAATTTTTTGCTGTTGCTCTAAGAAAAGGCGGGCTTTTAAGCAGAATGAGATGTGTGGCTAAATGTGAGTTTAAAAGGTTTTATCAATAAATAACAATTGAGTAGTTATAGTATCAAATAAATAATGCAAATAAAGTTTCTTTTAAAAAACGCTTTTATATAAATTTTTTAATTAAATATGTATAGATAAGATAAGCGAAAATTATTATTGTGTATTAACAATTTGAGAAATTGGTTGATTGGCCATTGATGCTTGTCTACACCAACAGGTGCCATTAACAGGTTCCACTTGAATCCATGCTTTAATACCAATATTTTCAAAGATCTTTTCAACTCTTTTCTTAATAATAGTAGAGTTTTCACCTTCAACATATTGAATATGGATATATCCCATTAATATTTGTTTCTTTTCATCTTCATGTTCACGTACTATTGGTTCTTGATGAGAATGATCATGCTTGTGTTCATGCTCATGCTTGTGTTCATGTCCATGTTCATGTTCATGTTCGGAAGAGTGTGATTCATGACTATGTGAATGACCATGATTAACTTTATCTGGAGTATATGGCCAAAATCTTGGTGTAGTATAACCTGTAATACCAGGTGTTTGAATAATTTGATTTAACACTTGTTTAACCATATTATGTTTTCTTGTATCTAATTTTAATAAAATTGTCTCTGTGGTTAATTTTAATAATGGGATTGAACTTAACAAGATTAATGAAGCAATCATAATTGATGCAATTGGGTCAAAAATATGCCAGCCTGTTAACTTAATTAATAATGTTGAAATGACCACACCAACAGAACCTAATGTATCAGCTAAGATATGTAAGAAAATCCCTTTCATATTTTCATTATTTGATGAATCATCATTATCATGTGAATGACCTTCACCACCACCATGTCCAGTTTCAAAGACAAAAAGTCCCACTAAATTAACTAATAAACCTAAAATTGACACGACGATTAATTCATTTGTACCATGAATATGAATTGGATTTATAATTCTTTCTAAAGCTTGAACAAAGATACCACAAACAATTCCAATTAATAAGATACCATTAGTAAAACCTGCTAAACTTTCTAAATAATTTAATTTAAATGGAAATTTATCTGGATTTTGATAAATTGATGTTGTAGAAAGTACACGTGCAACTAAACCTAATAATAAAGAAGTACAATCTAATGCCATATGTAAAGAATCAGATAATAAACCTAAAGATCTTGATCTGAATGAATATAATAATTGAACAAACATGAAAGTTGCATTTAATAATAGAAATGAAAAAATTGATCTTGTATCTTTATTTGTCACAATTTGCATCAGAATAGATTTATTCTTTTGCTTTAATTCATTAATTGTTTTATTTTCTGTTTGAATATGTGAATGGTTATGATTATGTGAATGTGTTGTTGTTTTTGAATTATTATTTGATCTTGTTGAATATTCTGCAATAAGGACAAATAAAATATTAACTAAATTTAATATTAAATGATTTGAATATTGTGTATTTTCTTCAGTATGATGATGATGAGATGAATTAAATGATAGATATTGTAATACAATAGACATAATACCAATAATTAAAATAAAATTATTTTTAATATCTAATAAAAATTTACAGTTTATTAATTGATTATGATTATTAATCTTTTCATTATTATCATTTGATTGTTGTTGATTTAATTCTAAATCATTTGAAACAATATCATTTACAGAGAGGGTCATTAAGATTGTACAACCTAAAAAGATTATAATCATTAAAAATTGTAAATTAATTTCTGGATCTAATGTTGCTTGAATTAATAATAGGGATAGAGATATAATTGGAATGAAAAATAATATACCATTTTCAATAGATTGAATGAAACTTATTGATAAATTTATTATTAATTTAGATTGAATGAACTGAAAAACATTTTGATTAAATCTAATTCTAAATATTGAAATAATATTAATTATTGCAATGGTTAAGTTATAATCATCATCATTATCATCAATAAGACAATATTGAATAATAAATTGTAATAAACATAATGGAATTAATGTTTTAATAACGTTTGTAAAAGTGGTTATATGATTATGTTGTAATTGTCTTAATGTAACTAATACAATTGCACCAGTTAATATGGGTTTTAATAGCCAATTTGATTGAAATAAAATAATATTAAATATAAAAATCGGTAAAATTAATGAATTATTTAATTGTGAATCAATATTTAATTTATGAATAATATTAAATTGATATAATATGAATAAAATTGATGAACTTAAAAAAAATGGTAAAGTTAAAAAATTTATTAGTATAGAATTATATTGGAATATATTATTTTGTGTTGTTGATGTATTATATTGTAAAATATAATTACTTGATAAAATTATAGTTGGAAATGAGATTAAAAGTGGGATTCTTGCAAAGATATCTTGCAACTTCCCTTGCAGTTTCATCATATTTTCAATTCACTTATTTATCACTTGCAATTGTCAATTAATAATTTAATTACTTAGCATTTACAATGAAATATTCAATGGTTTTAACCTTTTTATTCAATTTAAAGATCACAAAAATATTGAAAAATACAAAAAAAACTATATTTCAGAATAGACCGTTACCCCGACTCACCACCAAATTTTCAGTTGCCTGTGAAAGTAGCCCCGCACCAAAGAAATTGAGAGGTACGGATGTTGGATCCTTTTTCTCGGCCGACAGTCACGTGCTCAACTTGGTAACCATGGCAACAACAATACAATATCCATAACTTACAATATAAGAGTAATAAGAATCATATTATCACTCCGAGAACTGATAAATAATTGATATATAATAGTTTCCTTTATTTAATCATCATATGTCTACTTTACTTAAACTATTTATTTTGTTTGCAACCATCTGATCATACTTAAACCATTACAACCAACTATCTTCTTAATTCACTTCACTTCTACACTTCTATCTCTTTACCTCATTTACTGCTACCATACTCTCACCCACCCCCCAAATCTCATAACAACATATTTAAATAATCCCAATAACCGCATATTTTAAATTGTCCCCAAATTGAATATTTCATTATTTGGAAAATTTTTCAAATTTACAATGATTATTTTTTTTAATATGGAAAACAAAGGGAATAATCATTATTTCTATTGTTCTTTGAAATATTACCACTCGACCAAAGTGACATTAAGACAGTTCTTGGGAAGTAAATGATATATTATGGGCAAGTCATAGAACTATTCATATCGCTAATAACTTATCTTATAGTTGTAAAAGTTTAATTTTTTCTTATTCTTCCTTGTCCCTCTAATATAATCTTAATAAGTGAGTAAATTCTGTTACCTTCTAACTGAATTAAATTAAATTAAATTAAGTTTGACATCGGTGGAATAGCCATTCCAATTAATTTATCTCATCTCTCCTTTAGTTTATTAATTTTTTAATATATAAATAAAGGTATTCTCATCTCATCTCATCTCATCTCATCTCAACTCTATTCTATTCCTAATTTATAATTACTATTATTATAATATAATAGTATTCTAACAACAACACATACAATCATACAATCAATCATGTCTGAATCAAGCAGTATGAAAAGTGGTTCATCACGTATTGGTGGGTTTTTCACAAAAGCATTATCAAAATTAGAAATTCCAGTTGAAGAAAGACAAACATTATCATTCTTAAGAAATCCTGATTTATTACCAATCCCAAGAGAAAGACAAACTTGGGGGTTTTGGTCAAATTTCGGTTATTGGGGGATTATTTCATTCTCTGTCGGGACATGGATGTCTGCTGCATCTGCTTTATCTGTTGGTTTATCTTATCCAGAAACTATTGGTACTTTTATCGTTGGTGATGTCGTTACTATTATTTTCACTTTAGCTAATTGTTATCCTGGTTGGGATTGGAAAGTTGGTTACACTTTATCACAAAGATTTGTATTTGGTATTTATGGGTCCACTATTGGTATCTTAATTAGAGTCTTAATGTCAATTGTTAATTATGCAGGGAATGCTTATTTAGGTGGTCTTTGTATTAACATGATTTTAAACTCTTGGTCTCATCATTATCTACATTTGAAAAATACTTTACCTGATAATATTGCATTAGATACAAAACAAATTATTGGGTTTATGTTATTCCATATCATTACCGTATTTTTCTATATCTTAAAACCATATCAAATTAATTATATCTTAATCGCTTCATGTACTGCAACATGTTTCTCAATGATGGGGATGGTTATTTATTTAACTCATTTAGCTGGTGGTGTTGGTGATCTTTTCACTTCTACAAAGAGTACTGCCACAGGGTCAACAAAAGCTTGGGCTTGGGTTTATATGGTTTCTTATTGGTTTGGTTCCGTCTCACCAGGGTCTGTTAATCAAAGTGATTATTCAAGATTTGGTTCTTCTTTAACTGCAATCTATTTAGGTACTATCTTAGCTTTATTAATTCCAACTACAATTGTTCCAGTCTTTGGTGTCATTGGCGCTTCCACCACTGAAAAATTATATGGTACTCAATTATGGCAACCAATGGATATTTATGAATTTTGGTTAAAACAAAGTTATACCGCTGGTGGTCGTGCTGGTTCATTCTTTTGTGGTGTTTCATTCACATTAGCACAAATTGCTTACACTATTTCAAATTCAGGTTTTGCTTCAGGTATGGATTTAGCTGGTATTGCTCCAAAGTATATTAATATTCCAAGAGGTGCTATCTTTACCGCTTTAGTCTCTGTTGCTTTACAACCATGGAATTTCTATAATAAGACTTCAAATGTTTTCTTAACTGTTATGGGTTCTTTCGGTATTGTCATGACTCCAATTATTTCTGTTATGATTTGTGATAATATGTTAGTAAGAAAAAGACTTTATACAGTGTCTGATGCATTTAAGACTCATGGTGAATATTATTTTAATAAAGGTATGAATTGGAGAGCTTTTGTTGCATGGATTTGTGGTATGACTCCAGGGTTACCTGGTATGGCTTGGCAAGTTAATCCAAATTATTTCCATAATACTGGGATCGTTAATTTCTTCTATGGTGATACCTTCTTTTCATTTTTAATCTCTTTTGTTCTTTATTGGATCTTATGTCTAATATTCCCATACAAGATTGAAATCTTACACGATGATAAAGATTACTATGGTGCTTTCGAAGATGATGTGGCTAGAGCTAAAGGTTTGGTTCCATTTAGTGAATTATCTGAAGATGAAATCGGTAATTATAAATTCGATAACAATTATGAAAGAAAAGTCATCATTGAAGATGATTCTGATGCTTCTTTAACTCATCGTAACACTCATGGTGATATTGATGATGATAAAGATAAACAAACTAAAGAAGAAATTATCATTTCTAGATCTACCAGTAGTAATAGTGATGATAATAAAGATTAATTCTTTTAATGACGGCTTCCTCCTTTTCTCTATCTAAATATTATTTCCCCCCCCGTTTAACATTCCTTTCTTATAGAATTATATAATTTATACACTCCTTTACTCTAATAATAATCTCATAACTAAATAAAAAATAAAATTCCTGTTATTTCTTTTCATTTATTTACAAATGTTTATATAGCGTATACATTATCACAGGAAATTCTTATTTTCTTCATGCAATTTCTTATATTTAGCATTTAATTCTTTTATAGCAACTCTTCTTTCATTTCTCATTGTTCTTAAATCTGGTGGTGGGAATAAACCTAATTCTTCTCTAATTTCATTAATATCTTTATCCAAAACTTCTTCCCAATAAACATTAATCAATGGCTTACATTTTAAACCAGATCCAATAGCCCAGGGTAAATATGTATCAAATAATCTTTTCCTTTGAACAGACGTCAATTTCCATGGAGCAAATATTGTACCCAATATTGCCATTGGAATCCCCAGGTTTGCTGCCTCTAGAGCCTTAACAGTAACTTCCCCTTCAATAATAATTGGTACATTATTTAATGCATGATAAAAATCATGACATTGTCTATACCTTTTAAATATAAATGCATGAGTTGGATTATCAATATATTTAATTGGTGCTCTTGTATCCGGAGTAACATTTTCACGTCTACACCATGTATAAAATTGATAACCAAATGTATTCTTTGGATATGTAGCTAATTTATCCATTTCTAAAATATCTTCTTTCACATCTGGTCTATCCTTAAGTATCCTTCTCCCCGTTGGATCAGATAGCATTAATTTATAAAGATGATTTAACATTGGTGTAATAGCTGTTGCTTCACCTAATTGAACAATATTAATCCCATTCTCAGGATGATAATATGATCTAATACCAGAGATTAAAAATAATAATAACTTCTCACTAGTCCAAAGAGGGATGTGACCTTCATAATTTGGTTTCATAGGTCTTGTATTTCTTAAAGCAGTCAACCTTTCTTCTGTTCTTTCTTTCTCTAATTGTGAATAATCTTCATTCTTATTATGTAATTCGCCATTATCCATCTTATCAGCCATACGTGCTTCATTACCAATCAAGAAATGACTGGCTAAGGCAGTTATCGCAGTTTCTAAGATCAGGGTTCTCCTTGGTATTATTGTTGATATTCTTGAAGTTACCAGGGGTAAATACCCACTAGATAGTAATATTCTACTTGACATTATTGGTTGTACTTATAATTATCTTTTAAAAGATGTCTTAGCTTGTATTCTCGTTTGTATCTCCTTTGCGATGTTATCATTATTTTTAAAGGTTGTTTTAACTTTTCAAATAAATCTAATCGTAAATCTTTACTTGTTATGGGGAGAATATTATAATATTGTTACAAAAGAGAATATTAGACACTTATATATATTTATAAATACATTTTAATATATGTAGAGGTAGTATATTTTAAAATATGCAGTTTAAAGACTCTCTAGTTCTGTCTTCCTGGCTTGAATCTCGGCGGTCAATCTTTTCAATTCACTAAATTGATCATCCGAAAGGGGTCCCATCAAGACATCTGGTGTAGAAAGTCTTGGAGTGGTAAAAGACTTTCTATCCCTGCCGTTGTTATTGTTGTTATTGTCATCTTCTATTAACATATTTTGATTCTTTTTGTATTTTTCTTCTAGTTTATTCACATCTGTTTGTACTCTTTCTAATTGTTTGGCTAAATGATCTTGTAACGACTTAGTAATTGGATCAATCTCTTCATTTAAATCCTTGGTAGCTCTCTCCATATCAAACTCAGTGGCTAAAAAATGTTGTGTATGACATTGTAACATCCGTTTCGACAAATAATTTGTCTCTTGAGCGTTTTTATTCAAAGTGGTCAAAGAGTCCTGTAAGATCGTTATTGATTCTTCTAAATGCCATATACTCTCGTCTAATGCTCTATCCATCTTGGTTATTGATATTCTTTATTGCTCTTCTGTACTGACTTGTCTGGTTATGTTTATATTTTATTTCATTCTTTAAAGATGAAATTTCTTATTTGAAATTATTAGAGAAAGTTTATGGGAGACAGCAAACAACAGAGAATGACGACTTGAAACCAACGAAATTAAGAGACAATCACACGGTTCAAAGACCAAGAGATATTACCCCATTATTAGCTGTGTATTTACCACAATTGATTTAAATCAACTTAAAGAATTTTCTAGTTTCACCAGAGGCATTATATGGGTCCATATATAAATCATACCAAATATTTTTTTTAATTAGACACAAAGAGGAGAACGAAGCACATACAAATAATGCCTACAATTAACAGTTCGCCATTGGATCAAAGAAGAAGATCCCCCATGAATATGAATCCAATAATATCCCCATTAGGGGTGAGTCCAGGAACTAGATCAAATCCTCACACTCCAATGGATTCGTCGCCTTTAAAATCATATTCTACACAGATTAATAATGATCCCATTAGTAGACTGAGGGCGTCTCCAGAACCTGTACCTACAGCATCGTCTCCTCCAAGCAAACCTGTGAAACCGAGAATCGGAAGGGTAAGATCTAATTCAAGGAGTACTGGCTCACAATATCAAAATAATTTTGACCAATTTACCGATCTCAACAACAATAATATTAGTCTTGTTGAAGAAACTTTAAATACAGAACTTCCTATAGATGACAATGAAAAGTCATCAAAAAATCATAAACGTCATGTTACTACTGAAAGCATCCAGACGGTCAGTGGAACCAATGAATCTAAACCCTCAAATAATAGTAGCACAAACAGCTTAAGTAAAAATGATCCGAAGATAAAAGATAGCAAAAAAAAGGATAAGGATTCTAACATGACTGCAATTCCTCCTTCATCTTTAACTTCTCGTAACAAATACACTCATATCATAATTTTAAAATCATTGAATAGAACCTTTGATACAAAATTTCTTATGGTTCCCTTTAAACCTGAAATCCTAAAATTAGGTAGACCAGTCGTCAGTAATAATAATAACAATTCTGGTGCAAATGGTAAGAATAGTGGTACTAATAATGTTAATAACAGTGAAAATTCTAAAAGAAACTCAAGTTCATTAGTAAGACCAGATAATGGTAATTTTGATTCAAGAGTCCTATCAAGAAATCATGCTTGTCTAACATGTGATCCTAAGACTGGGAAAATATACATTAAAGATTTAAAATCGAGTAATGGTACTTTTATTAATGGAACTAGAATAGATCAAAATGAAGTAGAATTAAAAGTTGGTGATGTTATTAATTTAGGGACAGATATCGACACAAAATTCGAACATCGTAAGATTAGTGCATTTGTTGAAGAAATAACTATCATACCGCTAATAAATGGGTTATCTCCAAATGAAATGGAATCTAGTAAGGAGAGCAGCAAATTAAATTTCAACGACGAGAAGAAAATTAAAATTGAACCAATTGATGTTAGTCCTTTGTCAGCCCAACGAGCAGCTTTTGAAGCAGCCATGTTTGGTGACGTTAATAATTTAGATTTGGAAGATGCTATATTAGGTCCAGAAACTGAAATATTAAGCGGTATATTCATAAATAATTCAATTGGTACAAGTCCACAATTAATGAATGTAGTTAAGATGCTTTCTACCGAATTATCATTAGAAAAACAAGAATACTCTAAATTAAAATCTATGGAAAGTTTTATGATTAATTACACTACAAATTTAGAATATATCAACAAGCTAATGATTGAAATGAACGATAGACAATTAGTTAAATTACAAGACACATTAAAGAAAACATTTAACGAAAAACATGAAAAGATTTTGAAAGAAACTAAGGATCAAATAGTGAAAATGAATGATGCAGGGGATAAATTTAAAGAACGTTATTTAAATGAATTGAAAGAAAATAAAAACACTATTGGTTCTCTAGAGATGCAAATGGAGGATTTGAAAACAAGATTAGAAGTCGAGAAGTACAAAAACTCTCAATTAAGTAAGAAATTGGCCGCAAAAGCTAAATCTAAACCAGAATTATCGAAAGATAAGATTTTTAAGAATTCTGAAGGATCCTTGACAAACACTAAAGATGAAAATAGTGATGATATGAAACAATCATCATATATTGATTCAACTATGAGTGAAGAAAAACAAGATCCACCAATTCAAGATAAGAATGCAAAATCAGACGAAAAATCAATTACTGAAAATGAAGTAACCAATTCAGAGAAAAAGGTCCTTACAAATGATAAAAATACCGAACAAGAAGATTCCAATTATAAAAGAAAATTAACAAGTATTATTTTTATAACCGCCTTTTCAGTTGGTTTATTTGCAGTTCTATTGAAATGTAAGTTCATTTAACTTTATTTTCAATATATAGAAATCATTATATATATCGGAATAATGAATGTTAAAGTACATTTTTATTGATAACAGTTACATATTCATAATTATTAATGAAGGAAGCCCAACATATTCTTTTTTCCAGTTATAGTTTCTTGTATGAGCTATGTTTCAAGTTAGATATAAAATTTCCAGATTTCTTTTGTCCATTAAGCTTACCTTCGTAAGAATCAGATCAAAATTAATATAGCTACTTTTAATTCTAAACACTTTCGATCTGTCTTTTCTTCCAATTACTTTTGAAATCGGTATCGATATTTTTCTCTTAATAACCCATTCCCTGTGTTACCCATTCTATGGCTTCAGCTATTGTAAGATTCGGTTCTGTCCTTAAAAGACAGCTGATATTAACATTTAATGCCTTTCTAAATACCAATATCACAACTTCTTCTGACATAATATCAAAAAAATATATATGCAGTTAGTATAATTAAACTTCCTTTGAACTAGAAAACGATCAACCTTTTAATACAGCATGAACTATTTAAAACATTTTAAAATAAAGATCTTGACGCTATAACTCCGATTGTATACAGTTTTAAGTCAAACCCGCTGATTTTTTAATAATATTTCCTTTAAAACAGAACACAACAAGTCAAATTCGAAACGAATAGGGGTAATATTTAACAAATTATACTTATTATCAAATTAATATAGTTAGTTTATGCAATTTCTATGTGCAAGTTGTATAATCAATCACTATTGTTTAGCAGGCTGTTTCTGTTAATTTCTCGAGAAATTTCATAATGTGAAATATTTTTTATCTGTTGGGAAGAACGCAAGAAGGTTACCTATAGGGATCTACGAATAGACAAAGGAACATTCTATCCCAACCTAGATATTAGCCTATTTTTAAATTAATATAGCATAGTTTTGAGGACTACCAAAAAGAATGGAGGCTAAAATTGCTAATTTATTGCAATGGTTGAACCAATCTGAAGACTTTGAATTTGATGATGCCATTGAAATCATCGACACACAAAGTTCCGGTCGGGGTGTGTACTTACAAAAGCAAATTCGATTAAAGAAAAATGATGTGTTGATTTCAATACCTAGTTCCTATCAATTAAATTTCCACTCTGTTTTATATCATATTTCAAAATTTAACAAATCAATCTCTATTCCTAATGTGACAATAGATGATGCTACTGAAAATTCAGACAGTATATCACCAGATGATCCACGTATTAAGGCATACTCAGTATTGTCTCAAGAATGTTTGTTACAATTGACATCCTTTCAATTATTATGTGTTTATATCTTAGCAGAATGGATATTATTACCGGAATGGACTACCAATACAAAACTAGTTTCATTTTGGAAGCCATTCTTCGATGTATGGCCATCAGAATCCGAATTGGGGTCTATTCCAAGCATATGGAATTATGGGAAAAATAAAGCTTCAACTCAACTATATAATAAGTTAAGTGAATTACTATCTTATGCATCTCAATCACATATGTGTAGAATCAGTAAACTGATTCAAAATGACTGGGAAATCATATACCCAATTATTTCAGAATGGAATCAAATGTTCTCGACACAATTAAGCTTAGACAAACAATTTAATAAATTTATACACATTTATTTCATTATAAATTCAAGATGTTTATATTGTGAAATACCATTAAAGAAAGACGCTGAAGATAGAATTGCTAGTAATTTTACTATGGTTCCTCTTGTCGATTTCTTAAATCATTCTGACACCATTGATAAATACTGTTATCCACAAGTCAACCGATTTAAAAAAGATGGTATAATTGGAGTGGGGCAATTTATGATTCGTGTTGGTGACTATGAATATAATAAAATGAACGAACAAATTTTCCTAAATTATGGCCCCCATTCTAATGATTTCTTATTGAATGAGTATGGGTTTGTTATACCAAATAATAAATGGGACTTTATAGATATTACAGGTAACATTATGCATCTACTAGATCAAACAAATATAGAAGATAAAGATAAAATTATTCAGTTATTAAAGGAGACCGATTATTGGGGAGATTATACTATCAACAACGATGAGGTAAGTTATCGTACTTCAGTTGCTTTAAGTTTAATCGTTACCAAAGATTTTGAAAGAATCAAGAAATTTATGCATGGTTATATTAGCGAAGATTATTTCATTCCTAAAATTAAAGATACTTTAATTAAGATGTTAGAAGATATAGATACAGCTTCTAAAGACAAAATTGCAGCTGTGTCTGTTTTAATGGAAGAAAACTTGGATAGAATACCGAAATGGTACTTTGAAAATATTATAACCATACATAAAGATTATATTGAAATAATTAAGCATCATCTTGATACTTTAGAAGTTTGAAAATAAAAGTTTATAGAATTTTCAATAGATGAATTACAAAATATGTTTGATACGAATATATCATTATAATTCAATATGTTATAATTAATAATATTTGTTTAATGCATGAATATTTATTATTTTCTATTTACAGATATTTACTTGCAATTGCATTTTTCTTTTTAACTGTAGTCTTCCCTTTTAGTAACCATTTTAACATCAAATTCCATTTGCAATGGATTTGATTCTTGTAACCTAAACCAACAAAATAATCGTTCAAACCATTTATCGATCGGATGTCTAATTGATTCATATCTTTGAATGCTTTAGACTTAACCTTTGAATCTCTTAATTTCATCATTATTAACTGAAAGATTCTATCATCATTCAATATAATATTACAATTCGGACTTTCACTTAAATAAGGATATGATTTACGGACAACATATATTTGTTCCTTAATTAATTGTTTCATCAAATAATCCACATCATCAATCAGTAATAATTCGTGAATATACTTACAATCGTATAATGCAGATAATGATTCAACACAGCTTTCAATTATTGTTCTTTCCACCCTTAAGAAGTGGAAATCAGTAAATTGAACCAACGAAGTATCAAATTTATTTAATTTATCCATAACCCCTATTAAATTGTTATTATTAGATGATTCACTTAATATAGGATCAGTAGCTGAAACAGTGGATAGATCAAATCCATTTGGAATTGAAGTAACCAAAAGTCGTATTTTATTGTTCCAATATTTAGGGTTTAAATTAACAGAAAATTCTTTATTCTTCTTCTCCAGATCTGTCTGAGTGTTCAGTATCAAATTTTGGTCATTTGCAGCTGTATTTAATGTCACAATAAATTCATCTTTGTCTGTTAACCCAACAAAAATCTTAGGCATGGTATCTCTTTCAGCCTCTTGCCAAACATTATCTCGAAGCATTTCTAATATATTCATAGGTGGGTTAAGTAAAAGCAAACTTGATTTTTCATTCAATGATCCTTTATATTGATTCAAATCAGCTAGAAGTTTTTGCTTGTTTTTCTCAATGACTACTAAATTATCAATCACAACTTTATCCTCTGTTACTAAAGTTGGTGGTGTACACGCTGCCATATACTGGAATGTTGGCTCATTATTCCCAATAATTGAAATACGTGAATCATTGGTTAGGAATCGTTTTAGCTTCAAAGGGTCACTGAGTAAAAGGATTAGATTTGGGATGCTTTTTGGATGTTCCGAAAGTTTAGCTATCTCATGAGACATCAGTAAAAATAATGGCGATGTTCCCAATGTATACATTCGTGGTAATGACATCCTTCCATATATGACTCTTTGATGATCTCGTCCTTGTGTCTATGTCCTTACTTTCTGGATGCTCTTTAGAAATTTTAGTAGAGTTCATTAAATTTGTTAAATTATTTAAGAACCTTAAACAGTATCAATTTTGAATTAATGATCAATGGGAAAGCTGTTCCACTAACAATTCAATTAAGAACAAGACATTATAACCAAATAAGTATGTTAATCGTTGGTCTTACAGGTGGTATTGCATGTGGGAAGAGTACTGTTTCCCGTCGTTTTGGAGAGAGACACAATCTTCCAATTGTAGACGCTGATAAAATAGCTAAGGACATTGTGGAACCAGGCCAATCTGCATACAATAAAATTGTATGTTACTTCAAAGAAAAAATTCCTGATTTATTATTAGATGATGGTCACTTAAATAGGCCTGCATTAGGGAAATGGGTCTTTTCTCATTCTGATGATTTAAAAGTGCTTAATGGTATTACACATCCGACCATCAGATATGCTATGTGCCAACAAGTTCTAGGATATTATTTGAAGGGGTACAGTATATGCGTCATGGATGTACCATTATTGTTTGAAAGTAAGTTGGATCAATTCTGTGGTGTGACGATAAGTGTCGTTTGTGATGAGGAATTGCAATTAGAAAGATTACAAATTAGAAACCCAGAGTTAACCATTGAAGATGCACGTAATAGAATCAAATCACAAATGCCAATGAAACTAAGGAAATTGAAATCTGATTATGTAATTAATAATGATGGAAGTCTAGAAAAGCTATATGAACAAGTAGATCAATTAGTAAAAAATATCAAGCCTGGTGTCGTGAGAACACTTTTGGAATATTTCCCACCATTCGGTTGTTTAAGTGCAGGTACAATATATATGTCAAGACAAGTAGCTGCCAAATGGAAACAAACCAAACAAGAATAAATAACTTAAAATAGAAATATAATATTGTTTATTGCTATATAATTACAAAGAAAAAATAGGCTTTATCAACGGGTTTATCAATTACTATATATATATATATATATGAAATATGTGTATGTGAATGTTAATATATACGAGAGAATACAACCAGTTATGCTTTTAAAAATAACTATTCAGATGTGTATCGTATTGGATAATAGTTCCTTGTCACTTCAGGGACAGGTTTATAAGACATCCCACCTCTATCACTTCTTAACAATAATTTATTCTTCCCAAATGCCTTGGCAATGATAGGTTTCTTGTTTTCTGGATTGTTTAAAGTTTCAATATCATCATTTGTTATTATTGGTTCTCTTGGTAACTTCTTTTTTAATTCTTTGTTGAAATTATTAAATTCTGTTTTATATAATAATGGGACAGCAGTCATACATTTTATTGGACCACCTCTAGTTTCAACAATATCGTTATCTTTGATATCATTCTTAATATTGTCTAAATTTAAAGGCGTAACATAACCTGAGCGACCTGACAATGAAGTGTTAACAGTCTCAAGATATAATTTTTCATTTGGCTCTCCTTCAACAAATGGTCTTAATACTCTCTTTAAATCTGTTGGAGTAACCTTTAGCCCATCTGTAGGTAAATCGTCACCATATACTCTTACAAGATCGTTATCTTCTACGAACTTAATCTTAACAGATTTCTTCTTCTTGTTTGTATTTGTGGCCGATTTCAAGATAGAAGTTAGACCAGGTGTTGTTAATGTTGTATCATCAGTTGCAGAAGTTAATTCAGTAGAATCAAATGTTTCTGGCGATTCTGATGAAATTTTCTGTTTCTTGGTGTTATCATTTCCAGTTCCATCTTTTTCAACCTCTTCATTCGATCTTTTGTTGGAAGGTTCCTCCTCCGTCCCAACTTCACTATCTTCTTTCTTTAAGTACTTTGAGAAGGATATTTTCTTCTTGTTAGCTCCTTCATTAGAATCATCAGTATTTTCATTGCCTTTGGTGCTTGTAGATAAACCTGAAGAAATAATTGAGGATGAAGAAGATTCTGGTATTTCTGAAATGCTTTCTGCTTTAGTTGTGGCCTTTTTGCTATTTGGATCAGCAATGTAAACATCCGGTTTGATAACTTTTTTCTTAGACTGTTTTGGTTTGACAGCCACTGGCGTACTTGAAGAAGAAGAACTATTGGATGAAGAGGATGATAAATCTTTGATTGATTTTGATACACTAACAGATGTGGATGAAGGTTTTGGCTTTGGTTTGGCCTTAGGTTTGGTTAAAGAGGACGGTAACTTTTCCTTCAATAAATCTTTTGGATATCCTAACAATTTTAGTAACTTCAAATAAGATATGATATTTTCTCTGTTATTTACATCCAAAGTACATAGTCTTACAATACCATTCAATAGTTTATCGTCATCTGGTTTTAGGCCTTGTTCAGGTTTTAAAGACTTACGTAGTTCACCATCTTTAACCAACTTATCGATAAATTCTTTTCTGACTTTTGCTAGTTCAGTTGGTAAATTTTTGACAATATGATTTACAATTCTTTCATTTGGTTCAGATTTAGAAACCTTAGGAACAACTGGTTGTGGTTGTTCTTGTTGAACATTAGCTACTGCAGTTGGTGCAATAGAGGCAAAATTTTGCTGTTGTTGTTGCAATGAAATTGAGGGATTTGAAATAGTAGTATCCTGAGGTAATTGAACTTGTAAATTTTGTTGAGTAGCCTGCTGTTGATAATTGAATGCAATTCTTAATTGTTCCAGTTGAATAATATAATCTTTGTACATGCTCAAAAGACCATTATAAAGATTTCTATCTGATTCAGTTACCATGGTATTGTTAGGGTCGCTTATTGCTGCATTATCAGATACAAATTGTTGTTGAGTATTAGTTAAAGCGCCTAAATATTGTGATATCTTTTGAAAATCACCAACTGATAGAAGTTGGCCATTAGTATTAATGTTGTTTTGCCAATTTAATATATCAGATCTAATCTGCTGAATAGCATTCGCAGGTAAAGTATTGCTTATATTAATCATTTGTGGTATTGGATGTGACATTGTAATATGTGTATGAATGTGGAAATATGCAATTGATTATATTGTTAATGATTATGATACAGAATTGATCGAATAAAAATTAACTACGAAAATGAAGCTATGTCAATACAATTACAGTTGTAACAGTATTAATGATAAGATAATGTATACTAATAAAAAGAGATAATTAAAACGACGTCGAAAAGATGGATTAAAACGCAGCTATGGTGATAATAATACAATTAGTTTACCTCTATGAAATAACTAACTAATAGTTAATGGAGAGATAAGGAGGATGTAAACAAATATAATTTATATATAAAAAAAAAATTCTCTAGACAACTCAAATTTTAAAACGAGTTGTTCACGGTAGTTCTTCTTGATTTAACTTTTGTAGGGTTAATAATCTATGTTTTCAATAAATCAATGGATCACTTATACGATGTGATCTCTGTGTAATGTTTCTAAACACCTGTTATTATCTGAAGAATAACTTACAACAATTTGTATAAGTTGGGTACTGAATGATTTCAATCTTTTGATTTTTTTCTTTCAGTAAAAAATATAAAGAGAAATTCTCAAACAAGGAGGGTAAAAAGAGAATTAAGATCAAACTTGTGTTAGAACTTATTTGTAAGAGAAACTTCTCAGAAGAGGAAGAAACCAAGCAAAAATAACATTTCAAGAAGTGAATTTGTATTAATATCAATAACTTATTTGAATCACATTTTCTAACTCAAAATCAAAGCCCAAGAATCATCTGATATTATGTTGAGATTAGGAGTTTTAAAATGTACTCCCATAATGTTTGGTGCTGTTTCAGCGGTTAAGCCGTTGTCAACAGTTCTATCGACAGTAGGAAGTCCATCTTTATTTGGCAGACCATACTATAATGAAGAGAACGGTAGAGACCATCGAAAATCTGGGTTTAAACCAAGATTCAACAATTCAAGGGGAGGAGCTGGACGCCAAGACGGTGGCCAGTTCAGAAGAAGAAATGATAGATTATCATCAAACAAAAATAGATATTTTGAGTCTCGCCAACGTCATCAGATGTCTGAAGAGTCTGATCCTTATGCTATTGAATTTCAAAAGGAAACTTTAGCTAAGCTGGTTTATGTTCCTAAACAAGAGTCTGATGAAACGGACGCTGAGGGGAATCCAACTGAAGTCACTTTGAAAACTCTATTAGACGAAAAGATTATTGACCGATCTTTATTCAAGTCTATTGACAGAATGGGATTTCCAGGTTTAACTCCAGTACAACAAAAAACTATTAAACCGATTTTATCTAATGAAGAGGATGATATTATTACTAGAGCCAAAACAGGTACTGGTAAAACATTTGCATTCTTAATTCCAATTTTCCAACATTTGATTAACTCATGCAAAAATTCTCAATACATGGTTAGAAGCGTTATTATTGCACCAACAAGAGATTTAGCTTTACAAATTGAGGCAGAAGTAAGAAAGATTCACAAAAACAATTACGCTTTAGAAAAATTTAGTTGTGTTTCTTTGGTTGGTGGTACTAATATTCAAAAATCTTTAGATTTCATGCATAGAAGAAGGCCAAGCATCGTTATTGCTACTCCAGGTAGATTTATTGATATCATGGATAGAGTCGGTCCAAAATTCTTTAAATTTGTTGATTTTAAAGTGCTAGATGAAGCTGATAGATTATTAGAAATTGGTTTCAAACAAGATTTAGAATTTATCTCTAATAATTTAAACCAAATAAATGAAGCAGGTCCAAAACATGTTAGAACGTTATTATTCTCTGCTACTTTAGATGAAAGGGTTCAAAATTTAGCCAACAGTATCATGAACAAAGAAAAATGTTTATTTATTGACACTATTGATAAGAATGAACCTGAAGCTCATGAAAGAATTGCTCAATCTTTAGTAATTTCTCCAAATTATGCTGACAATGTCCATGCCTCGATTAGACATATTAGAGCCCAATTGTTAGAATCTTCTCGTGATTACAAGGGTATTCTTTTCACTCCAACTGTTAAATTTACTAAGTTAATTTCTAGAATCTTATATAGAGAATTTGGCGATCAAATTCCAATCCACGAATTTCATGGTCAAGTCTCACAGTCAAGAAGAACTAATTTAGTCAATACTTTTAAACGTGACAAATCAGGTTTATTAATCTGTACCGATGTTGCTGCTCGTGGTATGGATTTCCCAAATGTGAAGGAAGTTTTACAAATCGGTGTTCCGACTGAATTGGCTAATTACATTCATAGAATTGGTAGAACTGCTAGAAGTGGTAAAGATGGTAGATCCACGATTTTCTTATGTGAAGATGAATTACCTTTTATTCACGAATTAAAATCCAAGAAGAACATTGAAATTGTGGACAAAACTGAATTTGAATCTACTACTGAAGAAAGAGAACAATTAGCTTCTAAATTTAAGTTCCCTGAAGATCTTGCTGATTCTATTGTATCATTGATTTCCTACTATAGAGCTTGTATTAAAGAATATAGACTTCGTGAAAGAGATATGTTACCTCAAGTAGCTATAGCTTATGGTTTATTATTAAATGAACCAGATAGAAAATTGCCAGTTTCAAGAAATATGATCGAAAGATTAGGGTTTAACCGTAATCCGATTGCCAAAAAAATGTTTGAAGTAAGAAGATATGAGCATAACGACGACGATGCTGAATTCGATCCCGAGCCACGTGAAAGTAACTACGAAAGAAGATCTAATTATAATAGAAGAGATGATAACAGAAGAAATGATAATTATTCCCGTAGAAACAATAATAATCGTCCAAGAAGAAATTATAATTCTGATAATTTCGAATCCAATGATTCATATTCCACAAGAAATAATATGAAGAATAAGTTTAACAGAAATACAAGATTCGATGCTGAAGCCAGTGATTAAGAATAATCTCCCAACCGTTTTTTTCTCCAAAATTATTATTTCTCTTTTTCTCCCCTGCATTTTTATAGAGAATGAATTAATGTGAATCTTGTAAATAAAGAAACAATTCCATTATCCATTATTCTTTCCATATCTGTATATATTATATAACTATCGTATAAATAAAAAGACGTTTTG
The DNA here is from genome assembly GCA_030558655.1 of Monosporozyma yasuniensis. Classification (NCBI taxonomy): domain Eukaryota; kingdom Fungi; phylum Ascomycota; class Saccharomycetes; order Saccharomycetales; family Saccharomycetaceae; genus Monosporozyma; species Monosporozyma yasuniensis. The sequence continues at coordinate 17,048 of JAKTQC010000036.1, read as the reverse complement.
TATACTAATATGTCTTGTTTAAGTGAATTGTCTGAAAATCCATACACGTAAAAATGAAAATAAAAATGAAGATATAAAGTTCAAATTAACGTGTTACTGTAAATACTCAGTCCATTTAAAGATGATTAAAAGAATATAGATCATTGACAAAATGGCAAGAGGACAATTGATTTTAATAGAAGGACTTGATAGAACTGGTAAGACTACCCAAACTGAACTTTTAGTGAAACGGTTACAACCTAATGTGGAATTGATCAAATTTCCAAAAAGAGATACACCAATTGGGAGAATTATTAATGAATATCTAACTAATGCAAATTATATCCTACCGGACCAATCTGTTCATTTATTATTTTCAGCAAATAGATGGGAAGTTAAGGATCAAATTATCAAACTATTAAATGAAGGAAAGAATGTGATTCTTGACAGATATGTTTATTCTGGTGTTGCATACTCTGCTGCTAAAGAAACCCCCAGTATGGATTGGCAATGGTGTTTTGCTCCAGATAAATGTTTATTAAGGCCAGATCTAACGTTATTTTTAACTCACAATGACTCGTTGGGACAAGCTCAAAGAGATGGATTTGGTGAAGAAAGATATGAAGTTGGAAGTTTCCAAGATAAAGTTAAAAGTCAATTTGAATCATTACTTAATAAAATTGGTACTCCTGAAGAAGTTAAACAACTTGAGGTTACTGGGAAGTCTATCGAAGAAGTGGAAGCTATGGTCTGGAATCAAGTTAAAGCTATCTTAGACAACCCTAATGATGAATTTAAATATTTTTAAATAATTGCATATAGAATCCAACCATAAAAAATAAATTGTTCTTTACATTATTATATTTAAGCTATCTCATAAGAGTAATCACATGGCTAGTTTTACTATTTCACCATCACAGGTTCATCCACATTGTTTTATAGTCTCATCTTCTAAGTAAATTTCTAAACAAAATTAAATATTGAAAAATTATCAATATTGAAAAGATAGATGTTTTACAGATGATTTCACAAAGACTTGATTAAATGAAGTGTATATAAAGAACATTGAAACCTTTCGACAATTAAAATATATTAACATTAACATAACCACATTAACATATGGCTTACGGTGATAAGAATATACCTTGTAAGTTTTTTCAACAAGGTAATTGTAAATTTGGTAATTCATGTAAATTTGCCCATGTACTAACCAATGGTGGGCAAAACAACAACAACAATAATAATAGTAATAATAACGCCTTTAGTATGAATAATAATAACAACAACAACATTTCAAGCTTTGGTTCAACTGGGTTTGGTAATAACAATGCAACTTCAGGTGCTTTTGGATCTGCTGGATTTGGTAATAATAATAATAGCAGTAGTGGTGGTGCATTTGGTCAAAATCCATTCACTTCAAACAATAATAACAACTTAAATAACGCCTTTGGAAGCGCTAACAATGCTACTTCGGGAACCTTTGGTTCAGCAGCTTTTGGTAGTTCAAATACAACTGGACAAATGGGTGGTAGTGCATTTGGCGCTCCAGCCTTTGGATCAGGTGGATTTGGTAATACCAATAATAATAATAATACCAATAATGCTACAGGGAGTGCATTTGGTGCACCAACATTTGGATCAACTACTTTTGGTGGTGCTAATACAACTGCTGGTAATAACAGTAGTCCCTTTGGATCGGCTGCTGCTGGAGCAACTGGTGGTTCCTCTGCCTTTGGTAAACCAGCTTTTGGTGCTACTCCATTTGGGTCTTCACAATTTGGGGCAGCTGGGAATGGTCAGACTACATCACCATTTGGTAATATCCAAAATAATACTACTTCTAATGCGTCACCATTTGGGGCCATGAATAATAATAATAATAATAACACTGCATCTCCATTTGGAACCAACACAAATAATAATAATAATAATAATACAAGCACAAACTCTCCATTTGGACAAGCTCAAAATCCTGTATCTGCATTTGGTTCTACTGGGTTTGGTTCCACTACTAGCGGTACTGTCAACCCATTCACTGGTAATGCATCTACTACTACTGCAAAGGGTACGACAGGAAATTCATTATTTGGTGGTGCGTCAAATACAACTACACAAGCTACATCTCCATTTGGTAGCATACAGAATAATGGTGCTGCAAGTACAAACAAATCACCATTTGGTAATATGGGTGGGAATACTGCCAATCCATTCGGTACTATACAGAATAATGGTACTGTTGCTGCTACAACAACAACAACTCAAGCAAACCCACAGCAACAGACTAATTCTCCATTTGGTGCTTCTACTTTTGGTAAGCCTGCCGCTAGTGCTTCACCATTTGGTCAAACTGTGGCGAGTACTACAGGAAGTAGTGTCCCTGCTACTGGTACTTCTCCATTTGGTAATTTACAAAATAATACGACTAAACCTGCCACACTACCGACGGGTCCTACTGGAGCTACTATAACTGCAAACACATCTGTATTATTTGGTCAAACCGCGAAACCAACTTCAACATCAACATTATTTGGTGGAAAATCAAATTCCAATACAACTGGCTCGACTAATAGTATGTTTGGTCAAACAGTACCCAAAGGCATTGCTACAACAAATAAACCAGTTTCAACCGATGATAAGAAAATTCCAAATGTAAGTGATTTAGATGAATCTATTGTGAAAGCATTCCAAAGTCCAAATTTTACATTAGGTACTGTACCAGATTGTCCACCACCAAGAGAATTAATTCAAGCATTATAAACTTGTTTACTTACTATATAAAAAGATATATATGATTAATTATTTATTTAACTAAATTAGCTAAATTTTGACAATCACCATGAACAATTAAATCAATACCTGAATCATTAAATAATTTCATGATTTTATTATTTGGCATTTCATTACTCACGAATATGACTACAAATTTACCCATATCTCTTTGTCTTTGTAAATTTTTAGTTAAATTTGTAACTAATTGTTTAACACCAGGGATTTCTAAAGTTGTCCCCACGATTAATAAACAATCAGTTTTTTTAGATTTTGTATCAAGATTAATAATCTTAGCAATTTCTTCTCCCTCTGGATGTAATTCATTATATAAGACAATTTTGGGACGTAATTTACCTATCCCCTTTGATCTTAATCCGGCAACTTGTCTAACTTCTTCAAATTCTTGGCATTGATTACAATTTGGTACTAACTCATTTAAAGAATTAAATTCTTTGGGGTTTAATTGTTTTATTATATGACATTTATTACATTGTGTATAATTGATTGTACCATGTAATTGAATTAATTGTGGATAAGGCGGTTTTGATGGTAAATGAGGATATATGGTTGGATCTTCCAATTTAAATGATGATAGTTTTGTTTCTAAAGAATCAATATTTTGTGTATAAACTCTTCTTAATCTACCTTGTGAAGATAATTTATCGATTAGAAGATGGAATGGAGTTGGTTTAGCGTCTTGTGATAAATTGTGTAGCGTGGTAATTAATTTATTAAACTTCTTAGTTTGTTCATTATTTGAATAAATTGAATTTAAATCAAATAATGATTTATTATCATTTTTCATATTGAAAAGACCATTATTATTTGATCTGAAATCTGGTATACCCGAATGTGTTGATATACCAGCACCAGTAATAATTATAATATTTGAACAATCATTAAGAACACTTTTCAAAAATTTCAAATTATGATTAGTACTAGGATTAATGTTATCAATATCTAATACAGAATTTTTAATTGGTTTATTTTTTTTCAAAGAATAATATGGTCTGGTTCGTTTCTGTTTTTCTACTTTAATTAAATCTGGTAATAAAGATTTTGGAACTAATCTATTTGGATTTGAATTTAATTTACTAATAATATTATCGTTTGTTAATAATTGTGAACTTGCATTTCTATCCACTTTTTCTAAAGTTGGCGGTGGTGTTAACATATAAGAATTGTGGATCATTGTCATGTTAATATTCTATATATCTGTAGTCCCTTTTAGTCTTGCAATATATGTCTTATTTAATATTTCAATGAAAAATTTATTTGCATTGAAATCAAATTTTGACATCACAAATTCAATTACATTTCCTAAACGGGAAATAGCAACCACAAGTTGATGAAATATTGAGATAAATATATTATATTATATTATAATGTAGTGTTACAAGATTGTGATGTTACAATATTTCAATGGTTAAATAATGGGTAAGAGATTGTTGTAATTTATGTTAACAAAATGAAATAAAATAAAATATCTCAGTAGTATAAGCCTAAATTATTAACCGGGGGAGTAAGACATCCACCAAACTTATTACACATTTACAATAGTTCTTCGTCTCTTGTTAAGTGTCTGTGTTTATATCTTTACTCTTATTACACTATCAATAGCAACATCAATAATATCAATAATATTAATATCAATATCTTATATACACATGGTTGCCATGACAACAACTCGTACAAAAAATGAAACCCAAATTTTGAAATTTCAAAATTTAGGAAAAAACCCATTTTTTACTCATCGAATTTTTATTGTAAACGTAACAAATCAATATATTAATACACAATTATATATATTAACAACTACAATATCGAATAACAAAATATAATCAATCAAATATACTATATAATAGAAACTACTACCATTACTTACTTTTTTGTTTCCCTTTTGCTCTTTTAATATATTTAACCCAGAACAATACACAACAACAATATTATCAGAGTCAATTTTTTTGAATGGGGTTACCAATACCAAAGATTACAATTTGTCAATCAAATATGAATAAAGATATTAAAGTTACAGAATATTTATGGAAACCAAAGATTACTGTTAAATGTAAACATTCTTTATATCATTTAACTTATTCTGAAATTTATAATAATAATAATAATAATAATAATAATAAGAATAATAACTCAAACTTAAACGAGGAATACAGTAATATTCTAAAACATGATCTTCATAATTCTGGTCTTTCACAAATTAAAGATTTTAATATAATGTTATTTATTGATATTCCTACAATAGATTATTATAATGATGAATTACATGATATTAAATTATCAAAATTTAATAAAAGATTCAAATTAAATAAATTAAAATATTCAATTTGGAAATCTTTTACAAATAATGATATTGAATTTTGGGATAAATTAATTCAATCACATTATTTAAATAATCAATCTTTTAATTGCAAATTATCAATACATTCCTCAGGTTCACTTAGATATGTTGAAACAATAAAATTTTTAATTGAATCAATTTATGAAACTTTAAAATCATATCTCAACGATTTAATTAATTTAACAATACAATTAAATGTATCGACAATTTCATTAAAATGGTTTAATAATTTTTTACCTAAATCATTACTATCAATAATTAAATTTAATGAAATTTCAACAACAACTGTCAAGATACATACAACAAATATTGATTCACCATTTAAAGAATATTTTAACAAATTAAATGAAAAATTCTCTTATCATAAATCTAAATGTCTTTCTGATAAGATGGAAACTATAATTATTATCACAAATTCAACAGGAATTAAAGCTTTATTAACTATCCTTGCTGATAAACCTTTAACTAATTTTATTGATCAGAGTTCAATAGATGAATTATATAATAATTCATTAACAAAATCAAATATGAATCCATTATCAAGACAAATTAGTAGTAATAGTACAACAAGTAGTATTGGAAGTAATAGTAACGCAGAATTTTTAAATAGTGGTGGAACATTAAGAAGAGAATCTTCATCACTTTTAAATTTTCAAAATTCTTTACTTACATCAAATAAAGATAAAGCTGTTAGAATACGTTCGTTATCAATTAATAGAAGAACAAATAAATTTATTGATACACCAACAACAACACAAAATAAAATACCTTTTAAGACACAAATTATTAGTACACATAAAGAACCATTTAGTGTTATTAGTAGAACTAAAGATATTCTACAATTAATTGATTTAGAAGATAAGCAACAACAAGAACAAGAACAAGATGAAAATTCTGAGGATGAGGATGATACTTCATCAATACTTAATGAACAATTATTATCACATTTTCAAAAGACTTCAAATGATCATGCTGTAACATTCGCCGATACTACAACAGATGATGATGATATCTTATTATCTGGAGATGATGAGTTTTTAGATTCTGATATTGACGATAGTGAAAGTGGTGAAGAAGAAGATGATGATGAAGAGGAAGAAGAAGATAATGATGAAGGTATAAGTTTTTACGTTCCAAGTTTACTTTCCAGATCAGGTTCTTCTTCAGATTTTAATTCAATGAGTCCAGCTCCAGTACCTAAAAGAGGTAGATTTAGATCTCTAAGTTTAATGGATCCAGCACAAAGACAACCATTTAATCTTGATAAAAGAATAACAACAACTAATGAAACAAATTTATACATTACAAAAAGTAATAATGAAACTAATGATTTAACACAACAACACAAACCAAAAACTAAAAGTTTTACTAATATTTATATTCACGATGGTAATTTTAATGATAATAAAAATTTTAAACGTAAAATTACTCCAAATTTTGTAAACATTCATTCCAATAATAATAATACCCCTTTTAGTAATAATAATAATAATAATAATAATAATAATAATAATAGCAATGGTTTAATTCCACCAGAATTTTATTCAAGAATATCAACTCCATCACCAAGTAATAATAATTCAGGTACTTCTTTAAACAGTAATTATTTATCACCATATGATAGTATTAACAATGATGATACTTTAAGTCCACCATATAATAATAATAATAGATCGTCATCACAATTAAATTTATTTGAAAAGAATTTAGTTAATAAATCATTTGAATTAAATAGAAATAGTAATAAATCTGTTGAAAATATTTTTAACAGATTGATTAACAAAAGAAATGAGGAAAGAAATAAACATTATACTTTAATGAATTTTAATGATCATGGTAATGCAAATAATAGTTCACCACATCATAATATTTTAAGAGCGTTAGATGAAGAAGATCAAATGTTAGGTGCTGTGACACAGGATACTCACATAGATAGTAATAATACATCACAACAGCCGCCAAGTGGGATACCTTATAAAATTCATAATAATAATGCAACTGACACTTCAACAACTAATTTATCCTTTTATAATGATGATACTGATATTGATGGTAATAATAGTAACAATTACTATAATAATAATAATGATATGACAAGTAAAGAATCAACTTTAACACATTTGAATTTAAACTTGTATCGACATGATGAAACACAAAAGGAGGAGGAAAACAAACCTAAACAAGAATTACAAATACCAAAGCCAACTACTTTCAAAAGAATTGCTTCATTAGATTTATATGGTTCTAATGATGATCAATCTGATGACAATTCAACAAATATGTGGGTTCTTGGTGGCAATAGATGATAAAGACTGCTATTTGTATATTTATTTATATAATTTTTTTTAATCTTTTTTTTTAACTATGGCATATTTAACATTCATATAATTAAACACATACTTCTAATAATTATTCAAATTAATCAAACTTTTTGTTTTTACTGTCGCATGTCAGTTCAATTATCATTATAATATTATATATATCTCGTTGCTAATGATTCAAACAAACCGAGCTTTCTCAAATTTTGAATTTAACTTTTTTTTTTCCGCGATGAGCATCGAATTTTTTTTTTTTCATCATCTGAAATTTTTCAAGAACAAAGTATTATTATTATTATTATTAAGAGTAGTAGTGGTGGATTATTCAAGGTAGATATAACCCTGTAACAATCCAGTCCTACGGCAATTCAATCATTATTAAATAGATTATACATTGGTTAACAGATCAATTGAGTAATCTCTGAAGAAAAAAAAAACAGGAAAGTGAAAAATAAATAGAAGAATATAGAATGCCTGGTGATTCCTTTGGGCCAATCCTCCAGGAAATTAATAATACTGATCACAAATTCAATAATAATGAAAATATGAATGGAGGTGGTATTGAAAAGACTTTACATCAATTATTGACCCAAGCTAATGATCATTTTGGTCATTCTGAAGATACACAACAAAATCATAATCAAACAAGTGGCAATAATAATAATACTCAAAATAAAGAAATTTCTGTTGATTTTGAATATGCTATTGAACATGCTATTAGTACCATGCGTTCAAATTCGATTTTGGATACAGATATGAAAAAATTAGAAGATATTAACAATAATAATAATAATAATAATAATAATAATAATAATAATAATAATAATAATAATAATAATAATAATAATAATAATAACCAAGGTGATAATGATAAACCATTCACTTTAGATAATATCTTAGGTGAAGATCAAACTTCTAATATGGGGTTTGAATTAGATGAATTGGATTTCTCAGAACCAAATAACACAACAAATCAACACATTAATAATAAAAATAATAATAATAACTCTAATGACAATGTCGTTGAACTTAAAAGAAAATTTGATGAAATTGATGTTCATTTCCAAGAATTTGAAAAACTTACAAAATCTGCTAAGATCTCAACTATAAAGGAAACTGATGAACCATTTTTATCTCCTGCATCTTTATCCCCAATGTCTGCTCTTTCTTCTGATAACATTGAAGCAAAGAATCATGATGTTGATTTATCTTCTCCAAAACCAGACAATTCAAACAATAATAATAATAATACTGCATTCACACATAAAATACAAAAACAATCGCTCACTAATAATCAAAAAGCTAATACTACCTCTATTACAACTTCTGCTATTACTACTCCAGTTCAAACTTCTATCACCACCACCACCACATTCGTTAAACCAAATGAAAATAACAATACTTTCACTTCTACATCAAAGCCAACATACTATCAACAACCAATGATACCAGAAAAATTAACAAATCAATATACAATGCATCAAGTTTCAGAAATGAAGAAAAGAATAATTAATACCCATAAATTGATGTTAAATTTTAATTTTTTAAAAGATAGTTATGCAAAGACTTGTGTTGAATTGAAAAAGTCTTTAAATTCATTAAAAGATAGTGAAATTCATAGAGCTCACTTATTATTAGAAAATGAACAATTGAAAGCAAAACTACTCGAATTAGAATCAAATAAGAATCAAGAAAGTTAATATATCTAATTCAATAGTAGAAAAAAATAGTTCTTCCAAAAAGTAACATACCATTACCCAATAAAAATAAAAAAAGCACAATTAATCAAACATTTCTAATTCCTCCTCCTTCTCCACATAAGCATTTATTCATCCTTGCTACCAATTTCAAATATGGCAAGGATAAATATTCCTTCAATAAACTAATATTGCTATCTTTTTGAGACTCCTTTCAATTACCAAAAATAAATTAAAAAACAACAACTGTTATTACAGATCTCATCTCGAATATGTAATATTTTGCATTAAAGATTTTTAATCTTTCTTTTATATATATATATTTATAATATTATACAACAATCCACTATTAATAAATATTTATTCAATAAGATTTCTTTTATACTTCTATAAGTGTTCTATGTTATTATCTATATATCCAACCCACTGTCGCTATCATCGTCATTTTTGCTACTGGAGTTTCCAATGGAGAACGAACTATCTAATAGACCAGCTACTCTTAATTGAGTTTCTAAATTTTCAATGGGGAATCCATTTGGATCATTGCCTAATTTACTAAAACCAACTAACTTCATTACTTCTTTGCCCTTTCTATAACCGATAACAAACGGAAGCACTTTAATATTTAATTTCTTAACTAAGAATGGACAATCTTCGACATGAACTTTAACAAATTTTGTAGTTAAATGTTTTTGTGCTAAGGTCTTCAATCTATTGTTCATGAACCTACATTTTGCAAAAGTTTCCATTTGGAAATGAATAACAATTTTGTCAATTTCACTACTCATTTTAATCAATTTTGATTCTTCATTGACCGAGTCTAATATACCATAACTACCAAATTTAACACTATCTTCCACTTTCTTAATATGTTGAGATATTTCTTGTAATCTTTGTTCTCTATATTTCACAAAGACATCATTATCTTCAGCTTCTTCTTCTAATTCATTTAGTAATTCATCGATATTCACATCATCTGAATCACTGTCTCGAATATTTCCTTCTTGAGATTCCTTAGATTGCTTACTCAGAATGTTTTGTTCATATTGGTTAACTTTGTTATAATCCATGATAGTTTGAATATGGTGGTTGTGCTTCTTATTCACTTTCAACTTCTATATGTAGTTCGTAGACATCAAATCTTTTCTATTATGTGAAAAGTTGTTCTTAAACTAAAAATTCAAATAGTAAACAATATTATGATAATGCCAAAATAAAATTAAGAAAATGTCTTCAAATAAATAAAATTAATAATTTAAATTTAACATAATTGATTGGTATCTTGTCTTAACTTGTATATAAATATATTATATAGTCGTAATCATAATTGGATTAACGTGTATATAAAAAATAGTCCTCATTTTTTAGATAACATTATAATAATAATAAAAGATGAAAAATATTATAAATAATATGGTACAACTGTAACTTGCTATACGTTTAACATCATCTAGTAAGGTATGTCTGTTCTTGGCAAATGAAGGATGACCCTTTTCATTGTCATAATCTGTCCCAACGGGCATTGGTAAGAAATTAGAATGTCTTGGTCTAGTCTTAATAACCATATAGATAACCACAAATAAATTGATAACTGCAGCTACTACATAAACCAGTAATGGAATAAAAGCATTTGGCATGTAACATATTTCTGTTTGGATTGTATCAGTGGAAGATCCATCGTTTAACAAGGAAAGCAATTGGATAGCAGGTTTATTAATACCCATATTCATTGCATTAGATTTAACTGTAATTTCGTCTGCAATATAACCGGTCCCACCATTCAAATAACTATGTTTGATATGACAATAATCATGATCATCACCAGAGAAAATATATTTTGGAGCTATGGTGGACAAAACATCTTGACTTATTGATTGATCAATAACAGTTTGATATTGAACACCACGCATAATGGGAAATAAATTAGATGATTCACGCTCAGGTCCACATTGTTGTTCTTTAGGATCACGCCAAAGTGGAACATGGGTTAATAAAATTCTTGGATATGGATGTTCTTCTTTTGCGTATTGGGCAAGGAATTGTTTTGGAACAGTGGAAATATTTTCATTAGTAGTATCAGATAATGAAATTGTATCTAAAAGAACAAACGTGTGATTCCCTATATCATGACGACTGGATGTTTCACCAAAAAAGGTAGAGAATCTTTTAAAACTTGATTCCACAACAGTATCACCAAAACCGATATCATGGTTACCTGGTAAAGAAAAAACAGTCTTTCTATTTGGTTTCTTTGGAAATATCGAATGAAATCTATTATATTCTCTTATCCAATATTCATCATCCCATCTTCTACCACCATCGAATAAATCACCTAAGAAGAAATTGGTGTCAGGATCTAAATAATATTGAACATACTTCCAATTTCTAATGTGATAATGGTCAACGATTGCTCTTGTTAAATAATTTATTGGTCTTGGTCTTCCCGGGTAGGAATGGGCATCCATAATTTGTGGGTCTGCAAATAATGCGACTTTATGACTTTGAGAATCAGTATCCCATTTCTCCCATTTATTCCATTTACATTTATTTATAGCTCTTTTCACGTATGTGGTTTCATAATAATTAATTGTGATAAGCCAAAATAAAAAGGAATATAGAATGACTTGCCAATGAAACTTCTTTAATTGTTTATCCAAAAATGCTAATACTTTATTTTGATTAATATTTTTGGAAATAGTGTTTCTTGAATAGTAGTCATCGTCCTTCTTAGTATTATAACTAGTTTTAGGAAGTAAAGGTTTCCTGTTACCTCTATTTAACATAATTGTATACTTATCCAAAACAGATAATGGCTGTAATCAGAATAAATGAATCAATTGTTTTATAAAACACTCACTCACTTGTTCGTATAATACTAATAATAATTGTATATTCCAGTATTCAATATGTCAATAATTGAAAGTATTCTGGTTGAATTAGTCCAATTGGTTTTAATTATTCCGTTATTACTTTTGTTGTGCTTGTTTTGTTAGAGTTTAGAAATAAATCAAAACCAATTCAATATTAAATTTAAAAAAACTAAATTGCAGTTAATGGAATGAAAACTGATCCAAAAGATCATCGAGTTATTTAATAGAGGTGGATCTGAAAGTGTTATCAAGACATTGGATTTCACTTGAAAGGTGTACCAGATAAAAGATTAGAATAATTACCAATATTGTAACTTGACATAGAAATTTGAGTGGTCAACGGCGGTAGAAATACACTAAAATGAATAATCCACCAGATTTGAGGTCTTTAAGATCGAAAGGTAACAATGATGAAGAGGAAGATGATAGATTTGACTTTGATAAACAAGAGTATTCTATAAATCCGGATAAAAAGTTTACAGTTCTACGTTCAAGAATTAGAGACTCGGCAGTAAGAACTGATATGAAAACCTTAAGTACTTCTTCAAAGAAATCAGATGTACAGAGCAAAAGGAATTTAATCAAACGTATGACCTTGACAATTCAAAACAATGATATCAGAGACTATATAAATAAGGTTAAAATAAAAGAGGGTTCCAATAGAAAAGGTGTGTCTAAAGTAAAAGATGGTTCCAAGAGTGAAATTGTAATTAAAGATCCTTTGATTGATAACGTTTATACCTCATTTCATAGAAGAATGCTGTCACAAGAAAACAGAATGCACCAATCTGATGTTAATCAAAGCACTAAGGAAGCTGACAGATTGATTCTTGTCAATGATAAGTTGGATATGCCTAGTTGGGTTGGTACTTTACAAAAAGTGACAATTATAAATAATCCTCACGATGAGCAGGAATTACTTAATAAGAAAAAGTTGACTAAGCAATATATTAAGAAGCTATTAGACAGATACAATAAGATGCAAAAACATAATCAGGTTCTTAATAAAGAAATGAAAAACTTTAAATTGGTGCCAATTCATAGAACTGCTAAGATATACCAAAATTTAGATCGAAAATTTGATGTTGAATATCATAGCTCATCAGATGACGAAGATGATGAAAATTTGATTACAAACGAAGAGCTTTCTAACAGAAGATTATACCGTAGGGAAATTAAAAGTGGTGGGTCGATTGTTATTGGGATCAATGATACAGAACTTTCCAGATCAAAGTTTGCAATTATAGCAGAACCATTAAGGACTCCTCATGTAATTTTAGCATCCCCTACTGAAAAGAAGCTTTGGAGATCTATTACTGGGATGCCAAAGCAATTGTTGTATAGTTCTCGTCTTAGCAACCAATTCGGTGAATTTAAACAAAAAATTTCGATTCCATTAACATTAAAAGGTGATAAAATAATAAAAAATAATGACAATGCTATCGAAAGAAATGTCATTGATGCAAATGCTATTCCAGAAACAAATGCTACTCCAGAAACAAATTCCAACGTAATAGCAACTTGCACTGTAATGACACCATCAGTCGAAGAGACTATACCAACTGGACAGGTTTCATTGACTGAGGAAACTGTACCGACCAAAGAAAGTATATCAATTGAAAAAAATTTATCAAAAGAGGAGATTATACCGGTTAGCCAAAATAAATTACCTGAAGAGCCTACATCTGCTGTAGAAACGATGACATCTACGGAAATAGGACCCATTGTAAATGAAACTTTACCTAAGATTCTAAAAACCAATTATATGAAAGCATCAGAATCTGACGACATTAGGGTAATTATTAATGAATTTTCAACTAGTCCGGCAATATTACATTCTTCAAGTGGTGATCCATCTGAAGAAAATATAAAAGATGTGATGTCAGTAAGTGATAATAGTATTTTATTGAATGCTGTTGCAAAGGATATATTGAAAAATGGTTTAATTTCTAAAGAAAATAGCGCATTAAATGAGGAAGAAAATGAGCGTAACAAAGAGAATGAAACTTCAACCAATTTACACAATGAAAACATATTTAAGTTGGAGCACAATTTTAAATTGAAAACACATTCACAACAATATAATGTCGAAACCTCACTATCTGGTGCTACAAGCTCTAAAAGAATATCCAAAATGGAGTTTGCCTCAAAATATAGCAATTTACAGAATGATTTTCTCAGCAGCATCATATCGTCAGTTCATAATTCAAGTGTTTTGGGTTCGAAGAAGCCATCCGAAGATAATACGACACCAACTGAAAAAGATACTACACTATCAGAAGGTAAATCGAATCCATCAGTTAGCCCATTTAAATCATTGATTCCAACTCCAAACATTATATTCAAAAACACAACTGTTGAAAAATCAGCTGATGATAGTAAACCTTCATCTATACAAAGGTTGCACACGGGGCATTTATTAGGTAAAACTTCAGAAGTAGAAATTAGTAATAATGAATTAGGTGCAGTCAATCCGATTGTCCATGATACAATAAGCCAAAATTATTCAAAATCAGCGGATTTTAAGTCAGGGTCTAAAACTATCAAGCCAACAGCACCAGTTTTGGGACAGATAAAATCCGATAAGAAACACAATCCAACGACATTGAGTTCTTCTGGGTCAAATTTACATAAGAAGAATATAAGGCGGATAGTACCAGCATTACAAACTGACCAAAAAAATGATAATTTACAAATCACTAGAGATTCCACCAAAAAACGGGTAGAGCCAACCCAAATTAATGTACTTCAAGTGAGGAAGAAACCAAAACCGAATTCTTCCTAAAACCTTATTCGTAATGACATATAACTTTCTGTATAAAACATTTATTGTTACTATATAATAATAGGATAATATTGCATATTTATTTTTTTATGTTTTCAATATTTAATATTTACACATAGGAAATATTGACGCTCTTAAAGGTTAAACACTAAAAGGACATTTCGAGGTAAACTACATTTATTAAGCTCAAAAATATTGGTTTGAAAAACATTTATTTAGAACCAAATCAAGATATTTCATGGATTCAAATAGTTCACATATCTTTCCTCCAATTTCAAAACATTTTACAGAACAACTTAAAAACAAAATTCATGGAAATATAACTTATGATATTAGCATTAGTTTCTACTTTAAAGTTAATTAATATTTCCTTTTTTTAAAATTTCAACCTAATACTTTTTAATTTAATTATCCTTGTATATAATTAAATTTTAAGCTTTTCTTTTAATTAAAAATCTTTTACATAGTAAATAAGAATCACAAAAACTTTTTAGTAACTATAACTGATAAAAGTGGGAATCGACGGTTGAATTGTTAGATTCTGGCATTTTAATTTGGATGTTATATGATGTAAATATTTGTTTTTGGTGTATATATGACTATAAAGTCTTCTCGGTTATATAGAAAATATAAAAATATATCAAAATGATATCAAAGGAATAATATAAATGAGAAATGAAATGTCTCGCCTTTATATATAAATTCTCAAAATAAAGAGACATGAAATATTCATGTTAATGAATGGTTAAAAACTATTCAGTATATAGAAGAATTAAAACAAGGGATGAAATAATCCAATATTATAATTTATTCATCTAACCATGAATTATAATAAAAAGAAAGGAGATATCATATAATGATATAGTATGAGGGTTAAGGATCTTATGGCTTATGTTCTTATAAAGATCATTATCTACCATATTTCTAGCAAATATCACAGATCAAAATCTACTGGACGCCAGTGGCTTCTCTACCTATGGAACTCATGTTATAAATGATTATGTATTAGATTCCTCAGTCTCTTTAAGTAGAGACTAGATTATGTATATATCTATAACTTAATAATAATTTTTTATATATTTTTCTCTTTTAAAAAAGTTCAATTTTTAAATCTTGACAAGTCAAAAAACGTGTATTCCCAAAGTGCAGCACTCAAATAGTGCTGGAGGTCTCTGGCCTGTTCGGTTATGGAACTCATACTTAATTAATTATATTTGGATTCGTCTCTTTAAGTAGAGACTAATGTTATATATAAGTATATATATATTCTTAATTAATTAATTTAATGTCATTTTGAAATTTTTAAAAAATAATATTTTTTCAATTTTGAAATTTAATTAATTTTTAATGTAAAATGACGCCAGAGTTCGAAACCACTGTGACACATATGTCTCATGTAGCTTAATATTCTCTTTAATATAATAAGTAAAAAATCCTTTAAACTCACAAGAATTATCATAATAATTCTAGCAAATAGCTTGTAATATCAAGTTAACCTTCATATTTAAAACATCATTTAATAAAGATAAAAAATTATACTCATAATTCCAGCAAAATCAATTTTCATACTCTGTATAAATTATATATTATATATAAAAAGACCAGCTATCATATAAGATATTTTTTCCTCCATGATCGAAGATAACAAAGAAATAAATAACTTTATAAAGATAGTTGCAGTTCTCTTGACCATTACCACTCATCGTGAATTTATAGAATTGGACCTGGTTTATTAAGTCTACAAACAAGTAGAAACTTTGCATATATCATATTGTTGGAATATGATACTAGTGAATATCATATTCATTGTAATTGATCTAATTCAGTGATTCCATAATCCTCTACATGGTGTGTGGGTGTGCTGGAATGTGGAATACAGACAGGGATAGACCCATTTGTGGTAATATCCACTGTATCTCTATGAAAGTCCATGCACTATAATTACGCCGTATGTTTTTGTATTAATCTAGTAATTTTTCTATTATATTATTTTCAGTCACCCCCAGTGTCACCTGGTTGACCCCCAGATATTTTTTTCCTTATAGACACTGAATGTATTGTGACTGTGATATCTCATATATAAGAAGAGTACATTTCTGTGAATCTGTACTTTTTATTTTCTATTCTCTATATCTTTTATATTTTATATACAAGGAAAAAGAATCATCGAACGAGGTTCTTTGAATCTTTAGTATTTAATATATTTTATTTTTATCTAAACATTCTATTTACAACAAAATGTCAGCTTTAGAGACGAACAGTTATACAAATGAC